>OZ035843.1:776062-793562 GCA_964034765.1 Knipowitschia caucasica
AGCTCCAGAAAGTCTGGATCAGATGAATCCAGCTCCAGAAAGTCTGGATCAGATGAATCCAGCTCCAGAAAGTCTGGATCAGATGAATCCAGCTTCGCAGCCTCTGTCCACAGCCTCTGAGGTCCAGGAGCTCCTGTGAAGGGACTGACTCGGCTCCCACTGATCCTCCTGTCAGCCATCTTCCCCAGAGCTTCTGGGTGACGAACGTGCTGGAAAATGGATACACACAATAACTATATTATACAGTGAATTTGTTACAATAAATCAATACACAAAATACAATGAAGGCCTTCCTCCCACATTATCGACTGACTATTTTTGGACCAAACACAGTATACTATATTATTATTATTATATTATATTGCCATGGGATGTACAAGAATAGAAATAGTAGTCCTTTTACCTTTTTTGTGCACAGCAACTGCCTCTCGATGCACCACCTGTAAATAATATAAATTTGTAAATCACTATACCAGTAGAATATATACAATAATATGTACAATGGTATGAGGAGGAATTATCTTTACCTCCATGCCCTGTCAACCCCAATGGGGGAGGGCTCTTTTATCAGAATCTGTGAATGAACACATTTCATTTAGTCAGAGCTATGACACTGCAACAAGATGTTCAAGCATGAAATAACTAAACATAAAAATAATAAATACAACAATGATAAAACACATAACTGGCATTTACTAAAGAAACAGTAGGATTTGAGCGCTGTGTTACTTTGCAGATCAGAGCAAGTTTCTGCGCCTTTCCCTTCTCTCAAGTTTGCATATTCTTGGCAATTTAGCAAGTTCTTACCTTCGACTTTTTGTGGAGCTTCTGGAGAGGATGCTCTGCTGGATTGAGACTGCAACCACTCATCCGATAAATCATGATCAGGTTCTCTGAACGAATCCGAGGCATCAGTAACAACAGCAGCTGATACGCTGCGAGAGGCGGAAGGTGTGTCTCTGCTCCGGGCTCTGGGCTGCAGATACGGACCTCCACCGGGGTCTCCACTCTCTCCCCTCTCGACCTCACTCACTGATCCGCGAGTCAATCTCTGAAGCAGTGTACACTGCTTATAACTATTCTTTTTCGCCATCACTCTTGCTATACTATTGCTAAACTAGATCGCTGATCCGTCTCAATGCTACGCTATCATCGCTCTGCTACAGCAGCACGCTCTCCAAACACTCCCACACTCCTCCTCCTCCTCTCCACTGACTTATGACCTCTCCTGTGGCGCAATACTGCATCCTACTGGTGGTGATTTATCATTACAGGTACATTTGCACTATATATCAGTGTTGTGGGTCATTCACAAGGTGCGCCAGACATTACTGCAGCCTCCCGTGTAATAACACGGAAAACTCGTCAAACTCGTCATGGGCGGTGAGCGTTACTATTCAACATGACGAGTTTTGTCGTCATGGGCAGTGAATGAGTTAACTGATGACAGTAGTTCAGAGAATTTCCATATTTTCCAGCCCCTCAATCTTGTTATTGTTTTCATTTCGATGTCCCGCCCTCCACCGTTTCACCAATCAGAAAGTCTGTGATCCGGGCGCCAGAACTCACCGCGTGGAGCTAATCTCACTGGTAAAGTACCATGTGGCGCAGAACTAAAAAGGTCTCGTTATGATTCTCAAATCATTAACGACAAAACAAGGAATAAAACCAGGATTTCTATCTTTGTGAAAAAGGTGTTGGTTATAGAATTGTTGTTGACAAAACTCTTGTCTATTCAGCTGTTATGGTCCCAGCTGGATTCGTCTGCATATCTGGCAACCTCAGTCAGGGAGAGTGGGAGAGGCTGCAGTACCACTTTTGGACACATTTTTACTTACTGCTCATTGAAGTGAATTATCAAAACCAGCCAAATATCAAACAAAAAAGTCAACTGAAGGCCTAATTATCCATGCATTTGTCTCCAGTAGGTTAGACTACTGCAATGGCCTGCTCACAGGTCTGTCCAAACAGGCTGTAAAACAGCTGCAGTACATTCAAAATGCAGCAGCTCCAGTCCTGACTAGAACCAGGAAGTACGACCACATTAGTCCTGACTAGAACCAGGAAGTACGACCACATTAGTCCTGACTAGAACCAGGAAGTACGACCATATTAGTCCTGACAAGAACCAGGAAGTACGACCACATTAGTCCTGACTAGAACCAGGAAGTACGACCACATTAGTCCTGACTAGAACCAGGAAGTACGACCATATTAGTCCTGACTAGAACCAGGAAGTACGACCACATTAGTCCTGACTAGAACCAGGAAGTACGACCACATTAGTCCTGACTAGAACCAGGAAGTACGACCACATTAGTCCTGACTAGAACCAGGAAGTACGACCACATTAGTCCTGACAAGAACCAGGAAGTACGACCACATTAGTCCTGACTAGAACCAGGAAGTACGACCACATTAGTCCTGACTAGAACCAGGAAGTACGACCACATTAGTCCTGACTAGAACCAGGAAGTACGACCACATTAGTCCTGACTAGAACCAGGAAGTACAACCACATTAGTCCCATGGATCTATAATAATAACTGGATAGGGTATTACAGCTTGTAGCCGAATAACTCATGTGCTCAGGGGATTCTCGCGGTACTGCAGACTGAACCAGACTAAATTCACGTGGGCTACCCAGAAATTTTCCCCATAGGACTCAATGCATATTAAAGGAATAGTTCACCGTTTTTACATACTGACATATGTTCTTACCTTAGACTAGTTAATACGTACCTGTCTGGTCTTAGTCCGTGCGCTCTGTCATGCAAACGGAGCCTCCTCTGTATACTGTGTAGGACCAAAAGGTAGCTCCCGCTAGAAGCTACCAAACTCTTCCAAGTGTTCCCTATTAAATGTATATAGTTACGTGACGTGTTACACTGCAAAGTATAGTAACACAGAAATGTAACAGTCGATTTTCTCAGCGGATAAAACGGGTACTATATTGTGAGGCGTAGTAATCTGAGGAGCGCTACGTCCGCGCACTAACTTCTCTCCGTACTACAAGTCACGCTGCTTCTATTGACGGAAGTGAGCGAGAGAGAAGTCTCCGGAGAGAAGTTAGTGCGCGGACGTAGCGCACCTCAGATTACTACGCCTCACAATATAGTACCCGTTTTATCCGCTGAGAAAATCGACAGTTACATTTCTGTGTTACTATACTTTGCAGTGTAACACGTCACGTAACTATATACATTTAATAGGGAACACTTGGAAGAGTTTGGTAGCTTCTAGCGGGAGCTACCTTTTGGGTCCTATACATTCTACGTCATGGTGCTACGTCCCTTAGGACTTCGCTAGTGGGATATCACTCGTGACCCCCAGGTCACACGCCAGAGAGATCAAAATAATTTGCTCCAATCACCAGCCACCTTCCTCTATAAATGCCCCTGCACAAGGCCGCACCCCCTCTTTCACTCTGGCGCCGTTCGAGATCTACCACAGTACTTACTTCATTCTGAGATGTCTTCCTTGTTCGTCCGAGTTCCCTTCGCCCTCCGGCGTCGGACGTCGTCACTGGATCCAGACGGTGGAGGACTTCACCTCTGTGGGCGCCACCACTCGAGGGAGGAGGAGGATAAAACCCACGTTGTGCCCGCGGATGGACCCGTTCGTCCATTACGCGACACGTGAGTGGCCTAAGCCCCTAGCAGCCAAGAGGCCTGCTCTGGGGTACGACATATACTGCAGCGGGCAGGACTGGTCCTGGACCGGTGATCGAGGATTCAGTCCGCATGGCCCTGCAGCCCTCCGCATCCGTTTGGCCCGGCACCAGACCTCTCCTTCTCTCCGAGCGGGACAGGATGTCTTGGCGAGGCTGGATAGATATTATGCCAATGCGGCACAGGTCGTCACATTGGCTATCAACATGACTTTCATCACGGGGGCCCTGGATAGGGCGCTCTCCTCTGGCCAGGCGCTCAGTGGAGACCTCCTGTCACAGGCGAGGACCACCTCGGCGGCGTTCCTGCGCATGTGCCAGACGCTAGCCGTGGATGGTGGCCAGGACACCGAGGATTCAGTCCGCATGGCCCTGCAGCCCTCCGCATTCGTGTGGCCCGACACCAGACCTCTCCTTCCCTCCGAGCGGGACAGGATGTCTTGGCGAGGCTGGATAGATGTTATGCCATTGCAGCACAGGTCCTCGCATTGACTAACTACATGGCATTCATCACGGGGGCCCTGGATATGTTGCTCTCTTCTGACCAGGCGCTCAGTGGAGACCTCCTGTCACAGGCGAGGACCACCTCGGCGGCGACTCTGCGCATGTGCCAGACGCTAGCTGTGGATGGTGGCCGCTCCATGGCAGCAGCCCAAGTCGGGCCAGGCACCTTTGGCTTGGGCTGGCTAATATCAGGGAGGCGGAGAGGAGGCAGCTGCTGGACCTGCCCACCTCTCAGATGTCCCTCTTCGGCCCGGACATGCAGGCCTGGGTGGCGAGACTGGAGTCTGCAACTAAAGACTCGGCTAGGCTAGCCCCGCACCTAGCACCGAGGCGCGAGGCCCACCAGCCATTACAGAGCCGGGACAGAGGCAGAGAGCGTTGGCCCGGGAGGCATCCTGACCCGTATCCGTGCTCTGTTATCCATCGTCCCCCCTTGACGAGGCCCCCGGGTCCAGACAGACCCATGGGTGGCTCGCGGGAGCAACGCACCCACCACCGACCTCCCTATGGTAGAGGAGGCCGGGGTGGAAAATGTTTTCCTTCAATAAAGGCCGACCGGCATTTCCATTACTTTTCTGAGTCTGATTTGGGGGTATGTAACATGTCAAATATTGTGAATTCTGATTGTGTTACTTCCCGGGCACATAACGTTGCTTCGCTAGGCCTGCAGCCCCAGAGAGGGGCGTGCAGTGCACTACGAGCTCCGGTTTCTCTGATCCATACTATGCCCTCCCAGAGAGAGGTCAGGCGGAGGGATCTGGTGAGTGATATGTGTGTGCTTCGGCCGAACGCGTGTTAGCTTTTCTGAGCTACAGGGCTAACACGGGGTTTCCCACTCCAGGGGCTCGCCCCCCCCCTCCATGAGGCAAGAGCCAGGGGGGGGGCACAGCAGCCGAGTCACGTGTGGTGAGCAGAGCTACAAGGCTGACACGGGGTTTCCCACTCCAGGGGCTTGCCCCCCCCCCCTCCATGAGGCAAGAGCCAGGGGGGGGCACAGCAGCCGAGTCACGTGTGGTGAACAGTCCCGTACTTATGACGTCGGGCCTGCAGGACACGTGACCGCCCCCGGCGCTCACGGTGTGACGCAGGGGGCCCCCCGGCCCTTTCGTCCACCCCCCCTCCCTGCTAGGAACACCAGGAGAGGGCGGGGCCGTGACGTCTCGTGTTCCATCTCCCGTTCCGCCCCTCACAGATTTATACAACATCTGGAGGGAGCAGGGCCTGCTGACAGATATTTGGCTGGAGAAAACTCTGCGCAGAGGTTACGCTCTGCAATTTTTCCGAAAGCCACCACCATTCCGAGGCGTACGGGCAGTACGCTCTCAGGTACGGGGATCGACAGGGGCACTGCAAGCGGAGGTCTCCTCTCTGCTGAGTCGAGGCGCAGCAGTGGAGGTAGACCCGCAGGACGCCACCAGGGGGCTGTACTCCCCTTACTTCTTAGTGCCAAAGAAATCAGGCGGGGTGCGTCCCATTCTGGATCTGCGCGTGTTAAACGAGTGCATTTCCAAACGGCAGTTTCGGATGCTGTCCACAAGGCAGCTCCTCGAGTGTGTCAGGGAAGGAGACTGGATGTGCTCCATAGACCTGACAGATGCGTACTTCCACGTGCCGATAGTACCGGAACACAGGAGGTTCTGCGCTTCGCAGTGGGAGAGAGGAATTACGAGTACTGTCGTTTTCCCCTTGGGCTACGCACTCGCGCCGTGGAGCAGGGGTAAGAATGAATCTACATAGACGTCGGGTTAATTCTGGCCTCATCCAGGGAAGTGGCCGTGAGTCATACGCACTGGGTCCTGTCCCACATACAGCGTCTGGGCTTTGTGGTTAACAGGGAGAAAATTAACAGTTACCTTTGTAACTTAAGTTCTACGAATAGGTGCACGTGATATCCCACTAGCGAAGTCCGCTAGGGGACGTAGCACCATGACGTAGAAGCAGGCTGCAACCGGCTCAGCGCTTGATCTATCTCGGTCTGCAGCTAGACTCTGTGACATTCCGTGCTGCATGGTCCGTGGACAGACGGATGAACACTACCCGTCTGCCCGGGGAGGTTCTGGCGGGCCCCAGAGTCCCCGCTCGGCGCCTCAGGTCCCTGCTGGGAATGATGGCGGCGGCTCATGCTGTGGTGCGGCTAGGCCTTCTCCACATGAGGAATTTTCAGAGGTGGTTCTCACGCCTCAGGCTTCACCCCTCCCAGGACGGGGGGAGGCTGATCTGGGTTCCCCAAGTGGCAGCATCGAACATCAGGTTCTGGCTCACTCCGGGTCTTCTACGGGACGGAGTGACTCTGGCCGGCGCCGTGTCTCACGTGGAGATGTTCACGGACGCGTCGCTCGAAGGATGGGGCGGGGTCCTCGGCCAGAGTTCTGTAGGAGGCTGCTGGTCGGACTCAGCCCGTCACATCAACCTGCTGGAGATGGAGGCAGTGCACAGAGTACTGCTGCACTTTGCTCCTCAGCTGCAGGGGAGACACGTGATGGTGCGCTCAGACAACACCACAGTGGTCTCCTATCTGAACAGGCAGGGGGGCACCAGGTCCCCCGCTCTCCATCGCATGGCAAAGGTGACGCTGCTGTGGGCGGCGCTTCACCTCCTGTCTCTCAGGGCGCGCCACGTCCCGGGGGTCCGGAACGTGGGGGCCGACAGGATGTCCAGGGGGGGGGGCCCACTCCAGGACGAGTGGGGTCTGGCCCCAGGGGTGGCTGCGGAGATCTGGCGGAGGTTCGGCCGTCCAGTGGTCGACCTTTTTTCGCCAGTGCAGGAAACGCACAGTGCCCGTCCTGGTTCGCCTCCCAGCCGCCTTTAGACGTGGACGCTCTGGCCCATTACCCCTGGCCAGGGGGCCTGCTGTACGCGTTCCCCACCAGTGCGTCTCCTGCCGGTCCTGCTGCGGAGGATCGAACAGGAGAGGAGGTCGGTGATCCTGGTGGCGCCGGACAGTCCGCATGCTCGGTGGTTCCCCTTCCTGAGGGGCATGGCGGTGATGGAGCCCTGGGCCCTCCCGGACGAGCCGGGGGCTCTAGTCCAGGGGGGGAGGAGCCCTGTTTTCACGCCCGATAATCGGCCGCAGGCTCTGGGTTGGAGGCTGAGAGGCGGAACCTCGTAGACCTGGGTCTTCCCCCTGCGGTGGTGAAGACCACTCAGGGGGCGAGGGCGCCGTCCACTGTGAGGGCCTACGCCACTAGGTGGAGGCGCTTTAGCGACTGGTGCGGTTTTCGTTCCTGGGATCCCAGGCGTTGCCCGCTGGAGGGGGTCCTGGGATTCCTACAGGAGCTCTTTGACAAGGGGAGGGCTGTCGCCACCTTGGCGGTGTTCGCGGCAGCCATTACTTCGGGTCACAACGGATTCGGGGGGTTCACAGCCCGCTCTCATCCGTTGGTTAAACGTTTTCTGCGGGGGGCACGCAGGAGGAGGCCCCCGCTCCAGAGAACGCCCCGGTTTGGGACCTCAGGGTGGTCCTTAGGGGGCTGTCGGGTCCACCTTTTGAACCGGCGGCGGAGGCGAGTCCCGAGTGTGTCGCTTTAAAGATGTTGTGCAAGGTTCATTTCTATTAAATTGATACCACTTTATAACTGCGTTCACCAATAATATATATCATAATCTATAATACTGACGAAGAATCATTGAAAAATATTATGAAATAAGCGCGTAGTGGCGATTTAGATTTCATACCCGCAGAACATCGCGAAACAGGACGTGTGACGTCACTGAGGTAGAAACGGAAAACAATGGCGGATTGCGCAGACAGTGGAAGCGACTCGGATAGGGACAGCAACAGTTCTTCGTCAAGCGAGCGTGTGTCAACAGATGACACCCAGGATACAATTGAAGAATTCCTGCACCTGACCCCACACATGTTCGAGCCAGATGCGCTGTCAGAAGATGAGGACGGGCAAGAATTGAACGGTGACAGTACTGACGATAGGACTTGGCGAACGGTGGATGTCGACAGGCTGTCGGAATGGTTTGTTATTCCATTATTACTTAGATCCACTGTACCACCCCCTCCTCTCCCTTCTGTTGCCTTTTGACGCCCCAATACTGCACTCTAGAGGTGTCAAATAATCATTACACCTAATCTGGCACCTAAACGGCTGATTTTTATATCAAAAGGTCCACCAGAGGTCAATATAGCACCCTGAGTGAAAAAGTCGTCTAAGACGTCTTTGGGAATGAGTGTTACTAAAAAATAGAACGTCTTTGGGATTCAATGAGTTAAATGAATTACATTTCTAACGTTCAACACACATCTTTATAAATGAAAGAGTCACTGGATTTGTTTTGCACTGGTAAAGGCAATTCAATAGTCGTCACTAGGACACATTCACACCCAAAACAACAAGTGACGATCAATTTCAATTCAATAATCATCATTCATGACAACAACGACAATACAATTTGTGTACTCGTACATACAACTCACGTTATTATTGAAGACTGAAACTAGTTTGCTGTTAAATCAATTTTATTTTTAAGGTGTCGCTGTAAACACTGTCAGCCCTTGGCGACTGCTCGTGAATGCCTGTGCTGCCATGAGGTACCTGAAGTGGTGGCAAAAATGGATGAGGTGACTGGAGAAAAACCTGAATGCATCACAGACCACCCTGGAATGCACGCTGTCTGTTTGGATCCATGGGGTTTACAGTGTGCATGGTCTGGATACAAGCAGCAGTACAGAGGAGCAGCATTTGAGGGTCCAGAAGATGCAAAGTATCGCCATATAGCCTACAGACAGTTTGTGCGCTGGTGTTGGGCTTATCTTGGCAAGGATTATCGTGTGGTCATCCCATCATGTGTGGTATGCTGCATACGGTCTCATTTCCCTACTCCTGGACTTGAGGATGAATCTGTATTTGTTGGCCATAAGTACCCTAAATTAAAAAAATGATTCCATTACCTTTCCACTTGTTGTGAATATTGTATACAATATACCGTGACTTTTGTGAAACTGCTAAAATATATGAATATTTCAACAGTGGCCTTTAAAGCATTTTTTTAACTGCTTACTTAGTTAATTAGAACCTTGAAAAGTATGCATTGACTGCATCTTTTTTGTCTGGCTTGTCAAATGACGAGCAGAGTGGTGGTGGTTCATCTGTTGTGTCATGGTTCCTTGAACCTGGCAACTTCTCAATTCCCTTCAGGAGCTGTTCGAAGCAATTGTCTGCATACTCTGAAATTGAAAACTACTTCAGACTGCTGAATCTCAATGAAATTGTCAAAAAGACATGCAGAAGCCGTGCATAGTAAGGCGGTATCAGAAAACCAAAGCCCAGTACAGTTGTGGAGTAGACAAAAAGTTAACATTGTGCTAGCTAG
This sequence comes from Knipowitschia caucasica, assembly GCA_964034765.1. Taxonomy (NCBI): domain Eukaryota; kingdom Metazoa; phylum Chordata; class Actinopteri; order Gobiiformes; family Gobiidae; genus Knipowitschia; species Knipowitschia caucasica. The sequence goes on from OZ035843.1 coordinate 785,559, forward strand.
GAGAGTGGAAATTGAAAGAAAAAGGTTATATTTGAAAGTGTTAGTATTCAATGAAAATGTCACATGAATTTTTCTTTCAAGTGCCAGTGTGACATTTTCATAACTTTGAAAAGCAAATAGTCTACAATATTCAACAAAAGTATACTTCTCCTCAATGTATGTCTCTGTATATAAAAATTAGAATTACATTATTAGGTTTGAAACATTGCAAATTGATTGACTGATATTGAAAATTGGAAAAATGATTTTACCGTAAGTTGCTCTGACTAACACTTTTTTCAAAGTGTATCCACCCTTTTTGGCCTTTGGGAATACAATGTTATATTGCTCATCTCCTGTCCTGGTCACCGCTTGTGGGCGTCCGGCATTCTCGTTGTAATGCATTGCAGCAAGGAGGATCCTGTAGAGAAAGAATTTTAGGTGCAATTTTAATGTATCAGCATATCAATGTAAATACAAATCTGCTCATGCTACACGTACCTACTGCGCATACCCAAATAAGAGAACTTGTACATTTTAGGAGCAAAGTGATTCACTAGGCTGTGATAACATTCGACTCCACTTGTCTGGCCATAAGAGGACATTTTGACATGTCTTTCAGCAGATTGCACAAAATCTTCACCTTTAGCAGTCAGATGAAAATTTGGCAGTCAAAATCTCAATCACCAGCATCTCCATTGAGACGACCATGCAAGCAGTTGTCATGTCTGTTGATGAGATGATCCATTGTTGACATCCATTTGTTTCTGATGGTTTCCTCATCACCAGGTTCTGATGACATGACACACCAATAAAGATGGTATGTCAACCCTTTTATCCACTCCTTCACCATCTCGTTTCCTTTTCTCTTGGAGAGACTTTCCAATTTCTTGCTCAGACCTAACAAAATATTGAATTAATTACTTCTATTAGGACCTACATTAAGTCAACAGAACTAAGAATATTTGTTTTCTGTAAAGACTGAGTAAGTTTTGCTTAGTTGTATTTTACCTTTGACAACATGCCAACAGTCGTAAAAATGTGGAACTTTCCAAGATTCACGGATCCATTTTGCCACTTGTCGATGCCTGTCTGTTACGAGGGCTTTGATGGATAATCCTTCCACATCGTTCCGGCATCGTTTAAGCCCCTGTAAGCCTGTTAACGATGTAATCGCGTTGGTTGAGAATAAAGAGATGGCCCGTAACGCTCTACCGTCGTCCACTCTGTCCGCAATGTCATCTTTACAGCGCTCAAGGAAGGTCACTCAGGCGAGCGCTGCTCCGTCTCTAGCCCAGCCTGACAGAGCTAAACAGGCATTGTGCCCGGACTGTAAAATCACTTTTAATGTCTTCACCGAGGGGTCTCGTGGGTGGAACACTAAACCTCACAGAGTGTGCGCTGATTGTTACAGGGCCCACCGTCGCAAGCGCCGCCAGGAACCATCTGCTGGTAGTCAACAAGCCTGCAATACAATCAGGGCCGATATCCCAGATCTCTTCGGTACAATCAGGGGCCCGCCCTGTCCAACGCCTCAGGTGCCGCCACCGGCGTCGTCCTCCTGCGGTGATCAATGAGCCCCAGGCCATAAAACTTGAGCACCATATTTTCACTAAGGGCGGGTGGAGACGTGCTAAGATGAGGGACCACCCCAGGGTGCGCATCACCATCTCGATCGACAGAGTGGGGGACACGAGGAATGGCGTTGTGGACAATGGCTCGGATGGTCCAGCGACGATATCAGCCATTGCAGACACTGGTGCCCAGTCTGACCTGTGGTCTATGCATGAGTTTCTGGCCTGTGGCTTCTCATGTGATGACCTACGTCCCGTCAATCTGAGCCTATCGGCTGCCAATCGCTCTCCCATAACTGTGGAGGGTGCGTTCTTTGCAAGGCTCTCTACGTCACCCAGAAGCGGAGTGGTGAAGTCTTGTCGGTCGATGGTGTACGTGAGCAGCTCGGTCCGTACAATGTACCTGTCCTATGAGTCACTACTTAACCTCAGCCTGTTGCCCATGGGCTTTCCGTCGGGCTCTGTCAACCTCTCGCCTCTTAACAAGTTCTGCCAGCGTGAGACATTCGCTACTGAGTCCCCGTTCAATCTTGCGCGCCGTATCCCCAAGGACACATGGAAAACTGTCACTGATGCCTGGAATGGATACCATAGTGTTCCCCTTCGTGTGTCCGATCGTCATCTGACCACCTTTATCACTCCTTTCGGCCGCTGGCAGTACACCAGAGCACCTCAAGGCTTTCTGTCCTCAGGTGATGGCTACAACCGTCGCTTTGATGCTGTCCTGTCAGACTATGAGCGTAAGGAACGCTGTGTTCACGACACTATTCACTATGACTCTGACCTGGAACAGCACTGGTGGAGAACCATTGACTTTCTCACACACGTTGGTGATTGTGGCATTGTATTGAACCCTGACAAGTTCCAGTTTGCGCAGAGGTGTGTCGATTTTGCTGGTTTCAGAGTCTCGGATGCTACCATTGAGCCGCTACCTAACTACTTGGATGCTATCCGTGACTTCCCCTCCCCGGTGTCCACTACAGACATCAGAAGCTGGTTCGGCCTTGTCAACCAGGTGGCCAACTATGCCCAATTGCGTGACACCATGGCACCATTTAAGCCGTTCCTCAGTCCCCGCTGCAGATTCTCGTGGTCTGCTGATCTTGAGGAGGCCTTCCAGAAGTCCAAGCGTGCCATAATTGAGGCTATCCGGAGAGGCGTGGAAATCTATGACACGCAGCGACGCACGTGCCTTCGCCCCGATTGGTCCAGGCGTGGTGTTGGTTACTTCCTGCTCCAACAACATTGCAGCTGCCCTTCTGGGGTTCCGGACTGCTGCCTTGGAGGTTGGAGGATTACCCTCGCGGGTTCGCGTTTCCTATCCTCGGCAGAGCAACGTTACGCGGCTGTTGAGGGGGAGGCCCTGGCCGTGGCTTGGGGCCTTGAGCAGACGCGATACTTTACGCAGGGTAGTGACAATCTGGTTGTGGTCACGGACCACAAACCTCTGGTGAAGATCTTTGGCGACCGTACACTTGACGAAATAACAAATTCTCGCCTGTTTAGACTAAAGCAGCGCACCCTCCCGTGGCGCTTTGAGATTGTGCACCTTCCTGGCAAGAGTAATCATGCCGCCGATGCAGCGTCGAGGCATCCTTCCCCTTCGGGCTCGACTAACGGCCTCTGTTTGGGGAGTCGGGGGTTTGAAGATGATGCGGAGTCTGCTTTGATGGCCTCTATTCGTGAAGATGCTAAGGAGCTTGGCGCCGTCTCGTGGCCCCTCCTCGCGGAAGAGACTGCTGCTGACGCATGCTTTGCCCACCTCCTGCGCCTCATTGAACATGGAGGCGTGATTGATAAGAATGACCCGGTGCTGAAAAGTCTGTCACCGGCATGTGAGTCCTTTTACGCACAAGATGGTGTTCTGTTGTATTATGATCGCGTCGTGGTCCCCCCATCCCTTCGCGATAATGTGCTTCGACACCTTCATGCCGCCCACCAAGGTACTTCAGCGATGGAGCAGCGTGCACGCGCCATAGTATATTGGCCGGGCATGACGAAGGATATTCGGGCCACCAGGAATGGGTGTGCGGACTGTAATCGGAATGCCCCTTCGCAAGCTGCCACACCACCCCTGTGGTCCCCTCCTCCGTCCACACCTTTTGAGGCGGTTTTCGCTGATTTTTTTGATTATGGTGGCCGACACTACCTGGTGGTTGGGGACCGTCTCTCGGGCTGGGTGGAGGTCCTGAGCTCCACAGCAGGGTCCGATCTGGGGGGCTCAAGGGGCCTGGTCCGCCACCTCCGCGAATTTTTTGCAACCTTTGGTGTGCCAGAGGAACTCTCGAGCGATGGTGGCCCGGAGTTTATGGCGAACCACACCGAGAACTTCCTCCGCTTGTGGCATGTGAGGCATCGTGTGTCCTCCGTCGCATTCCCCCAGTCCAATGGGAGAGCGGAGGTGGCGGTAAAGACGGCCAAGCGCCTCCTGGCATCTAACACTGGCCCGACTGGCAGCCTTGACCACGACCGCTTTCTACGTGCCATGTTGCAGCTGCGCAACACTCCGGACTCGGACTGCGATATCTCACCGGCACAGATCATCTTCGGCCGCCCCCTTCGAGATTCGCTCTTGTTCGTGAACAGACTGGAGAAGTACTCTAACCCAAATATCCGGCCACTCTGGCGCCAGGCGTGGGTGGCAAGGGAGGATGCCCTCCGTGCTAGGATGTCCCGAACTACTGAGTCCCTCCGGGCCCACTCAAGGCCGCTCCGCCCACTAGCGCTTGGTGAGACAGTTTTCCTCCAGAATCAGCAGGGTTCGAGCCCCAACAAGTGGGACAAGTCTGGTGTTGTTGTGGAGTCGTTGGGGTGCGATCAGTATCGCGTCAAGGTCGATGGGTCTGGTCGCCTGACTCTGCGCAACCGACGGTTCCTTCGCGCCTTCACCCCGGCTACCCCTTGCTCCCGGTTGGAGACTGCTGTGCACTCGCCGCCACCCGTGGTTTTGGATCAGTGGCCCCGCCCGATCCTACCAGACCCTGCGGTCTCACAGGCGGTCGCTCCAGAGGTGGCTGGACCTTGTGTCTCTGTTCCGGATGCTTCGCCAGTGGATGATGGCCCCGATCCTGCGGTTGTTGCCCCCGCTATGTTGCCCCCCATGTCGCCGTCCCACGTGTTGCTGCCCAACGAAGACAAATATCTATAATGACTGCTTTTCACAGTCCTCATGAATGCAACAACATTAGTTTATGATTCTTTCCCAAAACATTTCACGCCTCTTTGGTCTCTGCTCTTCCAGGGCCGCCTCGTCTCCTGCAGAGAGCTCCAGCTGCAGCCTCAGCCTCTAATTAGGCTTTAATTACATCTACAACATGTTAAGATAGCAATAATAGAGATACAGAATGTCTAACAACGTGAAGTAATCTGAGTCTGAACCACCAGCTAAATATTCACTGGGTCTAGGCCTGTCATTAAATCATTCTGGGCATAGGCCTGGGGTCTGCAACTCAAAAGGTTCAAAGAAAACTAAAAACAAATCTGCCACAAAAGATGAACAGCCTCGTACACGTCTAATATGAAGGTTACACAGGCTCAGAGTGTTAGCTGTACTAGCTACTATCAAAATGACAAAGTGTAAGCTACAAATACATAATATTCATTCATGATTAGGAGAAGGGTATTTTACTGCGTTCATGCAATTCACAGAGCTCCAGCCTCCAGCAGGTGATGGGTCCACAGGAGGACGGCTGTTTCAGGAAAAGTGCCCAAGTTTTAGTGGTAGGGAGAACATGCAAATAACTCCACTCAAAAAATAATCTAACCCAGGACCTTCCTACGGAGAAGCGAGAGAGCTAACCACTCAGCCACCCTGCCTCCCTGAATAAAGCAGCAGTGGTTTTCATATGAATACACTTCATATGAGAATCTGTTGATAGCAGTCCAGCCAACAGCACTTTAACTGTATTCACCTCCTCTTCATGAACGCAGCATTAGCACTTTACTCTGCAGGTGACTTTGATTGTACCCTGCACTTTATAGAAACCATACGAGCCATTAAGAAACGGTTTGGTGAGTGACGTAGAGGCCGGGGTCAGAGTCCAGAGGCAGAAGAACACATTTAAAAGCCTTTAATGTGAGCTGTAGAGAAAGGACAGTGGAGTGCTGTGGATTTAAACATGCTTCACGTATGTTCATCATTTCTCAGAGCAACCATAACGTTAGAAGTGATTATTATAATGTTTTACAATCCTCTCCGACTTCATCATTATTTTGCAGCTGCTCCACACCTACCGCTGTCTAGGGTCACAGAGAAAATATGTGTCTTTATCCATGCATTTTTAATTCACTTTTCTGCCAGAACAAGAAGATCTAAAAATGAGACAGAGGCCAAAAGATTACATGCGTGTGGCGAGGAACTTGGACTGTGCGAGGGCAGGTCACTCCAAAGTACACCCAGGACATGTTAGGGCCACGATTCAGGGATTTATTTGCCATTTACAGTAAAACCAGATTGGAAAAACTATGCAAGAGATTGTGGGCGGAGATTGTGGGCGGAGATTGTGGGCGGAGATTGTGGGCAGAGATTGTGACTTATGTCCCCTTTAAAGCTGGGGTACAAAATGTTCAATGTGATCACTCTCAAACAGTTGTTTCTTTTGGTTCCTTCATTTATTTAAGACAGAAAACAGGATCCACAAAAGTAACTTTTTCATACAGAAATGTGAGAAAGAGAGGAGCTCGGCCAATCCGCTTTCTGCCCAAAGAGTCAAAGTTTGCAAAAGATAAATGTGTTGTAAAAGGAAAACAATGTTCGTTCAAAATGTTTCTTTTACCGAATTAAATTCAATTAAATTCAGTTTATTTTTGTAAATCCCTGAATCACATCAACATCTCTGAGGAGACAGATCAGAGAAACTGTCTCGACCATGTTCACAGCAGAAACAGGTGAGTCTTGGTCAAAAGTGCTTTAACTTAAAGTGAAACGAACTCATGAGAGATTCTTTACAAGTTGTTTTATGTTTTTTTATGCATATAGTTCATTGCTTAATCTGAATTGTTTTTATTTAAAGACTTGTACATTTTAATCTGTTACTTTTGTCTGTGCAGCACTTTGGAAACGTGTTTTATAAAAATGTGCTATATAAATGATTATTTATTGTATTGGATCAAGATCAAACCTTTTGCTATAATGTTGATCATTGGCTCACAGCTGTAAAGCCAGGATAACAAAATAATAAAATAACAAAAATGAAATGTTGAAATAGACTGTAAGCCATGAACATGAAAATCATAAAAGGACCTCGGTTTGTGTTGTGTCTATATCGTCACATTCTGAATTACAGAAATAAATGTTTTGTTTCACCTTTAGTTCAAAAAGGTCTCATTTCAGCCTCACATTTATCAAACGTGTTATGGTTTGCGATACGGCGTTCAGACGTGACCACAACAACTGCATTAGTTAATACCGCTCTTATCACGGCGCTGTGTCTGTGGTCTCCATGGAAACGCCTCTGCGACATCAGGAGCTGGGTTTATATGGACTACAGAGAGAAGACAGACGCTATATGCACCTGTCAGAGAGGAGCGAGGCAGTCCAGGAAGTGACAATGATGGAGGAGCGTTCTGACAGCTCCAACATGGCAACACAACAATCACACAATCAGAGAGATACACCAGAGACGGGGCACGAGGAGATGGTGGTGTCACTGATGCAAAGGTTTTCACCTTGTCCAGTTAATAATAATAATAATAATAATAATAATATTAATATCAATAATAACAATAATAATTATACTTCAGCTTTTTGGACACTCACACAATGTTAAGGACAGGCCTGAAACAAGTGGGTTTTAGAAGTGATTTCAGGTTCTGTTGAGCGGTCCCAGATTCGAATCCCGGTCAGAACATGACCTTTTGGGTCGGAGGGACCGATGGCACAGACTGGTTGCCTCGCTTCTGTCAGTGTGCCCCAGGGCAGCTGTGGCTACAGGAGTAGTTTATCACCACTGTGTTTGCAGTGAATGAAGAATGACATGTAAAGTGTCTTTGAGTGTCCAGAAAAGTGCTTTATAAAACTGATTATTTTTATTATTATCACTTTCTGAGTGGAGTTTGCATGTTCTCCTGTCTGACATGTGCCTCCTGTACTGGCCCCTCCCATCTCTGTGTGGAGTGAGAGACTAATGCCAAACTTTGTGACTCTGGTCTGTGAAAGGCGGTATATAAATAAATATGACTTACTTACTGTAGTGAGTGGAGTTCCAGAGAGTGGGGGCAGCTGTGGCGAGGCCTCGGACCCCCAAGGAGGAGGTCAAAGAGGTAAGAAGGAGCAGGACACAGACTTGAAGGTGAGGAGGAAGCAGTTAAAAGACAAATGAGAGGATTTTTCCAATATTTAGGAAAGAACCGCCCTCTCTACTTTTTGAAAAAAACTCTCTGGTCTTTTGAAGGACACATATCACCAGAATGATTGACAATTAGGAGGGCCAATGGTCTTCATGATCCACAC
>OZ035843.1:808562-1101062 GCA_964034765.1 Knipowitschia caucasica
GGGAGGGGACAGGGAGGGGACAGGGAGAGGACAGGGAGAGGGACAGGGAGGGGACAGGGAGAGGACAGGGAGAGGACAGGGAGAGGACAGGGAGAGGACAGGGAGAGGACAGGGAGAGGACAGGGAGAGGACAGGGAGGGACAGGGAGAGGACAGGGAGGGACAGGAGGACAGGAGGACAGGGAGGGACAGGGAGGGACAGGGAGGGACAGGGAGAGGACAGGGAGGGGACAGGAGGACGAGGACAGGGAGGGGACAGGGAGAGGACAGGGAGGGGACAGGGAGAGGACAGGGAGGGGACAGGGAGAGGACAGGGAGAGGACAGGGAGGGGACAGGGAGAGGACAGGGAGAGGACAGGGAGGGACAGGGAGAGGACAGGGAGGGACAGGGAGAGGACAGGGAGGGACAGGGAGAGGACAGGGAGGGGACAGGGAGGGACAGGGAGGGACAGGGAGAGGACAGGGAGGGGACAGAGGACAGGGAGGGACAGGAGGGACAGGAGGGACAGGGAGAGGACAGGGAGGGGACAGGGAGGACAGGAGGGGACAGGGAGGGGACAGGGAGGGACAGGAGGACAGGGGGACAGGGAGGGGACAGGGAGAGGACAGGGACAGGAGAGGGACAGGGAGGGACAGGGAGGACAGGGAGAGGACAGAGGGAGAGGGGACAGGGAGAGGACAGGGAGGGACAGGAGAGGACAGGGAGGGGACAGGGAGAGGACAGGAGGGGACAGGAGGGGGGACAGGGAGAGGACAGGGAGGGACAGGAGGGAGGACAGGAGAGGACAGGGAGAGGACAGGGAGAGGACAGGGAGAGGACAGGGAGAGGACAGGGAGAGGACAGGGAGGGGACAGGAGGGACAGGGAGGGGACAGGGAGGGGACAGGGAGGGGACAGGGAGACGAGGACAGGGACAGGGAGAGGACAGGGAGGGGACAGGAGAGGACAGGGAGGGACAGGGAGGGACAGGGGAGGACAGGGAGAGGACAGGACAGGAGGACAGGGAGAGGACAGGGAGAGGACAGGGAGGGGACAGGGAGAGGACAGGAGAGGACAGGAGGGACAGGGAGAGGGAGAGGACAGGAGGGGACAGGGAGAGGACAGGGAGAGGACAGGGAGAGGACAGGAGGGGACAGGGAGAGGACAGGGAGGAGGACAGGGGGGGACAGGGAGAGGACAGGGAGAGGACAGGGAGAGGACAGGAGAGGACAGGGAGAGGACAGGGAGGGGACAGGGAGGGGACAGGGAGAGGACAGGAGGGGACAGGGAGGGAGGACAGGGAGAGGACAGGGAGGGGACAGGGAGAGGACAGGAGAGGACAGGGAGAGGACAGGAGGGACAGGGAGTGGACAGGGAGAGGACAGGAGGGGACAGGAGGGGACAGGGAGAGGACAGGGAGAGGACAGGAGAGGACAGGAGGGGACAGGAGAGGACAGGAGGGACAGGGAGGGACAGGGAGAGGACAGGGAGGACAGGGGAGGACAGAGACAGGGAGGGGACAGGGAGAGGACAGGAGAGGACAGGGAGGGGACAGGAGAGGACAGGGAGGGGACAGGGAGAGGACAGGGAGAGGACAGGGAGAGGACAGGAGAGGGACAGGGACAGGACAGGGAGAGGACAGGGAGAGGACAGGGAGGGACAGGGAGAGGACAGAGGAGGAGGGGACAGGAGAGGACAGGAGGAGGAGAGGACAGGACAGGAGAGGAGAGGACAGGAGAGGACAGGAGAGGACAGGAGAGGACAGGAGAGGACAGGAGAGGACAGGAGAGGACAGGAGAGGACAGGAGAGGACAGGAGAGGACAGGGAGACAGGAGAGGAGAGGACAGGAGAGGACAGATGGAGAGGACAGGAGAGGACAGGAGAGGACAGGAGAGGACAGGAGAGGAGAGGAGAGAACAGGAGTGGACAGGAGAGGACAGGAGTGGACAGGAGAGGACAGGAGTGGACAGGAGTGGACAGGAAAGGACAGTGCAGGAGTGGACAGGAGAGGACAGGAGTTGGACAGGAGAGGACAGAAGTGGACAGGAGAGGACAGGAGTCCTCTCCTGCTGCATATCCTCTGCAAACAAACCTCTGACTGAAAGAAAAAGATAAAACATTCTTTGTTTATGGAGTCAGAGAAAGACGGACACTTTGAAGCTGTTTTTGTCTTCTCTTATGGACCAAAAGCAGTCGCAGCCGCAGACAAAGACACACAAAGACACACAAAGACACACAAAGACACACAGACCAGCGTGAGTCCCACCGCTGTGTCTGTGAAAGATTTATGTCCAAATATGAAAGAGGCGAGAAGAACACGACCGGAGAGAGCGAGAGGACAGGAGAGGACAGGACAGGAGTGGACAGGAGAGGAGAGGACAGGAGAGGACAGGAGAGGACAGGAGTGGACAGGACGAGGACAGGAGAGGACAGGAGAGGAACAGGAGGCCAGGAGGCCGAGGAGTAGGAGGGGGGGGGGCAAGTAGGGGGGGGGGGTGGATTGATGAGTCAGCGGGGAGAGGGGACAGGATTTGAGGGGGGAGAGAGGTGAGTGGGGGGGGGGGGGGGGGAGGGACGGGCGGGGGGCGATGGACAGGAGAGGACAGGAGGGCAGGAGTGGGACAGGAGAGGTGAGGACGGAGAGACAGGAGGGAGGACCGGAGTGGACAGGATAGGGAGGGATGTGGGATAGAGCGAGGACAGGAGTGCCCAGGAGAGGACAGGAGTGGACCAGGACGAGGACAGGACCAGGATCTGGAGTTTGGACAGGAGAGGAGGGACAGGTGCAGGGTACATGAGAGAGTGAGTTTGGTGCAGGAAGGAGGAGTGGAGGTGTGCGATGAGGACAGGGATGGTGGACATGGGAGGAGAGGACAGTGCGGAGGGACAGGAGGGGGGGAGTGGATTCGCGAGAGGACAGGCGGGGAGAGGAGGCACGGAGTGGATGAGTGGAGATGGACGAGGAGAGGACCGGGGAGGCCCAGGTGTTGGCTTTCCATGGTGTGCTTTTGGCCGAAGTTTTTTGGACAGGATTTGCGTACAGGCTGTGTTTGCCTGGTGTGGTCAGTTTTTGAGTTTTTTTTTGTTGTCTGGCGAGTGCTCCCCGGGGTGGACTGGTGTTGCGGGACCAGTGTTGCGGACTTATGTGTCGTGGCCCGGCATTTTGGAGCTTGCTTTTGGGGCAGGTTGTTTTTTTTGTGTTTTGCTGTTCTTGTTGTTTTTTTTTTGTTTTGTTGTAGGACTTTCTTGTTGTTTTTTGTTTATAGTTTTTCAAGCTGTTTTTGCTTTTTATGCACTTTTGTTGTGGTTGTTTTTTTTTTTATTAGTTGTTTTTTCTTTTTTTTTTTTTTGTTTTTTTTTTTGACTGTGTTTTTGCTTGCTTTTTTTCGTTTTCTTATATTGCCTTTTGTTTTTTGTTTGTTCTTTTGTTGGTTGCAGTTTTTATTGTTTTTTTCATTTTTGTGCTTTTTTTGTTGTTTGTTTGTGTGCTTTTTTTGTTTTACAGTTTCATCAGTTCAGCAGTTTTGTGTGCATTTTTTTTTTTGTTTTGTGCTCTTTGGTTTTTTGTTTTTTTATGTGTTTCTTTTGTTGCTTATTTGTTTTGCATCAGTTTTTGCTTGTTGATGTTTTTTTTGTGTGTCCACACAGGTAGTTTTTTCTTTTGTTTTGGTGTTTGTTTTAGGTGGCTTGTGAAACTATGCGTTTCCCAGGATTGGGACAGGAGAGGACAGGAGAGGAGTGGACAGGAGAGGAGAGGACAGGAGTGGACAGGAGAGGACAGGTGTGGACAGGAGAGGAGAGGAGAGGAGAGGACAGGAGAGGAGAGAACAGGAGAGGACAGGAGTGGACAGGAGAGGACAGGAGTGGACAGGAGAGGACAGGACAGGAGAGGAGAGGACAGGAGAGGACAGGAGAGGAGAGGAGAGAACAGGAGAGGACAGGAGAGGAGAGGAGAGGACAGGAGAGGAGAGGAGAGAACAGGAGAGGACAGGAGGACAGGAGAGGACAGGAGAGGAGAGGAGAGGAGAGAACAGGAGTGGACAGGAGAGGACAGGAGTGGACAGGAGAGGACAGGAGTGGACAGGAGTGGACAGGAAAGGACAGTGCAGGAGTGGACAGGAGAGGACAGGAGTTGGACAGGAGAGGACAGAAGTGGACAGGAGAGGACAGGAGTGGACAGGAGAGGACAGGAGAGGACAGGAGTGGACAGGAGAGGACAGAGAGGACAGGAGAGGACAGGAGAGGACAGGAGAGGACGAGGACAGGAGAGGACAGGAGAGGACAGGAGTGGACAGGAGTGGACAGGAGAGGACAGTGAGGCAGTGCAGGAGTGGACAGGAGAGGACAGGAGTTGGACAGGAGAGGACAGGAGAGGACAGTGCAGGAGTGGACAGGAGAGGACAGGAGTTGGACAGGAGAGGACAGGACAGGAGTGGACAGGAGTGGACAGGAGAGGACAGGAGTGGACAGGAGTGGACAGGAGAGGAGTGGACAGGAGAGGACAGGAGTGGACAGGACAGGAGTGGACAGGAGTGGACAGGACAGGAGTGGACAGGAGAGGAGTGGACAGGAGAGGAGAGGACAGGGGAGGACAGGAGTGGACAGGAGTGGACAGGAGAGGACAGGAGAGGAGAGGACAGGAGAGGACAGGAGAGGACAGGAGAGGAGTGGACAGGAGTGGACAGGAGAGGACAGGAGAGGACAGGTGAGGACAGGAGAGGACAGGAGTGGACAGGAGTGGACAGAAGTGGACAGGAGAGGACACCAGAGACGCTGTAGTCTGAGGGCCACAGTCCGACTCTGGACCAGGACTGTTAAAGCCGAGGTACACAACACTCCCACAGCAGGAAGACAGATTTTAGTTTTGGAAGCGGAAATACTCGGTGTATGTACTTTTTTGGTCTTCATGACCTTTTCAGTGTCCATACAAAGTTTGTGTTATCCCAGTTGTCCCCATGTCCCCTGCTTTCACTGATGACTACTGTCGTTGTGTCCTTGGGCAAGACACTTAACCCCTCTTTACCTGAAGCCCCCGCTGAATGATCAAGGCTGTATCTGTGTTGAAGGAGCAGCCATCTTCCTGTGGACCCACCCCCTGCAGAGGATCAGAGGGACTGGTGCTGTGAGCGTTGGGTGCAGCTCTGATTACCACCCCCCGACCCAGAAATGAACTAATAAAGGGATGAAAATGAAGGAATGTAACAAATATGTCTATGGGTTTCTCTTAATTGAGCAAATTTAGAGATTTTCCAAAGACATACTTCAAGATGAGAGAAGTCAGCCTCAGTAGTTTCATCTCTTTGTACCTGCCAATAACGTAGAAAGAGGACGTTTCTCTGCTGAAAGTGTTTACACGTCAATTTATCTAAATAATATCATGTTTTATCTACTATTTTTCATCAATCAGAAATACCTTGTTCATTTGAACAATATTCTGATATGGACAAATATGATGTGCAAATGTAGATGAGAACGCATTTTTATACTATAGTGAGACAAATTATTGTGGATAATTAAAAAAGAGAGGATTGAAGTCATGAGTTCTTGGCTTATGTCACCCCAGGGTCTGTGGTTGAATCCTACCAGGGTCTGTGGTTGAATCCTACCAGGGTCTGTGGTTGAATCCTACCAGGGTCTGTGGTTGAATCCTACCAGGGTCTGTGGTTGAATCCTACCAGGGTCTGTGGTTGAATCCTACCAGGGTCTGTGGTTGAATCCTACCAGGGTCTGTGGTTGAATCCTACCAGGGTCTGTGGTTGAATCCTACCAGGGTCTGTGGTTGAATGGTCGGTGTTTGAAGCCTCTTGGTGTCGTCCCAACCGTATAAAGACCCTGGTTGTAGGTTGATCCGGGCTCGAGCAGACCTGAGACCAGAGCTTTGTTGTGTCTCAGTAAACTTCTCCTCACCAGAACCCTGTGGTCCTCCGTCCTTCTTCCCTCAACATTCAAAACTCAAGACAACAGTGTCATTATTATTTATTTTCTCATTTCTTTCTGTGGCAGTTAAATCCAGTTTATCAAGGTGCTGGTCCTGGATTCGTCTGGGTTTTCAACTAGAGAAAAGTGAGCGCTGGTGGCATTAGCAACGCACTGTTTATTGTCTGCAGTTTAGCCTTAGGTTGTATTTATACCAGTGTTAGTACATAGTTAAAGTGAGTAAAGGTTAAAAAAAAGAAAACATTAGAAATTATTTTTAATAAAACTGATGAAACACCCGCCTCAACCCTAAGTTAAAATGTTAGTTTAAATATATGGTTGTTTTCCTGAGATATTAGGCTTTAGTATCCAATCACCATCAATGCTGCAAGAAACCGTCATAATGATAATTGTAAATCATTTCAGGGGCCACCAGAATTATCCTTACAGGCCGGATTTAGCCCACAGGCCGCAGTTTGACTTGCGTGGCCCATAGTCTGAATTTCCATCGCTACAGAAACACATCTGAGAAGTATCTCTCAGAGGATAAAGTTCATGGCTGTGTTGCTACAAATGAACCGTCCTCTGGGATAAATAACATTTTCTACATATGAATATAGACCCTTGTTTTACGTTTTTGAAAATGGCCGAACTGCACGAGCCGTTTACAAGTTGGCCTTGGTGAAGCAAACAAAAACAAAACAATCCGACCAATTAGCGCCGGTGGACAGATATGAGCCCACGTAGACAGCCACTGTTCATAACTATTGTCATAAAAGTTAATTACAGACTATCAGTTTAGCATGAATCAAAGTCCACGGCGCTGTAACCACAATCACACCTCATTAAAGTCCCCGGAGCAGGGGATAAACATCTGCCCCGGCCCCTCATGCGACATAACCACACGTTTATAATGAACGCTTATGAGTAATCAATACACCGCCTCTGAGCCAGCGCGGGCGTGCACGGGCGGGCGTGCACGAGCGGGCATGCACGGGCGGGAGAGCGCCGGTGCATTTCAACAGGGAAAATATGTGCTTTGTTTGTGTGGTTTAGGCCTGAAGGGTCTGGAGTACCTTTTCTCACATATTTCTTGTCAGCGTGTGAAGAGCACTCTGACAGGGAATTTACACTGTAGGCGTTAACAGCGCGTACGCGTTGACTGCGCGCATGTGCGCGTAATATTATTTCGGTGTATCTACACTGGCCGTGCGCGCAGGTCTGAGGCTTCTGATGCTCTCCCTGTGTAGTCTATGGAGCAGTGTAGAGGACAGTACGGGCCAGAGGACAGATGTAGAGCAACACAAATCACATGCATGGGTTTGTCTTCATGGTCTCTGTGCGCTGGTCTGGCCAGACGCGAGGCTTCATGAATGAAAAAAAAACGATGTCCAGAATCACTGTAAAACCTGCCAGTCCTCCTCCTATTGTTTAGATACAAGTGCTGTGTGTGTGTAGATAAGATAAGATAAGATTGCTTTATTTATCTCACAGAGAAGAAATTTACATGTCACTTCATTTAGATGCGATCTAAATCCAAGGGTCACAATAAAAATCATGGTTTACATGTGTTTTCAATGGGAGACGGGTTGCTGCGCGCACAAAATTAGAAATTAATCCTAAATTAGGCGCAGCCTCGCGTCATTACATCCGTCATACGCGCGTATAACACTAGTAGTGTAAATATCCCCATTGGTTAACATGGAAAAAAGTTACGCGCGTATAACGCGTACGTGCTGTAACGCGTCATGTGTAAATTAGCAGTGAGACAGCAGTGGCTCAGGCCCTGAGAAAGAATCTGCAGAACTGGAGCCTGTTGTACGTCTGGGAAAGATTGTTGGTGCAATTTTTTATTGACGATTTTACTGCAAATTTCATTTTGTTTTTGTTTTTGTAAAGCTAAATCACAGCAGCAGTTGTCTCCATGGACACAACACATCAGAGGATAAAACAGGTTGACCAAAGGAAATGCAATAATAACAAACACATAGAAGCCATTGGTCTAAATCCACAGAGAGCGGGACGACCAAAGCAGACATATCCTTAAAGGTGCTCTGTGGAATATTTACAGCCCGAAATGAAAAACATGTTAATTAACCAATAATAAATGTGAACCTTGTTGATGGTCTCGAGCCCACCTAGAGACCATCTCCACCCACTCCACTGATGTCTGCTGTCGTTGTGTCCTTGGGCAAGACACTTTACCCTACTGTGCCTGAGGCCCCCGCTGAAAGATCAAGATCAATCTTTATTTATAGAGCACGTTTCACAGAGAGTCACAGAGAGCGTTACAATTGTGTTTGTACATGTTTTCAGTGCTAGGGGAAACCGGAGCCCCCGGAGGAAACCTACGTAGATACGGGGAGAACATACAAACTCCGCTCAGATAGACCCTTTTCAGACCAGGATTGTTGAGAAGGAAGAGTGCTAACCACTCAGCCACCGTGCCGCCCAATATCACACAGACACAAACGACAAAAGTATAATTATCAACACTTTCCCATAAACATTTAAATACTAGTTTTCCGGTGACTTTTCCCACGGAGCAGCTGCGGTGATGTCAGTCTGCGGGCGCCTCTGATCCGCGGGATGCGTTGGACTGCGGCGCTCGCTCCATCCATCACACGGCGCCGTAATCAAACTGTGGAATGATGAAAAATGGTGCTGTCATAACACGCCGCGTCTGTCGCCTCCGACTCAGCCGCCGTAAAGTGGTTAAGATGCAAATGCTGCAGGTGCGGCGTGGACGGCGTGTGGGAGGGCGCCGCCAGGAGACCCGACGCACTCAGAGATAAAAAGAGGAGCTTTGAGGGCGTTCCGGTGTTGCCACGCATCGGTCAAGAACAGTGAGGAAAACAGCGCCACCTAGAGGAGAGCCACAGGAAGAGGCCGGACATGGAGAGACTACAACCTTAGTCTAGTCTAGTCTAGTCTAGTCTAGTCTAGTCTAGTCTAGTCTAGTCTAGTCTAGTCTACTCTACTCTACTCTACTCTACTCTACTCTACTCTACTCTACTCTACTCTACTCTACTCTACTCTACTCTACTCTAAGGTCTGATTGAGGTCGGGTGAAGAAGCAAAGAACACTCACAAATATGTGTTTCTAATTTATGAGAAAAACATGACTTTAGGAATGAGGGCTGATGATTAATGTCAAAAACCCACGATCAGACTCCACCTGAACCCAGCTCAGGGGTTCTCCTCTGATACATGTGTGTGTGTGTGTGTGTGTGTGTGTGTGTGTGTGTGTGTGTGTGTGTAGGACCAGCCTTCCCAATGAAATCAGCCTGACATAATCACATTATGATTGTTCCGAGTGGACAGAAATGCAGCAACGGCCAATTAGGCTTAAAAAACATTTACATGATGAATTGTTTTTATGAGCTGCGAGTGTCTCGAGGAAACAAACGCTGAATTAAATACTGTCGAGCGGTTTAGCAGCGGAAACTCGTATCTGACACAGTGAAATGTTAAATATGGGAAGTTTGAGAACCTTCGCAGATGTGTCTGATGGAACATGTTGCAACAGTTTGAGTCTATTTTAAATTAGTTTAAAATGTTTTGCTGAGTTTACAATAATTGAGACAGATGTGACTGAACTGAATAAACAGAACGATTGTTTTGCATGATTTGTGTTTTAAACATTTTGACTTTAGCGTCTGACGTACCGGAATGTGGAGTCATGTATTAGGCAGAAAACATATATAGATACTGTACATAAGAAAACAACAGCTTATAATGTATCATAAAATGTATATAATGGAGACATTCCCAAAATTGTATAAACAATAATATATATACATATATATATATATATATATATACATATATATACATATATATATATATATATGTATATATATATATATTTTTTTTTTTAAATCTGGGATACCCCTTGGACTGCCTCCCCCCTTGGACTGCCACCTTAACGTGGTGGGGGAGTTTGAGCACTCGGATGATCCTGGGAGCTATGCTGTCTGGGGCTTCATGCCCCTGGTAGGGCCTCCCATGGCAGACAGGTCTCAAGTGACGAGTCAGACGAAGCGCAGTCCGAAGCCAACCATGGACAGCACGACAATGAGAACCGTGACGTCGCCCGGTATGGCGCAGCCGGGACCCCACCCTGGAGCCAGGCCTGGGGTCGGGGCTCGCAAGCGAGCGCCTGGTGGCCGGGCCTTAGCCCACGGGGCCCGGCCGGGCTCAGCCCGAAGGGATGACGTGGGCAGTCCCTCCTGTGGGCCCACCACCTGCAGAGGGGTCCATGGTGGCGCGGTGTAGAGAGGACTGGGCAGCAGTCGAAGGCGGAGACCTCGACGACCCAGTCCACACACCCAACATCTGGCTCTTGGGACGTGGAACGTCACCTCACTGGGGGGAAGGAGCCCGAGCTTGTGGGGGAGGTTGAGCGATACCGACTAGAGATAGTCGGCCTCACCTCCACACACAGCTTGGGCTCTTGAACCCAACTCCTTGAGAGGGAAAAAGTCTGAAGAAGCATTTTGAAGACATGAAGATGAAATGGGAGGAAGAATGCAAAGAAATGCAAAGGATGAAGCAAAGTCATCAAGAAAAGATTTCGCCGGCTGCTCTGACCAGAAGCTAGCCCTCGCGGCCGAGCGCAGAAGAGGACCCCACCGAGAGAACCGCTGATGTGCTGGTAATTGGCAGCTCTATTGTAAGAGGTGTGGAGATCCCAGGGGCCACTGTTCTGTGCTACGCTGGGGCCAGGATGGGGGACATTGAGGGGAATCTGAGGGTCCTGAACCAAAACAAGCAGCGTTTTCGTCTAGTCGTTATTCACGCGGGTGGCAATGACGTTCGGCGGAAACAGACAACAGCAGAGATGTTGAAGGTGCAGGTTGCCGCCGTTTGTAATCTGGCGAGCACAATGGCGGACACGGTTATCTTCTCTGGTCCCCTTCCTAGCACCGGCAGTGAAGAAGCATACAGCAGCATGTTATCTTTCCATCGCTGGCTGTCTGGTTGGTGCCCTCAACGTGGTGTTGTCTTTGTTTTTGGGAAAGCCCGGTCTTACGCCCAGATGATATCCACCCAACATTGAAGAGAACAGCCCTTTTGGTCAAGAATATGGAAATGACTCTAAGTTCTCTGACCGGCTCAAAGGACAGTCTAGAGCAGAGGCCTGAGTACAGAGCTGGTCCGCCACAACCTCAGGGTTCCCACCAGAGAAGAAGACAGAACCTCAGAGTGCAACGCTGGTAAGAACACAACAACGTGTTGTGTTTAGGCCAAACCAGCCATCACAGGTCACAATCAACACAACAGGACAGAAAACCCAAACCAAAGAAGACACCAATACCAACAAATTCCTTTAACTTCCAACTCCCATTCCCTAAAGTCTGATAGAACTTTTCCACAATGACCACACAGAAAATTCAAAAGAGTTCAAATCAGTGATGATGCTGTTGGAAGTTGACGGAAACCCAGATATACTTTTACACGATGTATCGTGTTCCCTGTTCTGAGAGATCCCAACTCAGCGAAAGGACTTGTAAGTTCTCTTTTTATATACAGCTTATCTTTTGTGCA
The DNA here is from genome assembly GCA_964034765.1 of Knipowitschia caucasica. Taxonomy (NCBI): domain Eukaryota; kingdom Metazoa; phylum Chordata; class Actinopteri; order Gobiiformes; family Gobiidae; genus Knipowitschia; species Knipowitschia caucasica. The sequence continues at coordinate 820,008 of OZ035843.1, forward strand.
CCTGCATGAATCATTTTCAATACTTTTATTGTTCTTAAGGAGCACCTCGATGACCCTGTGGGTGGGTCTGTCCTGGAGAATAAAAATACGTCAGCGATACACAGTTCCATCGAAGAGGCCTACCACAAACTTTTATCAGGAAGTTAATCCGAAAAGAAAGCGTTGGCTACAACTTGAAGACCAGCTATTCTGAGATGGAGCCAAGAAGCTAAAGCGATGCTAACTCTACACAGTCCAAACGATCACATGGATACTGTTCTAGTACACGACCAACAAGGCTCTGTCTCTCTTTTGGATGTTTTTCCTAGATTTCTTGACACACCAGGTTTACAAAGTATACATTACTTATTGCTTTACTATTTCCACATCAGTCATAATATAATTCATCGGGTCTTCTAGATTAACCGAGACTTTGAGATGATGTTTGGCAGAAATGTTGCTGATAGTTCCTTCTCTAAATGGCAAACTTCTTTCAAACCAAGGACCCTCGCTGAAAGAAAAAACCTCAACAATAACAGCCGCTTTGGAGAACTCCTGGAGGATGGACTTGGTAATGTTAACTGACATTTATTATTGAACCGTGTGTATATAAAAGTACAGCCAAATGGATCTTTTTTTTCTTTTTTACCCAAGGGACCACACCAGACTCAAACCACAATCATCTGTTTTTAAATTAGTGAATCAAGTCTTTACCTCAAATGGTTGAGTCTGGTTTCTGCTTTGCTAGAATAAATACCGGAGCTCCGTAGGCAGCTTCAGTAGAGCCTGTAATGGGCAACGCCACACGCTGAACTGTCTTTAATAAACTTATCTGTTATTGTAACACTTTATTTTTTCCAGGATGGGATAGCGACATGTCAGGTTCGCCGGTGTTACGTTGGGTTTGCACCGCCGGCGGACATATAGTCTGTGATTTTATTTTTATTTTTTAAAATAAGAACGATGTGTGTTTACGAGTCATATGTTCATGTAAAGTGTGGTTTAAGTAATGTTTAAGTTCTCCTGTTGAAACACTATGTAGCAGGGTTGCCAGGTTGGTTGGTTTCCTGCATACTTTTTTTCCAAACAACTTGTAGGTAATAAATACATAAAAACAGAATAGTGATAGCCCAAGTTGATTACATTACGTTTTTAGGTAAAAAATCATTCTGCATGTTTTATTTGGGGGCATTCTAGCAGGTTTTAGGCTGGAAAATCTTGCCAGCATTTGGCAACCCTGCAGCGCTGTGAGGAGTAGAGTGCTGAATTGTGTGCATCGATGTGAGTGGTTGAAGGAACACATCATTCAAGATAACAGACAGGTGGTTTATCCAATCACATACACGGATTCATTTAAAAGGCCAGCACCAGAGACCAGCACACAGGGACCAGCACCAGAGACCAGCACACAGAGACCAGCACACAGGGACCAGCACCAGAGACCAGCACACAGAGACCAGCACACAGGGACCAGCGCACAGAGACCAGCACACAGGGACCAGCACACAGGGACAGCACACAGAGACCAGCACAAAGGGACCAGCACCAGAGACCAGCACACAGGGACCAGCACACAGGGAACAGCACACAGGGAACAGCAAACAGAGACCAGCACACAGGGACCAGCACACAGGGACCAGCACACAGGGACCAGCACCAGAGACCAGCACACAGGGACCAGCACACAGGGAACAGCACACAGGGAACAGCACACAGAGACCAGCACACAGGGACCAGCACACAGGGACCAGCACACAGGGAACAGCACCAGAGACCAGCACACAGGGACCAGCACACAGGGACCAGCACACAGGGACCAGCACACAGAGACCAGCACACAGGGAACAGCACAAAGGGACCAGCACACAGAGACCAGCACACAGGGAACAGCACCAGAGACCAGCGCACAGAGACCAGCACACAGGGAACAGCAGCGGTCGTCCACAGTGTTCTGAAGCAGGTTTGCCATTGCTGGTTTTCTCATTTCAGATCAATTTAAAAATAAATTTGAGAAGAAGACGCTCACGCTGCGTTTATGATTTGTATCTAAACATAATCCAGAGGAGAATATGCATGAGTTTATAATCCTGTCACAGAGACACGAGAATCCACACCGGGGACACAGCTGCCAGGGAAAAGTTCCTAAAAACAACAATTGATGAAACGTTTCTGCACAACAAATAAACCTGGCAGGTAAAAGAGCAGAGGGAAAAATATGTGTTTTAGTAACAGAAAAGTGCTTCTTCCTGCTACACACACACACACACACATACACACACACACACACACACACACACACACACACACACACACACTCATACACATGCATATACACACACACACACACACACATATACACACACACACATACACACACACATACGCACACACACATACACGTTTTTGTTACCTGGTGGGTCCCTTTGACAGGGCCGTTCAGAATGGGACCCATAGACATAATCTTTTTTTACCAAGACTTTAAGTAATACAAAACAGTCAATAGAAACCAAACAACTATTTTAAAGGAATTTTATTTTAGATTTTGTTTTCGAATTGCAGTGATTCTATTTTTGACATAGAATTTAATGCCACTCCATGTCCGATGTCTAAGGTCATCTGGTGAGGCATTAATGCAGGCCAGGCAGTGAGACTTCCCAGGGACCTTTCCAGTCTGTATGAAAGGTGTCATGGTCTTCTCCACAGCCTTCACCTCAGATGCAGACCATGGCTTTCTTACACGTTCTAGGGAGAGAAATAAAAATATATTAGCAATATACACTCCCAGGGTGAGGACCAAGCAGCCTGGCTGTAATCCCCCACCTGGTACACTTACCAGAAGGGGCACTGCCACTACCATGGGGTGCATCTGGATGAATGGTTGAAGGTTCTCCGCTTGAAGTTTCTTTTAGCCCGTCCGTTTGTGAGAGGATCTCTACTGCTCTCCCTGTCGCACAGAAAATAAAAATACAAGTGGCCTTTAGGGGAAAAAAATCATACATATTTTAATAATATCAAGAATTACCTTCAGGCTCAATTTGTATCTGGTCGAGGCTCTTTCCTTCGAATTCCGTCACTCTTCCCTGCTCCATGGCCATCAACACTTTGCTGATTTTGGCCAGCTCCAGTGTCCCCTCTGGTAGTCTGTAATATTGCCTGTGGATGCGAATGTCATGGCCGAGGAAGTTGGCAAGTATGTCCATCTCATTCTCTTTCATATTGAGAACTGTAGACATAGTAGCTATGTGCTTTCTAAGTTTGGTTGAGGATAGCATCTCTGGATGCACCGCACCACATTCTTTGGCTACCTGGCGTAGGGAGTCTGATCCCCTGATGTGGGTGTCTGCGCCCGGGCGGGAAAAGAAGTATGGGTTATGGTCAGAGATGGAACAGGCCCTTCTGTTCTCCACCAGCACCTCCATCGAAGCAATCATTTCAGGAGTCAAAAGAACCGGCACTTTCCGACTTCTTTTCCCTTTAATTTCAATGCGTTGAAAATGCTGACACAGCTTTTTCTCAAGTTGGGACAGTCCCAGAGCAATGTCAGAATGGATCCCAGTCTTACTTCTTAAGGTAAAGGCTGTCAGTGGCATCTTTGAAACCTCACCTTCCCTTCTTCGATTGAAAATAATGACCTCACAAAGAGTCAAAACTGCCAGTTTAGACCAATGCTTAGACGTTGGCTCACTTATTAGGGTTTGCACATATTCAGGTCGACATACCTCAATATGTGCATGCATGGCTCTAACGTCCTCAGTCAGAGGGAGCAGGTCCGGAGTGTTCCACTTGGCTTGCCGGAGGGTCTGTAGGGCAGCAGAAGAAACACAGACGTCCCACCTCTTCTCAAAAAGCAGCCGGCTTCGTTGGAGGTTTTTAATAAATAGTTCATCAACACAATGCTCCATTTTTGAGTCACATTCAAGAATATCTGCTAGCTTTCTGAGGCTATGGCCGAGTTTGAGGGCCAAGGATGGAGTCTTGTATTGATTTGTTTCCTCATCATATCCAGCCACAGACCTGACTGCATCAATCACATGGTTAAAGTTGGAAGGAATAAAGAAATCCTTAATTGTTTTCAGTTTCCCTGCGGTTTTTGCTTCGTTAATTAACCTACCGACTTCTCTCATTTTCTGCCTAATGTAATCATGCTTTGTCTTATCATGCCCGTGTTTTAAGTACAGGTGCTCTCCGAGTCTCAGAATCCCCTTTTCTGCTTTGACAACACCCGTGACCTCATCCTGATGCATTGCCGAAATTAAAGACCACAGCTTTTTGCTGATGCCCTCCGGTACAGGCTGGGCTAGGGAGCAGAGGGACTGGACCCTACTTCTACCTGGTTTAGCCTGGGCATCTTTCTGTGAAAGCCGGCACCTGGCCACATGCCTCCACAGCGACTTTCGCTTAAGCAATGCCCCACAGTCTATACAGTGCAAAAACTCACTGGATTTAACTGGGGAATTTGGCTGTTTAGCTGGGACTAAAGTTCCAATGCCGGCCTTTAAAACCTCAAAATTGTGCTCACGGTTTCCACTATTCCTGATCAAATCAAACTGAAGTTTACGTGCTTTAGATTTCACAGGTAGAGCCAATGCTCTGGCTACGTCACTTTCATTTCCATGTTTTCTAGTCAAATGACGGGACATTTTGTGGCAGGACATTGAACAGTAGAGGCAGAAGTGTCTCTTGCTGTATACTCGCCCCCCATTTTTCTTCTTTTGCAGCTGCATGATAACAATCTTATTTGCCTTTGGTTCGTCACTTTCCGAGTCTTGAAGAAAAGTGTTTTTGATTTTTCTTTTTCCATACTTTTTTACAGGTTTCTTCTTGACAGTTAAATCGTCAGAATCTGAGTCGACTTCATCAATTAGGGACTCTTGACTAAGCTGCACAAACAACAAATAATTTGTAATCATTCTATATAACAATTTGAAGTCATGACTTGTAGTCAGCACTTACCAGTGGTTTGTAAGCGTGCGCTTCAGTGTGCTCCTCCATGATTTCTTGCAGCCTAATGAACCACACACTTGCACCTTTTTCTAGCCTGACACCTGATTTCCTCTGTTGTGCTGCTCCATGATTGGCTCCAGCCTCTGTTGTGCTGCTCCATGATTGGCTCCAGTGTGCCCCTCCTTGATATCCCGCAACCCACCACCAGGGTTCCGACACATAACACACTTTTTTCAGGAAAGTAAACCTCCAGGGGTCCTTTCCATATTTTTACAGAGACTGCATAAGGACCGTTAGAAAAGCATTACCCATTGATTATTAAGCTTGGACCAGTGGGGTCCGGTGTTCGGGCCCCACCACGTAAAACCAGTCCCCATGACGTGAGTGGAATCTCAGGTTATGGAACCCACCAGGAGTTGAAAACAAGTGCACATGCACACACACACACACACACACACATACACACACACATACACACACACATACGCACACACACACACACACACACACACATGCACACACACACACACACACACATGCAAACACACACACGCACACACACACATCAGAATCAGAAACATAAATACATGTATTGTACAGACACATACTCGTAAATACACACACATCAGAGACATGCATACACACAAACACACATGATAATTCAAAAGATATATACTGTACATACACACACATACAGACACACACACATACATAGATACCCATGAATATACACACACGTATATACAAACATATAATTACACACACACACACACACACACACACACACACACACACATATACACACACACATACATACACACACATACACATGCATATACACACACACACATACACACATATACACACACACACATGCATATACACACACACACACACACATACACACACACACACACACACACACATACAAACACACATACACACAGACACACACACACACATACACACACACACACATACACCTGCACACACACACACACACACACACACACACACATATACACACATACAAACACACACACACATACACACCCACACACATATACACACACACACATACACACACACATACACAGGTACTGTACATACAAACACACACACACATGTATACAGGGACAACACAAAGCTGATCTCACAAAGGAGACATTTAGACGCACACGGGACATAATTATATATTTACTGCATTTGAAATCTCAATATTGATCTAAACAAAGAAAACAAGTCCAAACTTCATTACTACACGAACGATTCCGTCTCACTCTGACACGATACCGGAGGATCGAAGGCTCCGCTCTGACCACAGTGCAAGTTGGCAATCTGCTGATATTTTTTTCCTTTGTGCAAAACTCTGCTCAGTGCTGACAAATCAAGACTGTATCACAGACATTCACAGACCAAAGGAAGTTAAAGTCTGTGTGAGTCAGTGAAGCAGTGAGTTCTGGGGCCTCAGCTGTCTGTGTGTAAGGACCATTTGATCAATTCATCTCCATCCATTTTCCTCTGCTTTATCCGTTGCCGGGTTGCAGGGGCAGCAGTTGGAGCAGAACTAAAAACTCAAAAACTTTTACAGTAAATAAAGACCAGAGCCTGGTTAGTACTGTGATGGGAGACCTCTGGGAACAACAAGTGCAACTGTAAAGTGCCAAATTATTGTTGTGTCCTCAGGCAAAATACTTCACCGAATCAATGTAATTAATTCTTGTGTAGGACTCACTCCACACTGAACTGTACCAATGGGTTAGATTCAGGTCAATGAGACAGAAAAGCACTACGTAAACACAGATTCATTCACGCTCGGACTAGTAACAGCTCGAGTCGTTTTGGACGTAACAATAAGTGGACGAAAGTGTTACGTCCACAACGCCCAGTTTGTCTGAAGTTATTGAATCATATTTTTTTGTATAATCTATAATTAGTCTCCAACCATTAACCATTGAATAGTCTTCTGTCCTGTTCATTCTTCCTCCAACATGACTGTGTCTCCCAAAGTTCAATGCCATTTCTTTAATCCTATGTATATCTATAAACTAATTAGTGTTAAAGAATTATCCCCCACAACCCTGCCCCCACTGATGTCTGCTGTTGTCGTGTCCCTGGGCAAGACACTTAAAACCACGTTACCTAGAGCCCGCGCTGAAAGACCAAGGCCATGACTACAACGACAGAGAAGCCATCATCCTGTGGACCCACCACCAGTTTAGTTAAATGAGTGAAACGACAAAACAGATCCATTCCATTCATAATGAAGAGAACACATTTTCAGTCTGTAATTACCTAAAAGGCTGGAGCTTCCACAACAGAAAACCTTCCATTGGGTTCAAGGCCTCGCATCGATCTGATTTGCTTTCAGATAACACGGTGCGTTTGCTGGAAATAGCATTTGCAAGATTAAAAAAACAACATTTCCATTTCGTTCTTGGTCCAAATTCTTTCCTTGGCCTCTTCAAAGCCTCCTCCTCAGCTCTGCTCGCAGTACAACACTGGCACAGATTAGAGCAGCGTTCGCAGCCGACTTCAAAGTGGGAATGAGGAGGAAAATAACTTAAGCTGGTGTTCGTTTACAAGTTGTACTTCTGCGAGTGTTTGGGGCCGGAGCCCTGCGGTATTTCTACATCTGGGATCATGCTGTGAGAAAGGGGATTTCAAAATATGCAAAAAGATCTCAGAAACAGTGCAAACTAATAAGAATTATTAAAAGTGGTGTCTGCAACTTCAATTGTGTTTCGTTTTCAAAAGATTGTACGTTTCACATACTTACATTATATGATAGTACTTTTTTTTACCTTAACAGCAGCAAGTCAACAGTAGCTCTGAAGCAGAGAAAGTCTCAGTTATGAAAAGAAGACCCCTGAAGGTACACTTGCTGCGTAATTACACCTCCAACACTAAAAGCTGTCAAATCAACTGCTCTGGGAGTTCTAATCTTAAATCTGCTGTAGATTTAGCACAATATGTCACATCTAAAAAGGCTGGTGAGATAGATCCTCGTTAGTCTTGTGTATATTGAGCGTGTGGAGCCCCAGCCGTGCCCTGAGAGCCCGCCCTGACCTCCCCTCCTCAGCTCTAATGCCGTGTGTCGTGATGAGCTGAATGTTGTTGTCCACATTTACATAGTGTCAGAGGGAATCTCCGTCAGAGCTGAGGCCTGATTATCTCATTAACACCAGATCTCGGGCCCCAGCAGCTGCTCTGGTCCTCGCCTCACACTGCAAAATCTATCATTATGTTTGTATTCAAGAGCACTGTGGGGCGTAAAACAGTTCAACAACAAGAAGACCAGAATTCTGAAGCTACAGAACTCTATTCACCATTCAGACTGCTTCCATCACAAACAATGGACTTCTGAGAAAAGCCCCCACACATATAAAAACGTAAGTGGTTTTCTTATACTATTTTGTATTTTGACATTCATTTTATTTGACGTGAGTTTAGATGTTATTTTCTGGTCAGTTTTAGCCTGGTCTTACCACACCATCATACATTTCATTTTTTTACTAAGGTCTCTCTTAACAGGTGGGAGGGGTTTGAATTGATTGAATTGGTTGGATCTGAGTTTACCCTGATGTATGTAATGCGCCTGAGTGAGTTGCTAGCATTTAGCCTAGCTTTAGCCATTTTCTTTGTCAATAACGGAGCCAGTGGGGAGTAGAACCACAACATCTTTGCAGCAATGACATTTACTAAACATTCTTCTTGCTACAGCTTTGATTTCTTGATACTTGGAGTTGAACCAGAACGGATTTCTTTACTATCACATTCTCCGACAAACTACAACCAGCAAATTCGGCGCAAACGCTTTCACATCTCCGACACTTCCCTACAACACCCGCCTCCCCCGCTCTCTGATTGGTCGTAGGGGATTCAACCGAGGAAACTGCAGCCACTAGGATCAGACCCAGACGTACATGTAGGAAATGATACATGTAGGTCTGGGTCTGATAATTGAGAATTGGCTGGAGTTTACAGATGCATAATATCAGGCTAGGCCAATTTGGATTAAGCCAAAATTGAGCTAATTATCAAGAAGAATCTTTGACCTCACCTTCTCAAACCTTCTCAAAGATATGTGGAATTGTGTTCTGAAGGTTTGAAATGAATCTGACTTAACATAACTGAAAAAATAAGCTTTAAAATGCAGTATAACATGCGACAGTATCCCATTACCTTCAATGCTGCAAACTACTGTAATAATGAAACATGAAAATCATTATGGGGACCACTAAATATGGTCTTGCCGGTTGAATTTGGCCCACGGGCCTGAGTTTGACATAACTGGTCTAGATACAAATATTTCATACGCTTTTTTTTGCAGTGTGGAGAGTGTCAGAGTCTGGGACAGGGGCCAGAGCTCGCCGGGCCCCAGCTGCCGGCTCACATTCACTGGGCTGGAGTGAGGAGTCTTTCCACTTAGCTCCGTGAGGTTGCAGCCATTAGGAAACAGGACAACTCTGCTCGCCCTGGATCCAATTCAGGCTCTGTGATTTATAGTTTTGGACTAATGAAGCCGAGCTGGACCCGGAGCTTTACCCGAGGGCACCTTGAAGAACCTACATCTACAAACACAACGTCCACTTGACTTCATATGCTGCAGGAATGACACCTTTCTTTAACTTTAAATACAGAACAAGACAAATGTTTGCATGTTTTATGTTTTCTATTTTATATATGTTTTATTATGCTGTGTGTAGATCATGTGACAGGTGCTGATTAGATTTAAACCACACCTGGTCCCTGCTATCTTAAACCATGAAGAAGATCCCGACTCATTAAAGCATTTCTATTTTAATGTCAAGAGTGGATTTTTCCTCATTTCTTCACAAGATAGATAGATACTTTATTGATCCCTGTCGGAGAAATGCAGGTGTTCAGCAGCAGCAAAAACACATCCATCCACACAAACTAAACTAATAAATTGATCATTCTAAAAAGCTGACAACAGTGAGTCCTTCAGGTCACAGCAGCAGAGGTCGAGCCGCTTGGTTTGGACCATTTTCTCTGCTCTGGTCTGGACCAGTGTAAAACCATGAATCCTCTCTGCTCTGGTCTGGACCAGTGTAAAACCATGAATCCTCTCTGCTCTGGTCTGGACCAGTGTAAAACCATGAATCCTCTCTGCTCTGGTCTGGACCAGTGTAAAACCATGAATCCTCTCTGCTCTGGTCTGGACCAGTGTAAAACCATGAATCCTCTCTGCTCTGGTCTGGACCAGTGTAAAACCATGAACACTGTACACGACACATATTTGTTTTCAAAAGATAACACACACAAAACTATCAGTACTGTCTCCATTTGAATTCGACGCCTGGAGCTGTCCAAGACTGTCATAACTGAGAAATACTCACTTTGTTGAACATTTGTACGAAAGTGTGTCTAAAACAACCACAACACAAATGTACAGACAGAGATAAAGAAACCTGAACCTGGAAGTGTTCAGGATTAAGTGACCTAGGTCTTTGAAATAGATTAGATCATTCACTTAAAGGAGCAGTATGTAAAATCTGGTCAAAACAAGAGGTACTGCACTCTCCCTGACTCAGGTTGCCAGATATGCAGACGAATCCAGCTCGGACCATAACAGCTGAATAGAGTTTTTCACAAAGATAGAAATCCTCGTTTTATTCCTTGTTTTGTTATTAATGATTTGAGAATAATAACAAGTGTTTTTTTTTCAATGCCTTTGACATTTAATGATGATTTTACATGTTGCTACTTTAATTCTTGCTGAACAGACCACAGTAGAATTAAATCACTGTATTTGCAACTCTTTCTAATTGTCTGTATGCTTTTATTTACAAGTTACAAGGTTATTTACGAGTAGGGTTGTACACCGTCTACATTAAGTCCATGCAAATACTAAAGATCGTCTCCAATTGTCTTTTGTGCTCGAAGCAGGAAAAAGCATTGAATAAAACATGAAGTGGCTTGGTCTAATGCTGCTGGTATTTTCTCTGTACATATCTTTTACAAAACAAGTGAAGATGTGTTAGCAGCGGTGGCTCATTTTGTATTCCACGTATTGTCAGATGAAAGCTTGTTTCCACACACACTCATGTTTGGCCTTGGCGTGTAGCTTATAAAGGCTTAACTCACTTTACATGCACCGAGCCCATTCAGCGCACACCCAGGACACATGTCTCGCAGCCGGTCTTTGGACTGTTCTTCCACTTTCTGCACAAAAGGCTGGTCCCCCACAAGCAGCTGGAGCTCCCTGTGCAAAGACACAAGACCCAATCCACCAAGGAAATCCTCAACCACCCTCCCATTATGCTCCGGTCCTGGTGTGTGAGGCTGCATACATTACAGAGTCTGTGTCGGTGATGCCAGGGGAGGGGCCAGGGGAGGGGCCAGGGGAGGTGCCAGGGGAGGGGCCAGGGGAGGTGCCAGGGGAGGGGCCAGGGGAGGGGCCATGGGAGGGGCCAGGGGAGGGGCCAGGGGAGGGACCAGGGGAGGTGCCAGGGGAGGGGCCAGGGGAGGTGCCAGGGGAGGGGCCAGGGGAGGGGCCAGGGGAGGGGCCAGGGGAGGTGCCAGGGGAGGGGCCAGGGGAGGGGCCAGGGGAGGGGCCAGGGGAGGGACCAGGGGAGGGGCCAGGGGAGGGGCCAGGGGAGGGGCCAGGGGAGGGGCCAGGGGAGGGGCCAGGGGAGGGGCCAGGGGAGGGACCAGGGGAGGGGCCAGCTGTGCCCTCTGCATCTGCTCCAGGAGCGTCGCAAAGTGACAGGGAGATGGAGAAAGCTTCTAAGAGACGGATATTGTTCATTATTTGTGTTATGTTGTGGCTCTTGAGCTCTTGAGTGCCTTTGCTTTGCTTTTTCATCCTTTTTTAACCTCAAAGGATGTAAATGTGTGGATAAAATGTTAGTATAGTTTTGCAAAGTAATGATTTATTTTGAACCTGCATCACATTTTGACATACAACTATAAAAACATTGACAGGGTGTTACAGCTATGCTAGTAATGATCTATCCAGATATTATTATAGATAAGGTATAGACCACAGGGCAAGGCACACATCAGACTGACCACGCCTACTCAGGAAGTAACATCAGACTGACCACGCCTACTCAGGAAGTAACATCAGACTGACCACGCCTACTCAGGAAGTAACATCGGACTGACCACGCCTACTCAGGAAGTAACATCGGACTGACCGCCTACTCAAGAAGTAACATCGGACTGACCACGCCTACTCAGGAAGGAATCAGACTGACCACGCCTACTCAGGAAGGAATCAGACTGACCACGCCAGACTGACCACGCCTACTCAGGAGGTAACATCAGACTGACCACGCCTACTCAGGAAGTAACATCAGACTGACCACGCCTACTCAGGAAGTAACATCGGACTGACCACGCCTACTCAGGAAGTAACATCGGACTGACCACGCCTACTCAGGAAGTAACATCGGACTGACCACGCCTACTCAGGAAGTAACATCGGACTGACCACGCCTACTCAGGAAGTAACATCGGACTGACCACGCCTACTCAGGAAGTAACATCAGACTGACCACGCCTACTCAGGAAGTAACATCGGACTGACCACGCTTACTCAGGAAGTAACATCGGACTGACCACGCTTACTCAGGAAGTAACATCGGACTGACCACGCCTACTCAGGAAGTAACATCAGACTGACCACGCCTACTCAGGAAGTAACATCAGACTGACCACGCCTACTCAGGAAGTAACATCAGACTGACCACGCCTACTCAGGAAGTAACATCAGACTGACCACGCCTACTCAGGAAGTAACATCGGACTGACCACGCCTACTCAGGAAGTAACATCAGACTGACCACGCCTACTCAGGAAGTAACATCAGACTGACCACGCCTACTCAGGAAGTAACATCAGACTGACCACGCCTACTCAGGAAGGAATCAGACTGACCACGCCTACTCAGGAAGTAACATTAGACTGACCACGCCTACTCAGGAAGTAACATCAGACTGACCACGCCTACTCAGGAAGTAACATCAGACTGACCACGCCTACTCAGGAAGTAACATCAGACTGACCACGCCTACTCAGGAAGGAATCAGACTGACCACGCCTACTCAGGAAGTAACATTAGACTGACCACGCCTACTCAGGAAGTAACATCAGACTGACCACGCCTACTCAGGAAGTAACATCAGACTGACCACGCCTACTCAGGAAGGAATCAGACTGACCACGCCTACTCAGGAAGTAACATCAGACTGACCATACGCAGAAGTAAGTAATCTTTCTTTATATACATAGTTCCCACAGACCAATGAATGTCACATGACCTCCTCGGAGACGCCATCTTTGATGGCACGCTGCTGTGTTTGTGCATTCCATTAAACAGAAGAATGAGAATAAATGTAGATATTCAAACGCAAATTGGAAAAAAAGGGCAACTTTTGAGCAAATAATTGTATATTAATACAATGGCACCACAGTTTAACGTGCTACGGACATGTTTTACATATTTGATCAAATTATGCAGCAAAAATTAACAAGCAATGCAAACATTTCTCAAAAACTTTAGATTTAATACCAGTTGGAGCTCCATTTAATTATTGTAATTATATTAACAATTAATTTAATTAATGCTAATGCCACACGGACACTCTGGATTGCTGTTATTGTTTATTTCCGCGTTTTTGACCGTATGTTTTGGTGAATGGTGGGCAACTGATTTTTCCAGGCGTAAAGAGCAGTTTATTTTATGACACAGATCTTTTTACAGAAGCAATGCTGTTTGTGAACATTGTTTTAGCCCACCATAGAACTATTATTATCTATTTAATACATTTACGTTGCCCTCGAGAGCCTCGGACGCGACACCGATCCTCCTCATAATAAAGTAATCTAAATAATGAAACTCAGACACAGACGCAGACACGGAGAGAACATGCAAACTCCAAAGTAACCAAGTAACCAAGGCTGCTGAAAGAAATCTCAACCAGTAGTTGATAAAAAGACCTGAAGCAGTAAAAAATGATACCAATAACTGAAATAGTTACTAATGTAGTAATCCATTAATAATTTTTAGAAACTTCCATGGACCTAAACATGGTGAGACAAGGTTTGATGACACTGATATTTTTTGTGTGACATCAAAATGGAATTAAAACGTTAAATATATAAAAGTTAAATTTGTCTTTGAATGTTTAAGTCTAAGGTGGTTCTTTTTATGAGACAAAAAATGCAAAGAATCTAGTTCTGCTTAATTACTCGACATGTTTCTGCAATATACTACCTTTACTTCGCCTTCAACATGAAAACGTGTTTACAAGGTACTTTTAATCAATCATGTGTATCAAGTAATCTCTCATGTTCTTCATGGGTGTCACTGCTCAAACGTAGAAAATCTCCAAGCAACAAACTAATTGTTCAAAGAAACTGTAAACTAATCAGTTATCAATACAATCAGGATCACAGCCCTAACATTAGTTAAAGCCATAGCAACAGATATTATTATGACTAAACTTTTCATTTCAATCTTTTTTCCTCTCTGAGATAATATTCTTACAGAAATCTATAAACAGCTTCCATCATATTTATTTATTTGTCTTCTTCTCGTGCAAATGCAGGTACTTTAGACATAAGCGCTGGGGGCATCTCAGCGCAAACATGCTTCAAAACCTTCACTGTTGCTGGAGGAAGCATGTGTTCGCTTTGATCACAAACGGTTTAACATGAAGGGCCGCCCGGAGCCACAGGCGTCAGGGCCAGTTTGTGAAGTTCAGAACAAGCCTCAACTTTCCAGTGCCGCCAGGACAAAACGGAAGAAGATCAGAATGTATGCTAACGTGTGTTCTGACCGACAATGCCCAGTGTTGTGATGACGGGGAATCACATGAGCAAACACAACAGTCAACAAACGTAATCAAGGTTTTAAGAACAAAAAAATAAACTGGGCCGCAAATTCCAAATGTGACATGTAAGTTTCTCCATTATGGGATCAATAAAGTTTGTCTTATCTTAGAGGCTGGGGGTTGAGGTAAAATCTGCAATTGTCAAAGTCTGGACCAAAACTATCAATCTGGAGTCAAAAATGTAAATAGGAAAGCCTGGATTCACCAAAGAAGCCAAAATAGTAAAATTATACAGAGAAAATATTGAGAATCTGGGACACACTGCAAAAAGTGATGAAAAATAAGTGCCTTTAAACAAGTTTTTCCAATGGGACCAAGCAAAATGTTCTTGTTTTTAAAAAGATACAAGAAATGTCTCCCTTGAAGAAAATGCAACAGCTTTTGAAATAAGACTAAATGGCTTTTTTCCATCGGCAAATATGGTTTAAACACAGTCAGAATGTACTCAAATAACAATACAAAACCCTTCATTCAAACAATTATTACCTCATATTTGATCATGTTTGCAGTGAGTAGTGACGGGTGAAGCGGGGACAATGATGAGGCTGGAGGAGTGTAGTGGGTTGGACCAGGACCAGGACCTCGGACAGCTCCACACAGACACAGAGGCCCACACACAGGGACCTTCATCTTCACAGCTGTACATTTACAATAAAACACCACAACATGTACATACAACACCATCGCTGACACACAAGCGCTGCAACATATTCGGTTGTTATTGAAAGTTGACACACCCATCCAGAAATGTTTTTGTCCTCTTTAGCCATGTTTTGGAGATTATGAATGACTGTAAGAGACCAATGGTGAGGCAGGCTTTTTAATTAGCCCAACAATATGTAACAAATAACAAATACAGGTCAAATAGCAAACAAGTCAAAAGTAGAGAAGAACAAGTCATAATAAAACATTTCTAAACATTTCTAAAGTATAGCTTTTTCTGCCATACTGAGGGGATAGCAGCTGTCAATCAAGCTGTCAGAGTCCATATTTTTTCAGCAAAATGGACATTCTACAATATGAAAGAGAAGAAAGCTTACAGGGAGAAACTTAACAAGGATGCCAAAGGCCAGTATCTAGCTAAGCTCACCTCTGTTAGCAATGTAGCGTTAGAGCCATATGAGCTAGCCGCCAAAGCAACGGACCCCGCGGTTTTTCCACCAACAACAAATACGGACATTAATAATAATAATAATGCATCGGTTTTATATAGTGCTTTTTTGGACACTCACAGACTCTTTACATGTCATTATTCTTTCTCTCCAAACACGGTGGTGATAAACTACTACTGTAGCCACAGCTGCCCTGGGGCACACAGACAGAAGTGAGGCAACCAGTTTGTGCCATTGGCCCCTCCCACCACCACCAACCATTCACACACACACCAGACTCATTCTGGCATAACATTGTTTGTCCTCTTGTGAATGGAGTCAGTGCATTCAAAGATTTCAGAAATGACACATCCCATGTTTTGGGACAAAAGTACATTAATAGAGATAAAACAGCACTTATGATGAAGGTCACTGGGCACGTTGTTTGTTGGCAATGCGTTTGTCATCCTTCAATATGGCGCTTGAACCTGGCGTGACGTCATTTTCAAGAAAGCCATTGAGAAGGAGATATAGATCAGCTAACTGTTCCTGCTGATGTAGCTGAAACAACTTTTAATATTAGTACAACGTCCAAACAATTTTATCTTTGGTGCAATAAGTCTCAGTTTTTACCGGTAAAAAGCCAAAGTCAAATCTGGTGAAGAAAGCATCACATTTGACTCCCAAAACAACAAGTAGAAAAACATGAGAACCACTCATGCGACCGACATAAGCAGCGCCATATGAATAATGTAGCCTCCTCAAACCCACCTGCTTTCTCCCGTTCTGCACCACGTATATTTACCGAGCGCCAACACGGTTCACTTTGTTGTGCCAGCGCCGCCGTATTCAGTCTGATTGCATTTAAATCACAAGGCCATGTAAAATTTAAATGTCTTCAAAGAGACTGGGAGAAATATTTCCGAGGCTTTGAACTCTGACAGCTGACACGGAAGAAATAACAGAAGAAGTTATGACTATGGATGAGGCGCGGGAGGATTACAATGGGGCTCTGAAAACAGTCCAGCGATTGTGGATGCGCTTGGTTTGGCACAATGACGGGTTTCTGAGAATGAAAAAAGAACACATTCATGGTGTCGGCTAAACCCACGATGTTTGATTCTCTGCGTCTCTCAACTCTCCAAGTAAAATATAATAAAAGCAACATTCACAGATGCTTTGTCTGTATGTCTGTAAGGATACACTGTACATATGTACATCTGAAGGCAGGGGTCAAACTGGTCCCAGAAAAGCCAGTGATACCAACCTGGACACTTTAGGAAGTGTCCTCCTGCGACAGAGGCTACGTTGGTGGAGGGTTCGAGCCCACCGAAAGACCTTCTTCACGACTCCCCCTGATGACTGCTGTCGTTGTGTCCTTGTGCAAGACACTTAACCCCACTTTGCCTGAAGCCCCCGCTGAAAGATCTCAGCTCCTGTGGACTCACCACCTGTAGGAGGATCAGTGAGGGGCTGGTGCTCTGTGGACTGGGTGCAGCTCTGACTGACACCCCCCAACCCAGAAATGGATTAAGGGGAAGAAAATGGATGGATTTTATGTACTGTTTATATAACTTTGTTTGCACTCACTGCGAAACAGAGTCCTAGTTTGTGAATTCCTAATTTCTTACAAAGGCCATTTAAAGGTCGGCTCCAGTCCTAGTCAGGGTCTTTCTGAGCGAAGAATTGAGGCCAGTTGAACATGTTGCCTGTAACATTGCCGGTACATTTGTGTGTGTGTGTGTGTGTGTGTGTGTGTGTGTGTGTGTGTGTGTGTGTGTGTGTGTGTGTGTGTGTGTGTGTGTGTATTATGTGTGTATTATTCCTGCTCAGTATGCAGCGCTGCTCCTTGTGGTTGGAGGCGGTACCTTGTAGTTACAATCAAAAGTGTTGTACCTTTCCACAGAGCCTCCGTTCCAGTGCAACCTTTGCCCAGATGTGATTAGTCCATTTAATTTCCCCTCCTTTTTTCCCACAGAGCATGAACTTATGCTAATTTCTCACCGTATCACGCTCTTGTTCAAACCACGCTAGACCGATCAAGTATTTGCCAGACTACAATACACAATGCAGCGGCCGATGATTGGCAGTCTTATCTCGTCCCAACGCAAATGCGAGATCATGCATTTTACATGTCCCACTCCGCTGCTATCTCTAGGTAGCTAGCTATGTACTGTGTGTGCGTGTGCGTGTGCATGTGAGCGTGCATGTGCATGTGCGTGTGTGTGTGTGTGTGTGTGTGTGTGTGTGTGTGCGTGTGCGTGTGCGTGTGTGTGTGCGTGTGTGTGTGTGTGTGAGTGTGTGTAAGCTCCCGGGCATTTTTCCAGCGCCAAAGCGTCAAACACACTCGTGCTTCTATGCGATGGAATATGAAGGGCAGGGCAGATGGTTTTTTCTCCCAACTCGCTTGAACTCGCTTGAGTGATGGAGAGCCGGAGTAAACGGCTGCGTTAGCATTCAGCCCGGCGTGTCATGTGCAGATGGAGATGAGTATCTAATAGAAAGGGCGTGTTATCAGTGAGACAGATTAATCCAAAACAACAGGAAAACAGCAAGGATTAAACGCGTGCCGTTGAAAAGACAGCGGTGAGTGCGACAGGAAGGTCAGCGCACCAAAGTAATGTTTTTATGGATAAATATGTCTGAGTACAAATGTGTTGTCTGAATACGGGAGGAGATGGATTCTGGAGAGCCATAGATGATGAATGATACGCTGCAGTTCGTGTTTGCTTATTTATTGCATGTCAATGAGGTTTTGCCCCAAACATTTACTATTGTTTAAAGGCCGAGCTTTTGTTGGTGGGACAGAACCCCTGTTAAGTATGTACAGTACATACGATGTACAGAAGGTATTTCTGAATCCACTGCAATCATGTCATGAGTTCATGTGCTCGCTTCCCATTGGTCTAACTCGGGCATGTAGAGGCAACTAAGGTCTGAGGGCCAAATGCGGCCCACTGTGTCAGTCTACGTGGCCCTATGCAATGCTAAGCCAAAATACTATTGAGATTATAAGCACAATTCATAATGTTATCCAGCCAACTTCTGCTTCTCCAATACTGGCATGTTGTACCTCATTGTAAAGCTCCGAACCTTTTGAATCATTCACTTTTATGCACTGACATTTGTTTTTTATTATGGCTCACAAATGTGTCTATGGCACTGATACTACTACATCTGCTGCTGTGACCTGAAGGACTGCTGCTTTTATTACGATTATTTGCTTTTTAGAACGATACATTTTTTTATTTTATATATCTATCTATCTACCGAGAAAGCTATTCAACTAACCTCAGTTCTGAATATGTATAAATGCTCATGTTACAACTCATTTAGCAACTCAAAATAGACCAATTCTAGTTAAAATAGTCTGGAGTCTGCTTTTTGTGATTCTTTTAAAGGACAAGAACCACAAAAAGTATTTTAACTCAAGACAGAATGAACCTTTTTGAATCATGACAAATGAGCAGTCTCCAGACCTCAACCCAGTGAAACATCTGTGAAGTCCAGAGTCTGAGTCCAGAGACAAAACAACAGAGCTCAGGGGAACATCTGCATGGAAGAATGGGTCAAAATACCAGCTACAGTGTGGTGAAGACCTACAGGAAGAGTTTGACCACTACTTATTTTCCGCCCCATCACGGATACATTCACAAGTCATACAGTGCAATGTGATTTCACTGATTTCACCTCTTTTTTGTTTCAGGGGATCCTTTTCCCATGGTTTGTAGATGTTTTATCATGAAAACAAGAGCAGTGTGTTTCTGTGTTTGAACCTGTGTAACCTCTGCTGCTAACGCCTGTGCTCTGTCGGCCTCTTCACATTAGAGGAACACATTGTAAACAACTTTATCAGCTCGTTATAAACGTCTGCGCTTCGTGATTACGGCGAAAACCATAATGAAAAATGCCATATCATTTCCATAGTTCAGTGGAGACTAATTTCATTCTCAACCTCGACTTTAATAGCGTTTTATTTCTCCAAGGGAGAAATCTATGTCAAATAATACATATTTCTGGTAAAAACGCTGCATGTTCACTATTTCTTGTTAATTATTTCTGTTTGGCTGATTTTGTCGTTTCTCGCCTTTGTGCTTTTGGCGAAACCTGCCTCCAGACTCAATACAGGACTGAAAGAACAACGTGACGCTTTATTTGTGCTGCACAGAGTTTTAAAGAACAAAATCTGAAAAGAGAAAGTCCCAAAACTAATAATACTTAGAATCTAGAACCTGGGCTGTCTTTGTCTCATGTTTAGACTCATAGATGAAGACAGTTTGTTCCATTCTGTCTTCATCCTGATGGAAATACAGTAGATACAGTTTGATACTTTGGGCTGAGAGCTGATTGGTCGAGCGAGGGCGGTCCTGGAGTATAGACTAGCGATGGAGCCACAACTCTCGACACATTCAGTGCCCGGAAACTTCCCGTGCACTGAATGTGTCGAGAGTCGTGGAGTTGATGAAGGAAAAGCGAAGGACACGAGAAGGAACCGAGCGACGAGCCACTGTTTGATCTGAGGCTTCAAAAGAAATGACCAACTCTAATTAGACTTACAGGGACTTAACTACAGACAGAGAGATGTGTGTGTGTGTGTGTGTGTGTTTCTGTCTGTGTGTGTCTCTGTCTGTGTGTGTGTGTGTGTGTGTCTCTGTCTGTGTGTGACTCTGTCTGTGTGTGTGTGTGTGTGTTTCTGTCTGTGTGTGTGTGTGTGTGTGTGTGTCTCTGTCTGTGTGTGTGTGTGTGTGTATGACTTTGTCTGTGTGTGTGTGTGTGTGTGTCTCTGTCTGTGTGTGACTCTGTCTGTGTGTGTGTGTGTGTGTGTGTCTCTGTCTGTGTGTGTCTCTGTGTGTGTGTGTGTGTCTCTGTCTGTGTGTGACTCTGTCTGTGTGTGTGTGTGTGTCTCTGTCTGTGTGTGACTCTATCTGTGTGTGTGTGTGTGTGTTTCTGTCTGTGTGTGACTCTGTCTGTGTGTGTGTGTGTGTGTGTCTCTGTCTGTGTGTGTGTGTGTGTGTGACTTTGTCTGTGTGTGTGTGTGTGTGTCTCTGTCTGTGTGTGACTCTGTCTGTGTGTGTGTGTGTGTGTGTGTGTCTCTGTCTGTGTGTGACTCTGTGTGTGTGTGTGTGTCTCTGTCTGTGTGTGACTCTGTCTGTGTGTGTGTGTGTGTGTGTCTCTGTCTGTGTGTGACTCTGTCTGTGTCTGTCTGTGACTCTGTCTGTGTGTGTCTGTCTGTCTGTGTGTGTCTGTCTGTGTGTGTCTCTGTCTGTGTGTGTGTGACTCTGTCTGTGTCTGTCTGTGTGTGTCTGTCTGTGTGTGTCTGTCTGTGTGTGACTCTGTCTGTGTGTGTGTGACTCTGTCTGTGTCTGTCTGTGTGTGTCTGTCTGTGTGTGTCTCTGTCTGTGTGTGTCTGTCTGTCTGTGTGTGTCTCTCTGTGTGACTGTCTGTGTGTGTGTGACTCTGTCTGTGTGTGTGTGACTCTGTCTGTGTCTGTCTGTGTGTGTCTGTCTGTCTGTGTGTGTCTCTCTGTGTGACTCTGTGTGTGTCCCATGCTTTTCTCTTTGCTCGTTTGTGAGATGGACATTTTCAGATACACTGTGAGATTTCATAATACTTTGAAGCAACTTTTGTTCAAGTTAAACTCATCATTCTATCAATGTGCAGAAGCCTGTACTTTTCCCTTGTTGTGTCTATCTGAAGGCCAAGCTACATGGCACTGTGGCAGCTGCTGATTGGAGGTCTCCATGCCAACGCTCTGTATAATACACTTGCATTCTGTTGTATCTGTTGTTCGTGCTGTCTCTACCATCGACAATAAAACATGTCTTCTGTCTGAATTTAAGACGCGATCCCAGACTATGTCATCTTCTTCAACACCTTAATCTTTGCATTATTTGATGATTATAAAATCTAGACGACGTCATTGGAAGCCTACGTTCTGCAGTTTTACGTCTGCACCGAGTTTGTACAATTCAACCAAAATGCGGTGAAAAGGACATTTTTGCCATATCCTCCCTAACTCCCTCACATTGTGTTTTATCGTCCTCACAGGACATTCTCAGGTCTTGTTCGTCTCCTGATGACAAATCAAACTAACAAAACGCCAGGACGTCTGTATTCCTTTATGGCTCTTTGTTGCCGGGTCGGTGCTCACTCCCAGGATTGCCGGTTATCCAGCGACACTCAGGCTTTTCCGTCGAGCTCCAAAAACATTCTGCATCTTGGTTCTGCCTCATAAAATCCACTGATGTTACGTGTTGAGTGTGAAGGCAGTGACGGGCGAGAAACACGAGGCCAGAAGCGCAATCTGTGGTCAATACAGCAGAGTTCACCAGGAAGAGGTGCCACGGGCGGAGCCGTGTTAGCCGGATCCATATCAAACCTCATTACACACTGGTTTGGTTTCAGTGCTTAGTTCTGGAAAATATTGTGTATTTTGTTCTGGGGAAAAAAATGGACAAAACAAAAGCCCACGTGAATTTTACTGTTCTGTATGAGGGGTGAAAGATACATTATTATCGAGAAATTAAGATTCAAGATATGTAGATAGATAGATTCTTTATTGATCCTTGTAGGGGAATTTCAGGTGTTCAGTAGCAACAAAACACATCCATCCACAGCAACAAAACAAATAAATAGATCATTTTAAAATCACTTTAAAGTCACAGCAGTAGAGGTGGAGTAGCCCCTTGGTTCAGACCCTTTTCTCTGCTCTAGTCCAGAGTAAAGTGCTGAATGCTTTATTAGTGTTCATAATAATCAATATAAATATACATATAGCAGGCGTCTCCAAACCTTTTCACCCAAAGAGCTACTTTCCCAACACAAAAAAGAACTACTCATTTAACTGGTCGTGGGAAAATTAGGTGATATATTAATGCAGTGTTCATATCCATGAACAGCACTGCAGCCACTTTCACAGGTAGAAAAAAACAATACATTGTAAAACACAAAATAGCAGTTTCAAAGCTTCATATTTGGACTTTCTCCCGTTTACGACGCCTTCAAAATGTAAAACCTAAACGCAATGAAATAAAGAAGATACAGATGAAACTTAGAAATGTAAAATATTGTTCAAACTGTTCAGACTCATTCATTACATAAAAAGGACATTACTGCTGACGCTACATTTTCAAAATATATACTTTTTTGTAGGTTTGCAGCTGTAAAACAATTATGTATCTCATGGACCATGACTGTCGCCCCCTGCAGGACACTCTCTCTGCTCTGGAGAGCAGCTTCAGTGACAGACTAATTCACCCTCGCTGTGTGAAGGAGAGGTTCCGTAGGTCTTTCCTTCCTGCTGCTGTCAGACTGTACAATAAGAACTGCTGAGCCTGTACATTTCATTCATCTGTAATTAAGTAAATTCTTAAATCATGTGCAATGTGCAATACTGCAACTTCAGAATGTCACAGAACAATGTTTACCTCATGTCACTTTACTTATATACTTTTTATCCTGCACTATTTAACTGTACAGTATATAACTGCACTACTACATATATTTGTTTTGACTGGTATTGAAGCATTTTCAGCATCTACAGCTAGTTATGTTAGCTAAGAAACATAGCTACTACTTATTTGTATATAGTGTATATATTGTATATATTGTGTGCTCCCTGTGTGCTCTTACTACTGTCCTGTCTGTGCGATGCAACATCGAAATGTCCCCACTGTGGGACGAATAAAGGAATTCTTATCTTATCTTAAAGGTTTGATGTATTTCACTTTGGTGTAACGAGTCTTTCATATATAATTGTTTGTCATTGTCCGTACCTTCACCTTTATATATAAATGAGTTCCTGTAGATTTCACATAGTTATAGCACACACTATTCTGCAGGTCTGGAAAGTCAGTGAAATCATCAAAAACGGCCATGATTGATCAGATAATGTGTTAAGAAAGGAAAGGAAATATTGGGAGAACATTGTTGAGTAATAATATCCTGCATTCTTTGGCTGCGTGTAAATGAACCAGACAAGAATCCAGGCATTTGCAAAAACCGTTCCCGTTATATATAATGCGTCTGTATGTTGGCTGACGAAACCACGTTGCTCCAATTAGCGTAATCACACATGGAAACAAACCGCTGCTTGAACCGCTATTTATACTTTTAATTACACAACCCCAAACACGAACAATTAACAATTTCGCAGCCATAAATGAACACTCCAGCCTTGGTGACATAACCGCTTTTTTAACAAAACGTGTTAATTAACTGAAGGGCGGGATTGTTACGTTCACAAGAGCGTGTTTGTGGAGGTCTTTTGGAAGACGAGGAAGCAGCACAAATGGAATAATGAGCTGCGTTTGTGTCTAAAGGAAACACGTCCTGAACATGGGCCAAAAACACTGATCTCTCAGAGTTTTTATAACACAATATATCAGATACATAAGCACAAGTGTGGCCTCAGCCAACTGTAAGCTCTTACCATGTGTAAACTCTGGTCCATGATCATCTCCTACATGTACGTCTGGTCTTACCATGTGTAAACTCTGGTCCATGATCATCTCCTACATGTACGTCTGGTCTTACCATGTGTAAACTCTGGTCCATGGTCATTTCCTAAATGTACGTCTGGTCTTACCATGTGTAAACTCTGGTCCATGATCATCTCCTACATGTACGTCTGGTCTTACCATGTGTAAACTCTGGTCCATGATCATCTCCTACATGTACGTCTGGTCTTACCATGTGTAAACTCTGGTCCATGGTCATTTCCTAAATGTACGTCTGGTCTTACCATGTGTAAACTCTGGTCCATGATCATCTCCTACATGTACGTCTGGTCTTACCATGTGTAAACTCTGGTCCATGATCATTTCCTACATGTACGTCTGGTCTTACCATGTGTAAACTCTGGTCCATGATCATTTCCTACATGTACGTCTGGTCGTACCATGTGTAAACTCTGGTCCATGATCATCTCCTACATGTACATCTGGGTCTTACCATGTGTAAACTCTGGTCCATGATCATCTCCTACATGTACGTCTGGTCTTACCATGTGTAAACTCTGGTCCATGATCATGTCCTACATGTACGTCTGGTCTTACCATGTGTAAACTTTGGTCCATGATCATTTCCTACATGTACGTCTGGTCTTACCATGTGTAAACTCTGGTCCATGATCATCTCCTACATGTACGTCTGGTCTTACCATGTGTAAACTCTGGTCCATGATCATCTCCTACATGTACGTCTGGTCTTACCATGTGTAAACTCTGGTCCATGGTCATTTCCTACATGTACGTCTGGTCTTACCATGTGTAAACTCTGGTCCATGATCATCTCCTACATGTACGTCTGGTCTTACTGTACCATGTGTAAACTCTGGTCCATGGTCATTTCCTACATGTACGTCTGGTCTTACCATGTGTAAACTCTGGTCCATGATCATTTCCTACATGTACGTCTGGGTCTGATCCTAGTGGCTGCAGTTTCCTCGGTTGAATCCCCTCCGACCAATCAGAGAGCGGGGGAGGCGGGTGTTGTAGGTCGGTGTCGGTGACGTCAAGAGTTTGTGCTGAATTTGCTGGTTGTAGTTTGTCAATGGCTGCAAATGCGATAGTAAAATAATCTGTTCTGGTTCAATCCAAATATCAAGAAACTGAAGCCGGAGCAAGAAGAATGTAGAAAATGTCATAGCTGTAAAGATGTTGTGGCTCTACTGCCCACAGGCTCCGTTAGCGGCAAAGGAGAGGAGGCTAAAGCTAGGCCCAGCTAAAGTTATGTCCAGAACTAAGTATCAAATGAAATGAGTAAGATGGTAGATGAAGAGCAGGCTGGTTCACACTAGTTTAGTTTTGGTTTTACTTCTTGTCCTGTTGCCCTGTGTTGATGGTCTGCCCCGCCCCCGTGTGTCTGTTTGTACCTGTGCTCATTCTCACTTGTTGCTGGTCCATTGTCTTTGCTTGTTCCTTAGTTTCACTTTGATATTTGACTTTTTTACCTTGGACAAATCATTATTATGGCATTCCCACTTCACCCCATGACCCTCAGACATGAGGGTGTTACTGGCCTCACTTTTTCATGAGAAGACGGACTTTTTACAGTTTAATGATGTTTATTTGCCAAACTTGCACGGCCAAAGCAAATCGATGTCTTTAGGAAGCAGGCAAACCCAAACTATGGCCCAGGGACCAACTGCGGTCCTCTCTGTCTCTGTCTTTGACACAATCTGAACTCTGAACACTGTAAAAGGACTTTGGGTGACCTTGGTCTGTAAAAATGTGCTATATGAATAAATACTACTACCATTGGCCCTCTGTTTCGTTAACACAAAGTAGTCTTTAAGATCATGAACACTCGATTCCAGTGTCATCCAGCCAACTTCAACTCCAGCCAGTATACCCAGGCTATAGCTGGATGTATGTGCTGACATGTGTTTTCGATTGTGTCACAAAATACAACATTAATGAGATTGTGAGATGGTATTTTTCATTTAGCCAACTTCAGCTCCGTCATAGATATTTATAGAGCACAGAATAGGCCAAATCCAGACAAAACAGTTTAATAATGGGCAAAGCAAGTTTCATACAGAAGGCAACTCAAAGTCCTGAACAAAACACGATGGAATTAAAATCCAAAATAATCACAGTACATTCAATAGAAAAGAAAAAAAAGATTCACAGAGTCATTTTTCCCTGGATTTAAACATTGTCAGAGACGACGTCTGTCTCAATTTTTTGGGAAGATTGTCACAGATTTTAGGTGCATAAATCTAAAATGCTGCAGCCTCCCCATGTTTACTTCTGTCATAGCTTATACTCACACGTTTAGCTCTCTGCGAGGCAAGACTCAGGAAAAATAAATACCTCTGGAATCGGTCTGCGTCTCCCTTAGCTACACAGGGAGCTCTCTGCGGGGAGCTCTCCACAGGGAGCTCTCTGCGGGGCCTCTCTGCGGGGCCTCTCTGCGGGGAGCTCTCTGCGGGGAGCTCTCTGCGGGGAGCTCTCTGCGGGGCCTCTCTGGGTCCTCGGCCCCTGGACAAGTCTGGTGAACAAAGTGGCCCTCTTACTAAAATGTTTGAACATCCCAGATAATAACAACAAAATATTCCATTTGCAAAAACAAATATCTTAGTTTTGAAATTGGTCAAAAAAGTTGTGTTTCTCTGCAATCAGTTACAATCTTCCACATGTTGTGTTATTGGTGGTAAATTAGAAATGATTTGCTAAAGACGGGAAAAAACTTGTATTGTACTGCTCTAAAATATATCAGGCTTTTCAAAAAAACTACTTGGTAAAGGCCAAAAGGTAAATCTTTCAAGAAGTTTTCCAATGGCCCTTTTGCAGATTAATTCAAACAACATTTTATGACAACAACCTACAGTTAACTTTCTTTCCCTTTTGTCACAAAAACAACTCGAGTGAGAGCAAGGATGTAACGTGTAACAAAAGGCTCTGTTCAAAACATCGACTGTAAATATCAACGACCGCAGTCACGCCTATCTCCACCGTTCAAACCTATCTCCACCGTTCAAACCTATCTCCACCGTTCAAACCTATCTCCACCGTTCAAACCTATCTCCACCGTTCAAACCTATCTCCACCGTTCAAACCTATCTCCACCGTTCACTATCTCCACCGTTCACTATCTCCACCGTTCAAACCTATCTCCACCGTTCAAACCTATCTCCACCGTTCACTATCTCCACCGTTCACTATCTCCTCCGTTCACTATCTCCACCGTTCACTATCTCCACCGTTCACTATCTCCACCGTTCAAACCTATCTCCACCGTTCACTATCTCCTCCGTTCACTATCTCCTCCGTTCACTATCTCCTCCGTTCACTATCTCCACCGTTCACTATCTCCTCCGTTCACTATCTCCTCCGTTCACTATCTCCACCGTTCACTATCTCCACCGTTCACTATCTCCTCCGTTCACTATCTCCACCGTTCACTATCTCCTCCGTTCACTATCTCCTCCGTTCACTATCTCCACCGTTCAAACCTATCTCCACCGTTCAAACTAATGTGCCAACACTTTCGCCGTCCGTGGGCAGTTTCAAAATGGCCGCGGGGGTTTGAAATTGTGAAAAAACACATTTGCGCAGTTGTTAGCTGTATGAGCCCCATTCATTTAAACGCGTGCCTTCTAAAGTCCACTGCGGCTAAACTAGACTGGTCCAAAACACTCCCCTCAGCATTGACACACATGTGGAACGGAGCTTTGGGTCAAGAGCTGACTTTTGGACCAAGGTAAAAAGATAAGCATTGAATAATTCACCCCCTACTGGCCTGGGGTGGTATAGCAAGCAACAATGCAGCCATGATGTGATAAGCACAGTGTGTTACTGAAGCTGAGGCTGATTTTGAGCTCTGGCACAGGTGTGTAGAGGGGGAAGAGTCAGGGTAGAGGGGGAGGAGTCAGTGTAGAGAGGGAGGAATCAGTGTGTAGAGTGGGAGGAGTCAGTGTAGAGGAGGAGGAGTCAGTGTAGAGGGGGAGGAGTCAGGGTAGAGGAGGAGGAGTCAGTGTAGAGGGGGAGGAATCAGTGTGTAGAGTGGGAGGAGTCAGTGTAGAGGAGGAGGAGTCAGTATAGAGGGGGAGGAGTCTGTAGAGGAGGAGGAGTCAGTGTAGAGGGGGAGGAGTCAGTGTAGAGAGGGAGATGTCAGTGTAGAGGGGAGGAGTCAGCATAGAGGGAGGAGTCAGTGTGGAAGGAGGAGTCAGTGTAGAGGGAGGAGTCAGTGTAGAGGGAGGAGTCAGTGAAGAGGGAGGAGTCAGTGTAGAGGGAGGAGTCAGTGAAGAGGGAGGAGTCAGTGTAGAGGGAGGAGTCAGTGTAGAGGGAGGAGTCAGTGTAGAGGGAAGAGTCAGTGAAGAGGGAGGAGTCAGTGTGGAAGGAGGAGTCAGTGTGGAAGGAGGAGTCAGTGTAGAGGGAGGAGTCAGTGTAGAGGGAGGAGTCAGTGAAGAGGGAGGAGTCAGTGTAGAGGGAGGAGTCAGTGTAGAGGGAGGAGTCAGTGAAGAGGAAGAGTCAGTATGGAAGGAGGAGTCAGTGTGGAAGGAGGAGTCAGTGTGGCAGCATGAAGTCTCTTTCTGTTTTCCAGTCTGAATTTGCACTTTATCTTAAAAACAATCTAACTCCCAGGCTGATACACCATGACCCTGCCTAATCCCTGAGCGTCTTTAGAATCCCATAATAACTTTTCTATAACTGGTGCTATTCAAACTCAGCTTCTTCGTTATTATCATCTACTCTGGCGCTGTACAGGACGTGGAAATGGCACACATTCCTCTTGCTCCTCAGACGCAGCCTCACCTGTCGCTCGCTGCTCAGCCGACTGGAAGGGCATATTAAAAAGGTCACATTATTTGAAATTCAGGGCATTTTGAAAGCTCCACGAGAGAACTCATTTATCCAGCGTCCGCCCGGTGACAGACGGCAGAGGGAGAGAGCAGCGCCTAATCCACTGTAATTTGGCCAAAATGAACTGACATAGATAAAAATTGGAGATTCAAAGCATGCGTATGTTTTGGTTTAGTGGTGTCGTAGAAATGGAGAAAATCGGACAGTATGGAGATACTGTGGTCAATTAGGAAAAGAATAAAATCGGAGGCGAATTTGACCGTGAATGAAGAGGCGCTCGACCACTGTCAGCTCCTTCACTGTCTGTGTGCTGTTTGCATGTTCTCTCTGCATAGGTTTCCTCCAGGTGCTCCAGTTTCACCTTCCACTAAAATCATATACTGTAGGTTTAAATGTGAGGAGTAATGTCAACATCTGCATTCCACTAACATTGTATATGTGTGAAATTTGCTATATTAAAAAAAGATTACTTTAAAATAATCGATATTGATTGAGCTGAAAAAAGACTTGGCTTCAAAAACAATTTAGTTCTAGCCTCTGTCACATTTTTGAATGGCTTTTTCTGTCTGAAGAAGTCAATCAGCTCTTAGCCCAAGAAGTCAAATAGTGACTCACAGGGCTCTGTGCAAAAAACACTACTTTCCTTTTACAAAACTCTTGTAATGAGGTGAAATGAAAAACACATAATGCAGGACTGAAAATTAATCAAATAAATCCAAGGTGAAAAAAAAATCCAGAACTGAGAACAAGCCAGGAACAAACATGGCAACAAGTGGGAAAAGGGACACATCACATTAGAGCAAACAACAGGAGACAGAAAGAAAACTCAAATTACAGGATAACAAATATAGTCAAATAAAACCAGGTCAAAATAATAATAAAAAGTCCACACCATGACAGCTCTTTCTTTTGGGATAAAAAAAAGTATTATTTATAAACCCAAACATGTAGATACCCCGGCTTTAGAGGAGCAGTGTGTAAACGTGTGGTCAAAAGTGGTACTGCAGCCTCTCCCACTCTCCCTGACTCAGGTTGCCAGATATGCAGACGAATCCAGCTGGGACCATAACAGCTGAATAGACAAGAGTTTTGTCAACAACAAATCTATAACCAACACCTTTTTCACAAAGATAGAAATCCTGGTTTTATTCATGGTTTCGTCGTTAATGATTTAAGAATGATAATTAGACTATTCTTATTCCTGCGGCCACATGGTACTTTACCAGTGAGATTAGCTCCACACGGAGATTTCTGGCAACCCAGAAAAACTCTTTCTGATTGGTGAAACGGTGGAAGGCGAGATATTAAGATAAAAACAACAATATTTAGGGGGCTGTAAAACTTATTTTGATTTCAAATATCTCTGAATTAGTGTAATCAGTTAAAGAAGTATTGGAAAAGACCATGGTTTATTAATGTCTTTTGACAGATCGTGCCCTTTAATGATGACTTGACATGAAAATCTTACATATTGTTACTTTAATGTCTGAAAAATCAGCTGCATTCCTGTTCTTTTTGTGAAAATTTACTCGATTTGCCTTAGGTTTCTCTTCACACTTGCGGCCTATCTTTCCCCCATGGCCAGTGCCGTCGGAGTTGATCCCAGAGAGGAGGCACTTTTCAGGGGGAGAGAGCGGCTGATCTCCCTGCTCTGCTCCAGCGCCTCCATAGTCTGACCATGAAGGCCGGACCAGCGCCTGATAAAGCTCCTGTCAACACCATGGACCATCCTCACCCCCAGAATCAATCACTCTTTTCCCCTTTATCCCCCGCAGCCAACCAGGCCTCACCTCCACAAGAACCTTCAGGCTAAAAGCAATTTGTCAGGATCTCATCTGCATTTGGACGGGAGGTTTACGGAGGAGAGAGGCGGCGGACGGCTTCATCGGAGCGTTCAGCGGCAGCACAGACTGGGTCAGTGTGTTGCTGGGTTTAAAAAGTTTACACAAAGATTCAAACCTACAAAGCTCTGCACACAACAAACACACATTCTTAGTTATTAAATTAGACGGTTTTTAGAGTTTTGAGATGGTTCACATGCATTAGACAACACAAAAAAGGAATTCAAAAAGTGACTCAAGAATGAAGGAAAAATTAACATGTGTTTTTTTTTAGGTAAGAGGTCAGGCTGGAGGGTCTGAAGTACGACATGGCAGAATGTTGGAGCAGACAGGAACTGAAAAGATGGAATAATAATAATGACAATAATGTAATGGTTTTATAGAGCGCTTTTCAGGACTCTCAAAAACGCTGATGATGAACTAGTACTTTAGCCACAGCTGCCCTGGGGCACACTGACAGAAGTGAGGCAACCAGTCTGTGCCATTGGCCCCTCCCACCACCACCAACCATTCACACACACCAGACCCATTATAACGTGGGTGAAGTGTCTTGCCTGAGGACACAACCTCTGACTGTTTGGCACTTTACAGTCAGAGGTTTACCAGAGGTCTCCCATCACAGTACTAACCAGGCCCTGTCCTGCTTAGCTTCAGAGGTCTGATGGAACCTGGTTTTCACATGCAAGATGTTATGGTGTGGATTTTATTTTTGTATTTTTGTTTTAATTTGACATCTGTTATCTGTGAATTAGTTTTAGTTTGACTTCCTGTCCTGTTTCCCCCTGTCTTGATGGTCTGCCCCGCCCTCATGTGTTTCACCTGTGTCTGTTTGTACCCTGTGCTCCTTTTTTTTAAATTATTATTATTATTTTTTTATTAACGTTTATACATGTAGTTACAACAATGAGGAATAGTGCCAGGGGATACATTACACACATTACACCAGAGGAAGATAATTCATTAAAAAAACACACAAAAAAACAACATTCATACCAAAAATATTAAGAGGAGCCAGGAGTAAGACTGTACTTTTCTAGTATATACATTGTTTTACCTGCTTTTTTATTTTGTATTGAATTAATAGTAGAAATATATAGGTTCATGTCTGCAAGAAACCCTGCGCCCCTCTCCCCTTGTGCTGGCCCATTGTCTTGTCTTGTTCATGTCTCTGTCTGTTTCCGTCCTGTTCCTGGTCTTGTATTTTTAGTTGGTTTCATCTGGACTTTTTTTTTAATCATTAAACCCTTATTTTTGGCATTCCTGCAATTTTGGGTCTTCATTCACTTCATCACACGACACAAGAATGGCCAGACATCCATAAATGTCCCGGAGCGTGGCTGTCCTGGGTCCCTCTGCAGTCCAGAGAGATCCCAGAGGCGGTGGAGCGGAGCCGAAGTCGAGATGTTGGAGCTGAAGTTGAGTGAAGGTTTTTAGTGGAGTGATACCTCCGTGATCTCATATCGTCTTTGTGACCTTTCCGCACGGCGGCTCAGGGGCCGATGTCTGTTTGTTATTGAAAAAGTTGAAGTAGACGCCGTTTTCTCTGGACACTCGGCAAAGACACTGATCCTTTTCAAACACGGCGCCATCGATTTCTCCTCGTGTCCCGGAGAACAATCAATGCGCCATCAGCAATCTCCAAACTCACTTCTTTCATTTATTTATGAGATGTTTTGGAAGAATAATGACGACTGTGGAGTTTCAAAGCCATATTGACTTTCATCTGTGGGATTAGACGTGGATTGAATATGATCAAAATGATACTTGGTCAATAGTAATGTACGGAGCTAAACATAAAAACTACTGTGTGTGTGTGTGTGTGTGTGTGTGTGTGTACGCGAGAGTGCGTGTGGGTCTGTGTGTGTGTGTGTGCGTGTGCGTGTGTGTACGCGAGAGTGCGTGTGGGTCTGTGTGTGTGTGAGTGCGTGTGCGTGCGTGCGTGCGTGTGTGTGTGTGTGTGTACGCGAGAGTGCGTGTTGGTCTGTGTGTGTGTGAGTGCGTGCGTGTGTGTGTGCGTGTGCCTGCCTGTGTCTGTGTGTGTGTGCGTGTATATAAAATCATTTCTATAAATGTGGTGTCTATGTGTGTGTAATTCCAAAGTCCAAAATTGCTCAAATTTGGCATATTGTCTCTTAATTTGAGCACATTGTGACTTCCTTAAAACAAGATTTGCCAAAGTCACAAAAAAAAAAAAATATCAAAAAAAATAAACACTTGCTCAAAAATGTATTTCCTTGATATTTGATATTATGATATGATATTTTGATAATTTTTGCAGCGTGTTACTTACCCGTCATTAACCTCAGCATTAATATATCTAATATAAGTATAGGTGCACTGTTATGGTGATTATATCTTCATGACACGTGTAGCTGTTTTGGTAGATTACAGATTGATATTGATCCTGGAAGGAGAAATGCCGCTGTCCACACAAACACAAAAATACACAATTCTGAAAGTCACTAACAACACTAATATAGTCATAAATCATTTTCTCTTCTCTGGTTCAGAGTGAAATTCTGAATGCTTCTTTTTAGCATTTGTCAAAAAAAGAACATTCCTCCAGTGGATTTATGCTTGATCAAAAATAACTATTTCAGAGCGACTTGCTGCCGTTTCCAGGGTTTTCAAAAGTCATGTGTAGCTATGGACATTTTCTTTTTTACTGTTCTGGGCCGAGAATGTGGAGAAAGGGACAAAAGTGGCTGGTGGAGGAGAGAAGAAAGTTCAGAAGCCATGTTTTGACAGTCACTGATCATAGTTAGAGCCAAAAAGTACAATCTCACTCCTCCAAAACTATCTCTATATACTGTATGTGGTGAACGGTGATATTATCGAGTCGGTGGAGAAAATGTCAGAGTGGAGAGTTTGAGAACAATGTGAGATTTTACATAGAGCGCAGTGGTTCTGGGCAGACAGGATTCAGCCTTGATCTGGTCCATGACACTTCTTTGATTCTACAGCGCCCCCAGCACAGCCCAGGACTCACCAACACACCCACTGCCACCAGGGGGAAGAGAGAGAGAGAGAGAGAGAGAGAGAGAGAGAGAGAGAGAGAGAGAGAGAGAGAGAGAGAGAGAGAGAGAGAGAGAGAGAGAGAGAGAGAGAGAGAGAGAGAGAGAGAGAGAGAGAGAGAGAGAGAGAGAGAGAGAGAGAGAGAGAGAGAGAGAGAGAGAGAACACACTTGGATATCGTGTAAGTCGCAGTAGACTGTAGTTGTTTGGACGTGCTTTGACTGTGTCGTTATTCAGTTTAATTCCATTCATTTTTGTATAGCCCTAAATCTGATCTGATCTGATCTGATTTTACAAAGTTGTCGGCGACACAGATTAGAGACTCAGACAGTTCCAACACAGTCCTTACCAGACACTTTCAGATGTAAGTGTGGTCACAAACACACAGAGCAGTGGTTCTTAACATGGTTCAGCACAGGCTCTCTGTGTCAGTGTGTATCTGTATCACCTGTGTCAGTGTGTATCTGTATCACCTGTGTCAGTGTGTATCTGTATCACCTGTGTCAGTGTGTATCTGTATCACCTGTGTCAGTGTGTATCTGTATCACCTGTGTCAGTGTGTATCTGTATCACCTGTGTCAGTGTGTATCTGTATCACCTGTGTCAGTGTGTATCTGTATCACCTGTGTCAGTGTGTATCTGTATCACCTGTGTCAGTGTGTATCTGTATCACCTGTGTCAGTGTGTATCTGTATCACCTGTGTCAGTGTGTATCTGTATCACCTGTGTCAGTGTGTCTCTGTATCACCTGTGTCAGTGTGTATCTGTATCACCTGTGTCAGTGTGTATCTGTATCACCTGTGTCAGTGTGTCTCTGTATCACCTGTGTCAGTGTGTCTCTGTATCACCTGTGTCAGTGTGTATCTGTATCACCTGTGTCAGTGTGTCTCTGTATCACCTGTGTCAGTGTGTATCTGTATCACCTGTGTCAGTGTGTATCTGTATCACCTGTGTCAGTGTGTCTCTGTATCACCTGTGTCAGTGTGTCTCTGTATCACCTGTGTCAGTGTGTCTCTGTATCACCTGT
Source organism: Knipowitschia caucasica (assembly GCA_964034765.1). Taxonomy (NCBI): domain Eukaryota; kingdom Metazoa; phylum Chordata; class Actinopteri; order Gobiiformes; family Gobiidae; genus Knipowitschia; species Knipowitschia caucasica. The sequence continues at coordinate 855,080 of OZ035843.1, forward strand.
GTCAGTGTGTATCTGTATCACCTGTGTCAGTGTGTATCTGTATCACCTGTGTCAGTGTGTATCTGTATCACCTGTGTCAGTGTGTATCTGTATCACCTGTGTCAGTGTGTATCTGTATCACCTGTGTCAGTGTGTATCTGTATCACCTGTGTCAGTGTGTCTCTGTATCACCTGTGTCAGTGTGTCTCTGTATCACCTGTGTCAGTGTGTATCTGTATCACCTGTGTCAGTGTGTATCTGTATCACCTGTGTCAGTGTGTATCTGTATCACCTGTGTCAGTGTGTATCTGTATCACCTGTGTCAGTGTGTGTCTGTATCACCTGTGTCAGTGTGTATCTGTATCACCTGTGTCAGTGTGTCTCTGTATCACCTGTGTCAGTGTGTATCTGTATCACCTGTGTCAGTGTGTATCTGTATCACCTGTGTCAGTGTGTATCTGTATCACCTGTGTCAGTGTGTATCTGTATCACCTGTGTCAGTGTGTATCTGTATCACCTGTGTCAGTGTGTATCTGTATCACCTGTGTCAGTGTGTATCTGTATCACCTGTGTCAGTGTGTATCTGTATCACCTGTGTCAGTGTGTATCTGTATCACCTGTGTCAGTGTGTATCTGTATCACCTGTGTCAGTGTGTATCTGTATCACCTGTGTCAGTGTGTATCTGTATCACCTGTGTCAGTGTGTATCTGTATCACCTGTGTCAGTGTGTATCTGTATCACCTGTGTCAGTGTGTATCTGTATCACCTGTGTCAGTGTGTATCTGTATCACCTGTGTCAGTGTGTATCTGTATCACCTGTGTCAGTGTGTATCTGTATCACCTGTGTCAGTGTGTATCTGTATCACCTGTGTCAGTGTGTATCTGTATCACCTGTGTCAGTGTGTTCTGTATCACCTGTGTCAGTGTGTATCTGTATCACTGTGTCAGTGTGTATCTGTATCACCTGTGTCAGTGTGTATCTGTATCACCTGTGTCAGTGTGTATCTGTATCACCTGTGTCAGTGTGTATCTGTATCACCTGTGTCAGTGTGTATCTGTATCACCTGTGTCAGTGTGTATCTGTATCACCTGTGTCAGTGTGTATCTGTATCACCTGTGTCAGTGTGTATCTGTATCACCTGTGTCAGTGTGTATCTGTATCACCTGTGTCAGTGTGTATCTGTATCACCTGTGTCGTGTGTCTGTATCACCTGTGTCAGTGTGTATCTGTATCACCTGTGTCAGTGTGTATCTGTATCACCTGTGTCAGTGTGTATCTGTATCACCTGTGTCAGTGTGTATCTGTATCACCTGTGTCAGTGTGTATCTGTATCACCTGTGTCAGTGTGTATCTGTATCACCTGTGTCAGTGTGTATCTGTATCACCTGTGTCAGTGTGTATCTGTATCACCTGTGTCAGTGTGTATCTGTATCACCTGTGTCAGTGTGTATCTGTATCACCTGTGTCAGTGTGTATCTGTATCACCTGTGTCAGTGTGTATCTGTATCACCTGTGTCAGTGTGTATCTGTATCACCTGTGTCAGTGTGTATCTGTATCACCTGTGTCAGTGTGTATCTGTATCACCTGTGTCAGTGTGTATCTGTATCACCTGTGTCAGTGTGTATCTGTATCACCTGTGTCAGTGTGTATCTGTATCACCTGTGTCAGTGTGTATCTGTATCACCTGTGTCAGTGTGTATCTGTATCACCTGTGTCAGTGTGTATCTGTATCACCTGTGTCAGTGTGTATCTGTATCACCTGTGTCAGTGTGTATCTGTATCACCTGTGTCAGTGTGTATCTGTATCACCTGTGTCAGTGTGTATCTGTATCACCTGTGTCAGTGTGTATCTGTATCACCTGTGTCAGTGTGTATCTGTATCACCTGTGTCAGTGTGTATCTGTATCACCTGTGTCAGTGTGTATCTGTATCACCTGTGTCAGTGTGTATCTGTATCACCTGTGTCAGTGTGTATCTGTATCACCTGTGTCAGTGTGTATCTGTATCACCTGTGTCAGTGTGTATCTGTATCACCTGTGTCAGTGTGTATCTGTATCACCTGTGTCAGTGTGTATCTGTATCACCTGTGTCAGTGTGTATCTGTATCACCTGTGTCAGTGTGTATCTGTATCACCTGTGTCAGTGTGTATCTGTATCACCTGTGTCAGTGTGTATCTGTATCACCTGTGTCAGTGTGTATCTGTATCACCTGTGTCAGTGTGTATCTGTATCACCTGTGTCAGTGTGTATCTGTATCACCTGTGTCAGTGTGTATCTGTATCACCTGTGTCAGTGTGTATCTGTATCACCTGTGTCAGTGTGTATCTGTATCACCTGTGTCAGTGTGTATCTGTATCACCTGTGTCAGTGTGTATCTGTATCACCTGTGTCAGTGTGTATCTGTATCACCTGTGTCAGTGTGTATCTGTATCACCTGTGTCATGTGTATCTGTATCACCTGTGTCATGTGTATCTGTATCACCTGTGTCAGTGTGTATCTGTATCACCTGTGTCAGTGTGTATCTGTATCACCTGTGTCAGTGTGTATCTGTATCACCTGTGTCAGTGTGTATCTGTATCACCTGTGTCAGTGTGTATCTGTATCACCTGTGTCAGTGTGTATCTGTGTATCACCTGTGTCAGTGTGTCCAAGATAAAGCTAGTTATGAAGAGATAAAGCTAGTTATGAAGAGATAAAGCTAGTTATGAAGAGATAAAGCTAGTTATGAGGAGATAAAGCTAGTTATGAGGAGATAAAGCTAGTTATGAAGAGATAAAGCTAGTTATGAAGAGATAAAGCTAGTTATGAGGAGATAAAGGTAGTTATGAGGAGATAAAGGTAGTTATGAAGAGATGAAGCTAGTTATGAAGAGATAAAGGTAGTTATGAAGAGATAAAGGTAGTTATGAAGAGATAAAGCTAGTTATGAGGAGATAAAGCTAGTTATGAAGAGATAAAGGTAGTTATGAAGAGATAAAGCTAGTTATGAAGAGATAAAGGTAGTTATGAAGAGATAAAGGTAGTTATGAAGAGATAAAGCTAGTTATGAGGAGATAAAGCTAGTTATGAGGAGATAAAGCTAGTTATGAGGAGATAAAGGTAGTTATGAAGAGATAAAGCTAGTTATGAAGAGATAAAGGTAGTTATGAAGAGATAAAGCTAGTTATGAGGAGATAAAGCTAGTTATGAGGAGATAAAGGTAGTTATGAAGATATGAAGCTAGTTATGAGGAGATAAAGGTAGTTATGAAGAGATAAAGGTAGTTATGAAGAAATAAAGCTAGTTATGAAGAGATAAAGCTAGTTATGAGGAGATAAAGGTAGTTATGAGGAGATAAAGGTAGTTATGAAGAGATTAAGCTAGTTATGAAGAGATAAAGCTAGTTATGAAGAGATAAAGCTAGTTATGAAGAGATAAAGCTAGTTATGAGGAGATAAAGGTAGTTATGAGGAGATAAAGGTAGTTTTGAAGAGATGAAGCTAGTTATGAAGAGATAAAGCTAGTTATGAAGAGATAAAGGTAGTTATGAAGAGATAAAGGTAGTTATGAAGAGATAAAGGTAGTTATGAAGAGATAAAGCTAGTTATGAGGAGATAAAGCTAGTTATGAGGAGATAAAGGTAGTTATGAAGAGATGAAGCTAGTTATGAAGAGATAAAGCTAGTTATGAGGAGATAAAGGTAGTTATGAAGAGATAAAGGTAGTTATGAAGAGATACAGCTAGTTATGAAGAGATAAAGCTAGTTATGAGGAGATAAAGGTAGTTATGAAGAGATGAAGCTAGTTATGAAGAGATAAAGCTAGTTATGAAGAGATGAAGCTAGTTATGAATGGATAAAGCTAGTTATGAGGAGATAAAGGTAGTAATGAGGAGATGAAGCTGTATGAATGTAGCTGAAGTTATGAGCTGTATGAATGTGAAAGCCTCAGTGTGCTTCAGGGCTTCATATGTCTCAGTTATTGCTAAGAAAGCCGTGGATTTTTTAATACCAGCATATCTTTGAGAGCAATCCTTTGGATGCTAGACGTAAAGACTAAGAAAAGGAACAGAAGTCAGTGGTTTAAAGGTACGTCATGTGCTGTGAGTTCATGCATCGTGTTGGTTTTGTTCTTTGAACAAGGTCATGTTCATGACCTCAACTTCTGCACCGCTAAAAACATGTTTTAACACAAACCCCATTTATTAATCCTATTTTAATTTCACTGGAGGGCTTCAGAGAATGTGTATATGAAACTGGTGGGGTTCTGTACCTCCAACAGGTTAAGAACCAATGATATACTGTAGAGCCATTGGTCCATAAGGGTCCATGAGGGTCCATGAGGGTCCATGACGGTCCATGGGCGGCACGGTGGCTGAGTGGATAGCACTCTCGCCTCTCAGCAAGAAGGTCCTGGGTTCGAATCCCGGTCGGACCAGGGCCTTTCTGAGTGGAGTTTGCATGTTCTCCCCGTGTCTGCGTAGGTTTCCTCCGGGTACTCCGGTTTCCCCTACCACTAAAAATATGTCCAATAGTTCTGGCATGCGCCTCCTGTACTGGCCCCTCCCATCTCTGTGTGGAGTGAGAGACAAATGCCCAAAAATAACAATTGTAAACCGCTTTGAGACTCAGATCTGCAGTGAAAAGGCGGTATATTAATAAAAACTTACTTACTTACTTACATGACGGTCCATGAGGGTCCATGAGGGTCCATAAGGGTCCATAAGGGGTGAATGACCAATGTCCATAAATGTCCTGTTATCGTCCTGGAGCAGTACCACTGTTCTTGGACCCTCCTGGTTCTGTCAGTCCCGAGGCAGTTGCAGAAACAATCGTGACGTATCAAAGAAAAAGCTATTTATCATTTAAAGCGTCTTGAGGCCATGGTCCATAAGAGGCAGAAGACAAATGCAAATGTCAATGATCATCTATGACATGGGCGTCAAAGGCAAGGCCCGGGGGCTAGATCCGGCCCACAGATGGCTTATCTTGGCCCCTGGGATGATATTGGTTTAGTTTTAGAACTGGCCGCTCATAGACATAAGAAAATATTGGATTGTTCATTTCATGTTCAGGACGTGTGTTTTCTCTTTGAAGGAGGTTCGTTTTTGCCTGTTGAAACGTGTTTTTATTACTGACAGAGCCACAAAATTATTGGATTATTATTATTAATGATTATTCATTTAATCATTAAATAAAATATGGTCCATTGTGTTAAGTCTTGGTTCAATTGGATATATCTAATCATTTTAATATGTTTTAATGAACCTTGAACCCGGTCCGGCCCTCGGCTTGTGGCTAATCTTTATTTTGGTCCTCTGATGTATTTGACTTTGACGTCCCTGATCCATGAGCACATTTACTGAAGAATAAGAAGGACACTTAATTTGATATTTCAAACAGGTCTGACCAGAACAGGTTTTTCTGTTTTGCTGTTGTTTGTTTTCCTACACAAGGCAACACAAAGCGCCTCACAACCCGCATCATGTCAGGAATAAATTATACACATTCAAATCTACACAAACATGAGGTACTACTGTGTATCTATGTGTGTACATTTGTGTGAGATCAGTAAAGTATTTATTATATTATCTTATTTGAACTTTGAAACTCTTTGGAACATCTCTATCATTTGGTTTTAGGCACTTTAACAATCAAACTGCATCTCAGCCGTTTGGCAAAGGCCTGTATTAAAAAACAGGGATTTAAAAAAAGTTATTTGTGTCATTAGTGCTCCTACATCTTAAAAAAACAACATTAAAGGGTTAAGATCACAGGGATATAAAAACAGAAAAATATAAAATCACACAAAATCACTGCAGCCATAGTTTCCTGTTGTCTGAGTGTGAAAGGAGCCATGACCCATGACCCATGACCCGGAGCAGCAGAAGGAGCCTCTCTTGCAGCTGGGCTCTCTCTGACTCTAATGGGGCCGTGGTGCAGCGGCGGTGGGCTTTCTCCTGGACAGACAGGGCCCATCGCTTCCACACGTCCAAATAATAAGCCTCATTATAACACACGACCTCGGGGTTAAGGCTGAGAACAACCCTCCGACTCGGAAATCGCTGCTCGGATTGTCCCTGTATTCAGATAAAAACATTCTGTTGGAGCAGCGACGGGAAACTTCTGCTGGTGTCGAAAAAGGGAAAATAAATGACCTCCAAAACGTCACTTTAAAAGGGACTAAGTCGACGCTTCTTTTGCCCGTGCTGTTGTTTCTTTGCCTTGTCACTTATACAGTTAAAGCTGGGGTACCTGACTTTCAAATCACACCAAATAGAACCATGTAATACATACGTGTCGAAGTGAAGGCCCGGGGGCGAGATTTGGCCCGCGAGTGAGTTATCTTGGCCCTGATCTGACATTTGATTAATATTAGAACCGCACAGAGCCATGAGTAGATATTTGGATTAATAATTGAATCATTAAATAAAATCCGGTCCACTGTGTTTGGTCTTGGTTCAACAGGTTATCCTTGTATGTTTTAATAAACCTTGAACCAGTCCGGCCCTCGGCTTGTGGCAAATGTGTTTTTTGGCCTCTGATGTATTTGACTAATATAAAACATTTCATTTCACTAGTCCCTCGCTCTCAAAACAGATCTGTTTTATAGTTTTCATGTGGATGTATTTTTGGCTTCTATCAGATTTTTTTATCACAGCAGAAAGAAAAAAAGGGAGAAAAAAAACCTTCATCAGCAAATCAGCTCTCAGACCAAAGGCTCCAATAGATATGTTTTCTGACGCAATGTTTGCCCTCTGTGTGTGTGTGTGTGTGTGTGTGTGTGTGTGTTTAAATAGAAGCCAGTATGACAACCTGTGTCATGAACTGTTACTATTTTTTTTACTGTAGGGAAAAACATCCACTGATTGCTCGCTTGCTGCTCTGAGGTGCCCCAACTCAATTTCAATGCATCTTTATAGCCCTAAATCAACACAGTAGTTACCTTTGAGGACTTTGCAGAGTTGTGGACACAGATCAGAGAATCAGACGTTGTGTGTCTGGGCCTGTGTGTGTCTGGGCCTGTGTGTGTTTCTCACCACAGCAGACTGAAGCATGTTGTGTCTAAAGTCAATAGTGTCCAGAGTTTGTGTAGTTCCCAGAGTACGAGGAGATAACCTGCAGGTGGCGCTCTTCAAACCCCCATGAGTTTAAGGACCCTGAACGCACCACACACAAGCCTTATCTCAAGACACTGTTTCTTTACATCTCATTTTACAAACAGTGGTCCCTCAGTATAAAGTGGTCCACCTTCCGTGGGCACGTGGTTTGTGAAAAGCTCAAATGTTGAATAAAAAAAAGATAATCGTTGTGTGTTATAAAGAGTGAAGGAATTCAACCTGCGACTACATTTAAGTTTAGTTTTATTATAATAATTGTGATGGGAGTGTGTTTATGTGGAGACTAAAGCCCTATTCGAACGGGACTAGTTTTACACGGGGACCTCTGGTAATTAGTGATAAAAGTGTCCAAAATGACGTGCGCTGACATGCTGCAATACCACCCCGGGCCTGTGGGGGTGGACCCAGAAGAAGAATTAGCCAATGCTAACATATAGCATTGGCAGACCTCTCAAAAATGTCTTTACAGGATGGACTAAAAGTTGTCTCTTGGCCCAAAGCTTCGTTCCACATGTGTGTCAATGCTGAGTGTTCTGGACCAGTCTAGTTTAGTCGCTGTGGACTTTAGAAGTCACAGATGCGTTTTTTCATAATTTTCTTGTGGGCGGGACCACTCGCGGCCATTTTGGATAGCTCCAGTAGAGCAAATTTTTTGGCCCATTAGTTTGAACGGCGGAGATAGGCGTGAGTACGTTCGTTAATATTTAGAGTCTAGGATTCGTACAGGATAAGCAATGTCTGTAATTTTCTGACATAACGGCCGCACGTGCGCGGGTCTCTCCGCTTCACGCAGCCCATAAAGACCGGCGTCTGACCACAGCAGCCACAGGTACCATGAGGAATGTTACGGCCCTGAGACTATATATATTGCTCCCTGTTTTTGTACGTGTGTGTGGCAAACCCTCCTGTCTGAAGATCCCTGGCCTGTCATTGGACAACCACTGGCCCTCCCACCTCCCGGGAGTTTGTGACTCAGGAGCTGATTGGAGGAGCAGCGGTGCACCTGGCCCATCCAGCTTCCCCACCTGGAGTCACTCTCTACGGCCCCGTCCCAACACACACACTGCACCCTACACACTTCTACGAAGTGTGCATTTGTTCGAAGTGCACACCAGGGTTGGAGTGCGCAGGTTACAAGCGTGCACAAAAGGCAGAATTGGGACAGTGCACTGAGAGCAGGTGACGTCATCGACTCGTCCAGAGATGAACATTTTCAGACCTAAACTTTATAAACATTAAAGGTAATTTTGTCTGACCCTTTGGGAAACAAATTTAATTGCTTCACACACGTTAAAATACATGTATATTAGTTGTTTTTAACTAACTATCTGGTCAGTTTTTATACATTCTAAGATTATTGTACTAAGTGTAAAGTTTAAATTGAATGTTATATAAACGCTTGCTTTAAAATGTATAAAATTGTTAAAACACAATGTCCGTAATTCTTCATCAGACGTTTATGCTTCTTTCCAAGTAACATAGCAAAACTTATTTACACACACACTGCATATATATTTCAACATTTGCATTTTCTCGACGTTTTGGTGTGTACCGCAAAGAATTATGGGCAATATCCTTCGCCAGAGTGCGCATAGATGCACTCCCTGGAGAATTGGGACACCCTACGCACTTGCACACTTTATCGGGAACGCGCAAATGAGGGGCGCAAGTATTGGGACGGGGCCTAATTAAGGCCACACTCAGCACCTGTCTGGGGCTGCCAGCCTGTGTGGGGCTGGTGCCATTGTCCTTACGGAGTCTGTCGTTGTCACGGTGGTGGCAATGACTTAAAGACAAGAGTCCGTATAGCTTTGTTTTGGTTTGTTTCTTTTTATTTGTCACTTTGAGGTTTTGTTATCGTGACACTTCGCATCAGTTGAGACAACAGTAGGTTTAGTGTTTATTTCTGTGTATTAGTGTTTAGTGTAGGTTTTATTTTGGTAGCGTTGAGTGACCCCCTTATGTCCTGATGTCCTGTCATGTGTCCTTTTGCTTTTTGTCTACTTATCATTTACTGGCCTTTTATGAAATACTTGCTTTGCCATTTTAACATCTTGGTTTTCATTTGTTACCTCCCTTACCCTAGCCGAGCTGGGTCGTAACAAGGACAAACACACATGTGGATTTTACTGCTCTACAGTTCTCTGGCCCATTCTGTCTGTGCTGTTCAACAATACTGTGTGTACGGACTACCCATGAACGCACCACATACTCATACGCGCATCACAACAGTAGTTACCTCAGAGGACTTTACAGAACTTTGAATTTGCCGACACAGATCAGAAAATCAAACCGTTAAAACACAAGAAATGCACTGATAGAAAAACACACAGAGCCATTAGTCCATAAGGGGCAGATGACCAAGGTCCATAAATGTCCATGAATGCCATTAGATATCGAGAGTACTTTATCATCACTGTCCTTCGACCCTAACGCTGCAAAAGAAAAAAGAAAACAATGCCATTTTCCAGCCACAAGAGCCAGTTTTCACCTGCTCTGGTCTTGCTCCAGTTCCAGCTCCAAGACCTATCTGCTCCAGCTCAACCTTCACAATTTCTATCAAATAAATTAATGAATCAATCTTCATTTGTTAAACACATGTAAAGCAGCCTCGGCTCACCAAAGTGTGGCACATACCAGTGAAAAACAGCAACAATAACCAGACAAAAAAACACATTTACACAAATAAAAATAAAAACAGAAAACTAGTTTCTTGCTACCTGAAATAAAAAGCCAAAGGAAAAAGGTGTGTCTAAAGTGGGGACTTAAAGTGCCAGAGTGCTAATGTGTAAAGGTGAACGCCCTTGGGCCAGAACACAGCCTGTCGAGATACTATAAACTTCTTTGTAAACAAAACAACGCCTGTAAAATCTTCATTGATTCGTTCTCTCCTCTTTGGCTCCTACCAGATGCACAAACAAAATCGTATTATTGTATTCTGTCACCGGGCCATGGGTTCAAGTTATGAGTCCTCTCTCTCTCTGTCTCTGACCCCAGCGCTTCAATAATCACAGGGGGAAACCATCTCTGCGATCGGGTCAGGAAATACAAGCCCAGCAAAGCCCCTGGACGCCGCACTCTCCGGATCAGACAGCGACAGACAGAGCCGGCATTAAGTCATAGGCCAGTGCTTGTAGGTCACGCCGAGCCTCAAATATCACGCGGTGGGAATGAGACATGGAAATAGGAAACGGCACCGGGGCCCGCTGAGGAGCAGGGATGTGGCGTGATAGGGAGCAGCGGCTGACAGCGTATAGAAATGCATTAGGCTTCAACAATGAGACACCTCAGAAAGCTCATTTAGCACCCGCGAAGAACCGACAGGCACCCACGGGTGTCAGAAAAGGGAAATGCCATGAAGACCGCAGGTTTTAGTTCACTGGTTTTAAAGATCTTGTATCGTTTAGTTCAACTGGCTCAGGCTTGTAACGTAATGGAGTAAGTAAAGAACAAAGAGTGGATATTATATGAATAGTTCAGTTGCAAAAACAGAAAAGAGCCATTAGTAAAAATCTTATTTTGCCATAAAAATTGAATCCTGAACGCAATAAGCAATCATTCAAAGTAAACGTTATAGAACCCTACAACACAAAGCCTCATTGATTTTTGTGCTTGCGTCGATCCAAGCAGCTGAACTGGATTTTGTTCATGAAAATACATAAAACATATATCAAACTTATACACAATAAAAGTAAATATTAGGTCAAAACACCTTCATGATTATAAAAAGGCACAGATACAAACAATGAACTAAAAACACTTTCCACAAACGCTTGATTCTTGGCTTTTTTTAATGTTAAAGAATAAGACGAGAATCACTGCATGGACCTATTCCCTTTGATTTCATTCTGACACAAACACGTGATAAACATAACCCCTTAATGTGGCCCAGCTTCTCCCAGACTCAATCTAGTACGACTCCCTGTCCAGTCGTTCCCTTCTCTTTCCTCTTGTCTTCATCCCTTGGTCGGTTATTTTTGATTCCATTACTCCATTTTGGGTTCATTTCATTTCCAATAGTGGCATAAACCATAACACCCGTTTACAAACCGAACAGGGAACTCGCGCTTTAAGACAATGTAAACAAGCCGTGCTATTGTCAAAGTAATTACTCCAGTCCGTGCGGCAGCCCCGAAGGAGACGCCGATTTAATAAGGCCAAATAAACTGCAAACGTACACATGTAAACTGTATCCAACAACTCAATAGTGCTCAGTGGAACAGCCTCTAATAACTGGTAAAGCAGCATTTATTGTACCACAGTAAAACATTTCCCCATAGAGTTGGTTATAAAAATACTTGGATTGTGTTGAGGAATGTCGAACATAATGGTGGAAATAGAGGCCTCTGGGAGTGGTGTTTTTTAGAAGGGTCTAGACAGAAACGTATGTGATCCCGTTGGAGAAATGCAGGTGTCCAGTAGCAGCCAAAGTAAAATAGATCATTCTAAAAACACAACAATAGTAAAAATCAGCAACAGCCTCAGGTCTCAGCAGCAGAGGTGGAGTAGGCTCTGGGTGGAGCAGGACGGGTCACAGCAGCAGAGGTGGAGTAGCCTCTGGGTGGAGCAGGACAGGTCACAGCAGCAGAGGTGGAGTAGGCTCTGGGTGGAGCAGGACGGGTCACAGCAGCAGAGGTGGAGTAGCCTCTGGGTGGAGCAGGACAGGTCACAGCAGCAGAGGTGGAGTAGCCTCTGGGTGGAGCAGGACAGGTCACAGCAGCAGAGGTGGAGTAGCCTCTGGGTGGAGCAGGACGGGTCACAGCAGCAGAGGTGGAGTAGCCTCTGGGTGGAGCAGGACGGGTCACAGCAGCAGAGGTGGAGTAGCCTCTGGGTGGAGCAGGACGGGTCACAGCAGCAGAGGTGGAGCAGCCTCTGGGTGGAGCAGGACGGGTCACAGCAGCAGAGGTGGAGTAGCCTCTGGGTGGAGCAGGACAGGTCACAGCAGCAGAGGTGGAGTAGCCTCTGGGTGGAGCAGGACGGGTCACAGCAGCAGAGGTGGAGTAGCCTCTGGGTGGAGCAGGACGGGTCACAGCAGCAGAGGTGGAGCAGCCTCTGGGTGGAGCAGGACGGGTCACAGCAGCAGAGGTGGAGCAGCCTCTGGGTGGAGCAGGACGGGTCACAGCAGCAGAGGTGGAGTAGCCTCTGGGTGGAGCAGGACAGGTCACAGAAGCAGAGGTGGAGTAGTCTCTGGGTGGAGCAGGACGGGTCACAGCAGCAGAGGTGGAGTAGCCTCTGGGTGGAGCAGGACAGGTCACAGCAGCAGAGGTGGAGTAGCCTCTGGGTGGAGCAGGACAGGTCACAGCAGCAGAGGTGGAGAAGCCTCTGGGTGGAGCAGGACGGGTCACAGCAGCAGAGGTGGAGTAGCCTCTGGGTGGAGCAGGACGGGTCACAGCAGCAGAGGTGGAGTAGCCTCTGGGTGGAGCAGGACAGGTCACAGCAGCAGAGGTGGAGTAGCCTCTGGGTGGAGCAGGACAGGTCACAGCAGCAGAGGTGGAGTAGCCTCTGGGTGGAGCAGGACAGGTCACAGCAGCAGAGGTGGAGTAGTCTCTGGGTGGAGCAGGACGGGTCACAGCAGCAGAGGTGGAGTAGCCTCTGGGTGGAGCAGGACAGGTCACAGCAGCAGAGGTGGAGTAGCCTCTGGGTGGAGCAGGACAGGTCACAGCAGCAGAGGTGGAGTAGCCTCTGGGTGGAGCAGGACGGCCAGCAGCAAGGGGAGTAGCCTCTGGGTCACAGCAGCACAGGTGGAGTAGCCTCTGGGTGGAGCAGGACGGGTCACAGCAGCAGAGGTGGAGTAGCCTCTGGGTGGAGCAGGACGGGTCACAGCAGCAGAGGTGGAGCAGCCCCTGGGTGGAGCAGGACGGGTCACAGCAGCAGAGGTGGAGTAGCCTCTGGGTGGAGCAGGACAGGTCACAGCAGCAGAGGTGGAGTAGCCTCTGGGTGGAGCAGGACGGGTCACAGCAGCAGAGGTGGAGTAGCCTCTGGGTGGAGCAGGACGGGTCACAGCAGCAGAGGTGGAGCAGCCTCTGGGTGGAGCAGGACGGGTCACAGCAGCAGAGGTGGAGTAGCCTCTGGGTGGAGCAGGACGGGTCACAGCAGCAGAGGTGGAGTAGCCTCTGGGTGGAGCAGGACAGGTCACAGCAGCAGAGGTGGAGTAGCCTCTGGGTGGAGCAGGACAGGTCACAGCAGCAGAGGTGGAGTAGCCTCTGGGTGGAGCAGGACCGGTCACAGCAGCAGAGGTGGAGTAGCCTCTGGGTGGAGCAGGACGGGTCACAGCAGCAGAGGTGGAGTAGCCTCTGGGTGGAGCAGGACAGGTCACAGCAGCAGAGGTGGAGTAGCCTCTGGGTGGAGCAGGACGGGTCACAGCAGCAGAGGTGGAGTAGCCTCTGGGTGGAGCAGGACGGGTCACAGCAGCAGAGGTGGAGTAGCCTCTGGGTGGAGCAGGACGGGTCACAGCAGCAGAGGTGGAGTAGCCTCTGGGTGGAGCAGGACGGGTCACAGCAGCAGAGGTGGAGCAGCCTCTGGGTGGAGCAGGACGGGTCACAGCAGCAGAGGTGGAGTAGCCTCTGGGTGGAGCAGGACAGGTCACAGCAGCAGAGGTGGAGTAGCCTCTGGGTGGAGCAGGACGGGTCACAGCAGCAGAGGTGGAGTAGCCTCTGGGTGGAGCAGGACGGGTCACAGCAGCAGAGGTGGAGCAGCCTCTGGGTGGAGCAGGACGGGTCACAGCAGCAGAGGTGGAGTAGCCTCTGGGTGGAGCAGGACGGGTCACAGCAGCAGAGGTGGAGTAGCCTCTGGGTGGAGCAGGACAGGTCACAGCAGCAGAGGTGGAGTAGCCTCTGGGTGGAGCAGGACAGGTCACAGCAGCAGAGGTGGAGTAGCCTCTGGGTGGAGCAGGACAGGTCACAGCAGCAGAGGTGGAGTAGTCTCTGGGTGGAGCAGGACGGGTCACAGCAGCAGAGGTGGAGTAGCCTCTGGGTGGAGCAGGACAGGTCACAGCAGCAGAGGTGGAGTAGCCTCTGGGTGGAGCAGGACAGGTCACAGCAGCAGAGGTGGAGTAGCCTCTGGGTGGAGCAGGACGGGTCACAGCAGCAGAGGTGGAGTAGCCTCTGGGTGGAGCAGGACGGGTCACAGCAGCAGAGGTGGAGTAGCCTCTGGGTGGAGCAGGACGGGTCACAGCAGCAGAGGTGGAGCAGCCTCTGGGTGGAGCAGGACGGGTCACAGCAGCAGAGGTGGAGTAGCCTCTGGGTGGAGCAGGACAGGTCACAGCAGCAGAGGTGGAGTAGCCTCTGGGTGGAGCAGGACGGGTCACAGCAGCAGAGGTGGAGTAGCCTCTGGGTGGAGCAGGACAGGTCACAGCAGCAGAGGTGGAGTAGCCTCTGGGTGGAGCAGGACAGGTCACAGCAGCAGAGGTGGAGTAGCCTCTGGGTGGAGCAGGACAGGTCACAGCAGCAGAGGTGGAGTAGTCTCTGGGTGGAGCAGGACGGGTCACAGCAGCAGAGGTGGAGTAGCCTCTGGGTGGAGCAGGACAGGTCACAGCAGCAGAGGTGGAGTAGCCTCTGGGTGGAGCAGGACAGGTCACAGCAGCAGAGGTGGAGTAGCCTCTGGGTGGAGCAGGACGGGTCACAGCAGCAGAGGTGGAGTAGCCTCTGGGTGGAGCAGGACGGGTCACAGCAGCAGAGGTGGAGTAGCCTCTGGGTGGAGCAGGACGGGTCACAGCAGCAGAGGTGGAGTAGCCTCTGGGTGGAGCAGGACGGGTCACAGCAGCAGAGTTGGAGCAGCCTCTGGGTGGAGCAGGACGGGTCACAGCAGCAGAGGTGGAGTAGCCTCTGGGTGGAGCAGGACAGGTCACAGCAGCAGAGGTGGAGTAGCCTCTGGGTGGAGCAGGACGGGTCACAGCAGCAGAGGTGGAGTAGCCTCTGGGTGGAGCAGGACGGGTCACAGCAGCAGAGGTGGAGCAGCCTCTGGGTGGAGCAGGACGGGTCACAGCAGCAGAGGTGGAGTAGCCTCTGGGTGGAGCAGGACGGGTCACAGCAGCAGAGGTGGAGTAGCCTCTGGGTGGAGCAGGACAGGTCACAGCAGCAGAGGTGGAGTAGCCTCTGGGTGGAGCAGGACAGGTCACAGCAGCAGAGGTGGAGTAGCCTCTGGGTGGAGCAGGACAGGTCACAGCAGCAGAGGTGGAGTAGTCTCTGGGTGGAGCAGGACGGGTCACAGCAGCAGAGGTGGAGTAGCCTCTGGGTGGAGCAGGACAGGTCACAGCAGCAGAGGTGGAGTAGCCTCTGGGTGGAGCAGGACGGGTCACAGCAGCAGAGGTGGAGTAGCCTCTGGGTGGAGCAGGACGGGTCACAGCAGCAGAGGTGGAGTAGCCTCTGGGTGGAGCAGGACGGGTCACAGCAGCAGAGGTGGAGTAGCCTCTGGGTGGAGCAGGACGGGTCACAGCAGCAGAGGTGGAGCAGCCTCTGGGTGGAGCAGGACGGGTCACAGCAGCAGAGGTGGAGTAGCCTCTGGGTGGAGCAGGACGGGTCACAGCAGCAGAGGTGGAGCAGCCTCTGGGTGGAGCAGGACGGGTCACAGCAGCAGAGGTGGAGTAGCCTCTGGGTGGAGCAGGACGGGTCACAGCAGCAGAGGTGGAGTAGCCTCTGGGTGGAGCAGGACGGGTCACAGCAGCAGAGGTGGAGTAGCCTCTGGGTGGAGCAGGACGGGTCACAGCAGCAGAGGTGGAGCAGCCTCTGGGTGGAGCAGGACGGGTCACAGCAGCAGAGGTGGAGTAGCCTCTGGGTGGAGCAGGACGGGTCACAGCAGCAGAGGTGGAGTAGCCTCTGGGTGGAGCAGGACAGGTCACAGCAGCAGAGGTGGAGTAGCCTCTGGGTGGAGCAGGACAGGTCACAGCAGCAGAGGTGGAGTAGCCTCTGGGTGGAGCAGGACAGGTCACAGCAGCAGAGGTGGAGTAGTCTCTGGGTGGAGCAGGACGGGTCACAGCAGCAGAGGTGGAGTAGCCTCTGGGTGGAGCAGGACAGGTCACAGCAGCAGAGGTGGAGTAGCCTCTGGGTGGAGCAGGACAGGTCACAGCAGCAGAGGTGGAGTAGCCTCTGGGTGGAGCAGGACGGGTCACAGCAGCAGAGGTGGAGTAGCCTCTGGGTGGAGCAGGACGGGTCACAGCAGCAGAGGTGGAGTAGCCTCTGGGTGGAGCAGGACGGGTCACAGCAGCAGAGGTGGAGTAGCCTCTGGGTGGAGCAGGACAGGTCACAGCAGCAGAGGTGGAGTAGCCTCTGGGTGGAGCAGGACGGGTCACAGCAGCAGAGGTGGAGTAGCCTCTGGGTGGAGCAGGACGGGTCACAGCAGCAGAGGTGGAGTAGCCTCTGGGTGGAGCAGGACGGGTCACAGCAGCAGAGGTGGAGTAGCCTCTGGGTGGAGCAGGACGGGTCACAGCAGCAGAGGTGGAGTAGCCTCTGGGTGGAGCAGGACGGGTCACAGCAGCAGAGGTGGAGTAGCCTCTGGGTGGAGCAGGACGGGTCACAGCAGCAGAGGTGGAGTAGCCTCTGGGTGGAGCAGGACGGGTCACAGCAGCAGAGGTGGAGATGGTTCAGACCATTGTCTCTGCTCTGGTCCAAAGTGAAATGATAAATGCTTTATTAGCTTTTTTCATAAAGTTAGCATTCCTCCAGTGGATTTTCACCTGATCTGCTTGGGTCGGACCATGAATCCTCTCTGCTCTGGTCTGGACCAGTGTAAAACCATGAATCCTCTCTGCTCTGGTCTGGACCAGTGTAAAACCATGAATCCTCTCTGCTCTGGTCTGGACCAGTGTAAAACCATGAATCCTCTCTGCTCTGGTCTGGACCAGTGTAAAACCATGAATCCTCTCTGCTCTGGTCTGGACCAGTCTAAAACCATGAATCCTCTCTGCTCTGGTCTGGACCAGTGTAAAACCATGAATCCTCTCTGCTCTGGTCTGGACCAGTGTAAAACCATGAATCCTCTCTGCTCTGGTCTGGACCAGTGTAAAACCATGAACACTGAACTGCAGCAACATCTCAGGCAGAAAAGTGCAAGAAAAATATCAATTGTAAAACACAAAACAACTGTTTCAGAGACACTTTGGACTCACAGCCGTTTCCAGCGCATTAAAAAGTAAACATAATAATAACTGGGGTCTGGTTAATCTTTATGAGATGCAAAAATGTCCAATAAAATTAAAGCTGGGGTACCAAACTTTAATGTTCCATAAATTATACGTGTTGTTTGTACCAACAGAAAGAGTGAAAGTAAATGTTTTTGGTTTTTTTGTCTGTGAGTCCAATGGCACAAAACTGCAGCCACTTCTGTTTCAGTTTGCCCTTTTGGCAGCTGTGGCGCGAGAAAGCGTTTACCGCCGCTCGTGTGACGATGAGCGGATGAATAATGGACCAAAGTATAAGTGACTGGAGGTGTCTGGAAAGCGGCGCATGCATTATTGAGTTCAAACGTCTGTAATGTTACTATGGGGCGAGTACGAGGAGGTGGTGTGGGAGAGAAGAAGAAGAAGAGAGCAGTTTGAGGTGGTCCCCAGGGCGACTGCGGCTACGGAACAAGTTTACCACCTCAGAGTGTGTGGGCAGTGAGTGAATAATGCAACAGGAAGCAGCAATAAGAGACGGGAGCAGAGTCGAGCCTGTGAACTCAAAGACATGCAGCTAAAAGAAATCAAAATGGAGAAAATGTGAAAATATCGATGATGTTCTTTGGTCAAACTGGCCATTTTTACTCTCAGAGAGTTTTTTTTTTTTTTTCTGTGGCCCAAAAACTCTTAAAGCCGGGACTGGACGGACTCTCTCTGTGGACTCTCTCTGTGGTCTCTCTCTGGTCTCTCTCTCTGGTCTCTCTCTCTGGTCTCTCTCTGGTCTCTCTCTCTGTGGTCTCTCTCTCTGCTCTCTCTCTGGTCTCTCTCTGGTCTCTCTCTGTGGTCTCTCTCTCTGGTCTCTCTCTGTGGTCTCTCTCTCTGTGGTCTCTCTCTCTGCTCTCTCTGTGGTCTCTCTCTGGTCTCTCTCTGTGGTCTCTCTCTCTGGTCTCTCTCTGGTCTCTCTCTCTGTGGTCTCTCTCTCTGCTCTCTCTGTGGTCTCTCTCTGGTCTCTCTCTGTGGTCTCTCTCTCTGGTCTCTCTCTGTGGTCTCTCTCTCTGTGGTCTCTCTCTCTGCTCTCTCTGTGGTCTCTCTCTGGTCTCTCTCTGTGGTCTCTCTCTCTGGTCTCTCTGTGGTCTCTCTCACTGGTCTCTCTGTGGTCTCTCTCTCTGGTCTCTGTCTGTGGTCTCTCTCTGGTCTCTCTCTGTGGTCTCTCTCTCTGGTCTCTCTGTGGTCTCTCTCTGGTCTCTCTCTGTGGTCTCTCTCTCTGGTCTCTCTGTGGTCTCTCTCACTGGTCTCTCTGTGGTCTCTCTCTCTGGTCTCTGTCTGTGGTCTCTCTTTGTGGTCTCTCTCTGTGGTCTCTCTCTCTGTTCTCTCTGTGGTCTCTCTCTCTGGTTTCTCTCTGTGGTCTCTCTCTCTGCTCTCTTTGTGGTCTCTCTCTGGTCTCTCTGTGGTCTCTCTCTCTGGTCTCTCTCTGTGGTCTCTCTCTCTGGTCTCTCTGTGGTCTCTCTCACTGGTCTCTCTGTGGTCTCTCTCTCTGGTCTCTGTCTGTGGTCTCTCTTTGTGGTCTATCTTTGTGGTCTCTCTCTGTGGTCTCTCTCTGTTCTCTCTGTGGTCTCTCTCTCTGCTCTCTTTGTGGTCTCTCTCTGGTCTCTCTGTGGTCTCTCTCTCTGGTCTCTCTCTGTGGTCTCTCTCTGTGGTCTCTCTCTCTGTTCTCTTTGTGGTCTCTCTCTGGTCTCTCTGTGGTCTCTCTCTCTGCTCTCTCTGTGGTCTCTCTCTCTGCTCTCTCTGAGGTCTCTCTATCTGGTCTCTGTCTGTGGTCTCTCTCTCTGTGGTCTCTCTCTGTGGTCTCTCTCTCTGCTCTCTGTGGTCTCTCTCTCTGGTCTCTCTCTCTCTGGTCTCTCGCACTGGTCTCTCTCTCTGGTCTCTCTCTCTCTGTATTCTCTCTGGTTCCTCTCTATTTTTTCTGGTCTCTCTCTTTTCCAGATTGTCTGACTTTCCTGTCTTTCTAAATGTGATTTTTTAACACACTCATAAACATTGTTATGTTTATTAATATAATCATTAAGTTTTCCCATGTGGAGGTGTGTATGATGGTTTTGGTTTTCCAGTTTATGAGTATTGTTTTTTTGGCGATAGCTAGCGACATTAGAATAGAACATTAGTGTGTCCAGAATGCTTGGACCGGAGTGCAGTGCCAAAGAGCGTGGATGTAATTGTCCCTACAACCCTGTGTGCAGAGGGGGCAGATGTCTGAAGTGGATCCCATTGTTGATCATTTGTAACCGGTGTAGTGATATCTGTGTAGGATTTTGAATTGTATGAGTGGGAGGTTGGAGTTGGTGGTCTTTGAATACATATTTTTACAGATTTGGGTCCAGAAGTTGGCACTGGGAGTAAATGCTAAATCTTGTTGCCACTTTGCAGTTGGAAGAGATTGTGTATTATCTGATTTGGTGATTATTTTGTACATGTTGGTGTTCAGTTTTTTGGGGGGAATATTTATGAAATCCGCAATTGTATCATGAAGGCCTAGATTTATTGTTTGGATGTTGATTTTTTTTTTGGATTGCTGATTTTAGTTGTAAGTATTGGAGGAAGCATTTATACTCCTGGTCCAATCGTGTCAGTGGTTTTAAACTGTTATTTGTGAGAATGTGATTGAGGTGAGTTATACCTTTATCTGCCCATGAATGGAAGTACAGAGGTTTATTGTTGCTTGTGAATTCTGGGTTGTGCCAAATTGGGGAGCGGATGGATGGGGCAAGGGGGGTGTTTGTTAGATCGTGAAGTTTCCACCAGGCTGTCAGAGCTGCCGATATCGTTGGTGTTTTGAAAAGTGTATATTTCTTTCTTTATTGATTAAGGAAGGGTAGGTCTGAGAGGTTGATGTTATTGCAAAGTGATTGTTCAGTGTCCATCCAGATGGAGTCAGATGTGTTTGAGTGGATCCATTTGTGTATGTGCTGTAAATGATTAGCTAAAGAATAGTGGTGAAGATTTGGGGCATTGAGACCTCCCTGTAGTTTTGTTTCTGTGGTTTGTTTTTCCAGTAGAATTTATTAATGGCAGAGTTGAGTGATTTAAACCAGGGTTGAGTGGGTTGAACAGGGGTCATTGAGAGTGTGTAGTTGATTTTGCAGTAAGGGGAGGCTCCTTTTGTGGCACTGGCACCTGCCACAGATGCATTCCACCTACTGGAAAACCAAACTAAGACAGTATTGAACTTCTGTTTCTCTTCAGGTGAAGAAGAGGGTGGAGGAGATGATTGGAGAAGATTATTCTGAGTTCACAGCAGAAGAATACGATGAGACCGAGGAGGGAGACACATTCAGCTATGTGAGTCTACCATGTTTATCCAAATACAGTTGTTAGTATACACTAGCATACTTGTACTGTGTTGTACTGTATATGTTGTGTGTTATTACTGTCCTGTATGTGCAGTGCCACACTGACATGCTCCACTGTGGGACAAGTAACGGTCTTATCTAAAAGAAAAGCAGTGTAAACAGAGAGACTGCGTCTGTCTCTCTGAGACTGAGACTCTGTTGTGTCCAGGTCTGAACTGAGAAAGGCGTCCTGCCCATTGTGGTGTCCAGAGATGAAAACAACGTGGAGCTCTTTGATGAGGAGTGGAGACTTCAGATGAAGAGGAGGTTTGTGTTGAAATAAAGAATCACTACACTTTCATTTCTTGTGATTGTGATGTCACTGTTGTGTGGAGCCTCGCCACAGTGGCCCCTCCTCCTTCCTGCTGTTCCCTCCGTCACCTTGAGGCCGCTCTCCTGTGCATTTCTCTGGGGAGGAGGCGGGTTGTGGCAAGGCTCTGTTAATGAGTAAGACTGCGGCGGTCACTGGATCTCATGGGTCATAATGAGGTGTGGTCAGAGAAGGGAAGGAACACCACAGTACAGCTCTTTTAAAGGAGACGTGTGTAGAAAAATGATCCTGTTTGAGTTTTAACCATAACACATTCTTTACATAAACTTATCACATATAAACTACTAAAGTTAGCACAGTTATTATTATTATTAATCTTTATTAAGGACACAATACAACACGGTCCATAGTTAAAAAAAACCAAAGAAAAAATATATACAAGAAAACAAACCAAAGAGAACATTACAGCTGCTGAACAGTATAAAGGCATAACCTCCAGTAAGTCCATAATTTGGAGGTGAACAGCAGTGAGCAGAACTCGGGGCTGACGAGAGTCTTAACAATCACATTAATAGAGTTCCTCAGACGACACATAAATCTGAACTGAACATTTCGAAGAGATGCAGAACAAGATCGAACACCACAGTAAGCAAACATCTCACTTGCGCTGCTGTGCCGAGGAACCTTCAGCAGCAGCCTCAAGGAGTTGTTATAGGCCACAGTGAGTTTCTGCAAACTGGACTTTTTAAAACTCTTCCAAAGGTAAGCAGTGTACATAGGTGAGCAGTAAGATTTAAAAAGAGTTACCTTTACCTCAGGAGAGCACATACTAAACTTACGTAGCAGCATATTTGATTGGCCATATAACTGACACAGCTGCCTGTGCATGTCCTTGTCATCAGAAAGGTCACTGGTGATGTAGTGACCGAGGTATTTCACCTCATCTGCAGATTCCAAAAGGTTTCCGGAAAGGAAAAAATCAGGAAAACATAATTTACTGTCATCTTTAGTACGCGCAATCATTACCAGGCTTTTTGCAGCGTTATATTTGATATTATGATCCAAACCATATTGAGAGCACACATTAAGTAGTTGCTGAAGACCAGCACTGCAGGGACTGAACACCACCAGATCGTCTGCGTACATGAGGTGATTATATCTGCTGTAACCAACACTGCATCCTGTGGTACAGGTGTTCAGTTGCACCGACAGGTCATCCATGTACACATTAAACAACATGGGAGAGAGAATCCCTCCCTGACGAACCCCATTAGAGACTCTGAAGGAGTCAGAAAGAGCCTCCCCCCATTTCACCTGCATGGTCTGCTCCGAATACCAAAAAATAAGCAGTCTGATCAGATACCCAGGAACTCCACGCTTTGACAGTTTCGAAAACAATTTCTCATGATCAATTCTGTCAAAAGCCTTGGAGGCATCTAGAAAACACACAAACATTGTAGAGCCCTGACAATGATATTTATCTAAAAGTTCCTTCAGTACAAAAATACAAGTGTCTGTACCATGGCCAGATTTAAAACCAAACTGGTTAAAAGTTGTACTTAAAAAAGGTTCAAGTCTATTTAAAATCACAGTCTCAAGAACTTTGGAAACGATGCTAGCCAAAGCTATAGGACGATAGTTAGCTGAGCTAGTCAGTTTTCCTGCTTTGTCTTTAATAACAGGGACCAGCAGAACTGACAGAAGAGATTCAGGCAGACTACCATGAACCATGAATCCAGTGAAACACAGGGCCAGCAGAGGGTACATATTCTTACTTGCAAATTTGAGGTGTTCAGATGTGATATTATCTGAGCCACATGACTTTTTACTTTTGAGTTTGTGGACAACATTAAAAACCTCTTGTGGCGTTACTATTGAACCTGCATTGTTTAAAATAGAACCTACAATGGGAGCTTTTCCCTTAATACAATTAAAGAGATCAAAGTAAAATTCTTTCCATAATTGACAAATATTTTGTGAGCCACTCACTCCATCCACAACCGAAGGGAGGGAGGTGTTGCTGTTACTCATCATTCTTATCTCCTTCCAAAAGTCACTGCAGGTGTTGTCTTGGAGCTTAGATGCCAGAGATTCAGCCCTAAGACGCTGTTCATTCTTTTTTATGTACCTCAGACTGTATTTGTATCTTGCATTTGCATATTTCTTGTTTTCAAACAGAGGTCCACTCCTGCATCTCCCTGCATCCACCCAAGCTTTGAATGCAGCACGGGCCTCAGCATGAGCCTCACCTACGTGCCTATTCCAACCGGGCTTTCCACAGGGGGAGCGTATCTTGTTTGGACAGGGTTTCCCAGAACTTATAAGGGCTTCCAGAATTTTACAATAAAACAAATCCAGTTGGGTAGAATGTTCATGATTTGTACAGTTCATATCACGGC
Organism: Knipowitschia caucasica; assembly: GCA_964034765.1. Taxonomy (NCBI): domain Eukaryota; kingdom Metazoa; phylum Chordata; class Actinopteri; order Gobiiformes; family Gobiidae; genus Knipowitschia; species Knipowitschia caucasica. The sequence goes on from OZ035843.1 coordinate 878,309, forward strand.
ATAAAATAGCATCCCTCGGCAGATCAATATGTCCAAGATTAACATGTGTTCTCCGAGTATATGCACAGATGTCCTCACAAGTAAGCTTAGACCAGTCCACTCTCTCGCAATATACAGACGGCCCTAAAGAAGTAATCAAGGGAACACTACCCAGGTTACATTTAATAACAAGTGGCATGTGGTCAGATGTAGCCAAATCATATCTGATCTGCATGCTATCAATAACTGCATGAGCATCACTGGTGCATATACAATGGTCAAGCCAGGATGTTGAGTGCCAGGCGTCACTAACATATGAGAAGCTATCGCTTGGGAGAAGAGCCATACTGGAAAGAACTAGGCGGTTCTCAACACAAAATTGCTTTAAATGATTGGCAAATAGAGATTTCTCATCCAAAACATCAGCATTCATGTCCCCAACTACAAATATACAGGTGCAGTTTAAGGTCTTGAATAAATGCCATAATCCCAGCCAGACAATTTAGATATTCATCCTCATTATTAGCACACTCATAAGGAGTATATATATTCAGAATGAGAAACTTCCCACGACTACACTGAACCTGAAGCCCAATGGCCCAGTCAACTCCCAACCTGAGCACAGTAACCTCAGAATCATATTTCTTGTGCCAAAGTACAGCAACTCCGCCTGAGATTCTGCCTTTAAGTAGCTTAGTGTTCAGATCTGTCGTGGATTCCCCTGCCCCATGGAAGTCCACATGCACAGCGTTAAGTTTATCCAGATCCTGCTTGGCTAAGAAAGTCTCTTGAATACATAAGATATCACAGGTTTGCAGAAGTGAGTCCACTACAGCCCGACGTGCAGAGTCTGCTTTACTGTGTCCAACGCGCAGCCCGCGCGCATTATAAGACACAATTGTAAAGGGCATGATACAGTTTATTCGGAGATACCCGCACCTGCGGCTCCCGCGGCTCCCGCACCTGCGGCTCCCGAACCCGCTACAGGTCCGGCACTACCAACATGCATTCCTCCAGCCCTGCGCGCTTCGTAGTACCGACGCACATATGTACCAGCTCAAGGACAGTGTATACACGGGGCAAACTTAAAGTGCTGAACAAAACAAGATTGAAAAAAGAAATTAAAACAAATGAACAATGGTTTAACCTGAACTGGTTTAACTTGAACATTGTCAGATTAAAAGTCTGTCTCATATTTTCAGGAAGACTGTTCCAGAATGCTGCCTCCCAATGTTTAGTCCTGTTTCTCTGTGAATGCTAGAAACAAAAAAATAACACATCCTCGCCCTTTTGTCCAACTACATTTTCATTTGCTTCACTGTCGCTATGGCGCCACGGACCTCTCCTGCTTTAATTAAAAAAATAAAATAGCTTGAAGACAATGGGACTGGTCTGCTTCATTATTTGCGAGTGAAGAAAAACAGGGTGGCACAATACAATAGTTTATCAGCTGGAGTCAAGAAGCAAAACACCAACTTTTGAGTATTATAAAAACAGTCTCTCTGCGTGAGGACCATTTAGATGCTAATAACACTAGGGCCAGGGCTAGTGTGTGTTAAGCCTGGTTCACACGAGACGATTTTAAAATTGTCGGCCGATTTTTCTCTGTGTGAGACCCCACACAGGGAGAACCACTTTGGTCGTACAGCCACACGCCAAAAATCACGCAAACCACACACGAACCGATTTCCCCCCCCCCGTATTCACAGATCAGACGGAAATCTCAGGTCTCGCGAGATCAAGCGTGACTTCAGAGTAAACACACATGGCGGACGAAGAGGATGCATTGGCGATAGTTTGTTTTTATCGGAGAAAAGACGTAATGAAAAGAAAAGGCGATGGTCACAGAAGTGTAGACAACACGAGCATGGACTATACTCGCTACATCGTGATATGGAGGCGTTTCCTCGCCGCCTCGTCTCGTCTTCTGATTGGCTACACGCCGCAGTCATGGCAACGCGCACGTCTGTCCTCGGGGGACACCACACACGAAGAGAAATCGGGCCAAAACAATCCAACATGTTGGATATCCCCGATTTGAGATCGGGAGCAGTCCCGATGTCCTTCCGAGCGACGAGTGCAGTCTTAACACACCACACACGGCAGGATAATCTGTAAGATTTTGTTACGGAAATCGGAGCGTTTCTTAAGATTGTCGTAAGGGGTAAATCGGGTCTAAATCGGCCTAAATATCCTGCCGTGTGAACCAGGCTTAAGTTGTCTCTGTTGTTCTACTGTTCACATTTCCCACTCCATTTACTTACTTCTGTTCCACTCAGACACTTTTTAAAGAGAGATGTGCTTGTAAAGATATATAGATATTGTAAATACACCGCGGATGGTTAAACTGGGGCAGATATTGTTGCTTGATTGTGTATTTATGTTTAAATATGTGCAATGTACCGTAAGTGCAGAAGACAGTGTATAAACGGTTATGTTAACTACGGAATCTAAATACTGTTTATCCTAAATTTTAGCTCGAATGAATAAAATTAATCGATCAAACCTGCAATAAACGTGATTACACTGAAAAGCCATTTAGACCCATGTCCTTCCCACGACACTTCAGAGAAAGTTCACAGGTAACTTTGGTTGCTAAGTAACAGATACAGAATTACATACGTGTGTCACATCTGCAGCCGGTGAGAGCGGGAAAGAACTCGCCAAAGTTGAGAAAACTTGTGTAGATTTTAATATAAATGTCAAAGTGCTCGCCGCGCTGAATACACAGCCATAATCCCCTGTTCTGCTTTTATATATGTTCTGTTTTCACTCGGCGCCGGTGCTGTCACTGAGGCCTCTGCCATCGCGGGTCAGCGAGGTGTGACAGGGCTGCAAAACTCTGACAAAAAGGAAAAAGTCACTGTCAACGAGCCAGCACGAACGATAGAACTCTGAAAGGCTGACATTATTCAAAGAAGACAGAACGTGCTTCTGCCTCACAGTTTGCAATCTCTATTCCCACTGTTGTTTTTACTGTTTTACGCTGATGCAGGAGGGTCTGGGACATTTATGCACATTTATTATTATTTATAGACAGTCATCCTGCTTTCTGTTTGTTACATGGATTTACTATAACATCTGGATTGGTTATTTTTAGCTAATATCTGTGTGACATTACAATTATGTATTTTAGTTATATAATCAAGTTAAAACATAAAAGCATAATCATGAAGGTGAATGCATGTAAAACGATCACTGGTTTCTTACCAACCGATGTCTGTAATGTTTGCACATATGTCACTAGTTTAAGTTGCTGAGGTGGAAATGTTACTTTGCTAGGTAACATTTTTGGGTTGTCAGCGAATGATGAGACTGAAAACCTTTTTTGGGCTAAAATGTTTGAACCTTTTGAGCAAACTAATGGTTAAGGCCATATGGGATCTTTGATGTGCACATAATGCAAATGTCTGTTGGTCTTTAAAAAAAACCCTCAACAATAAAAAAAATTCACAAAAAGTCTAACCTCTGATTTGGTTTGGTCCAGGTAAACTGTGGTTTGGTAAACTGTGGTTTGGTTGGTCCGGGTAAACTGTAGTTTGGTCCAGCTTTAACACTGTCCCAGCAAAGGCCACAGGGGGCGCTCACGGTACTGCAGACTATGTGCTATTCCCTTTTCGGTCATTACCTAAAGCTCATACAGCGGGTGACATTCACGCATCGTCCTGAACTCCCATAAGCTTTCATCACACACTTGTCCCGGTTTAACAGTTTTATCTTAAACGATCCCTTCACAGGCTCAACCAATCGCTCTCCATCTGCTCTGGCTCCAAAGCCTCTGACACCGGAGGAACCGCTCCAGATAAAACCATTTGGCCAAACTGCTTTTTCTCACCTTTCTCTCTGCACCTGAACAGGCTTTTTGTGCTGTAGCTAATGTTATTTCAGCCACATAGATGACGAATGGTTGAAAAGTGTCTGAACTCGGCACAGCGGTCTCCTGTCTGCTGCTTTACCGACAAAATATGCAGCGCAAGTGCTTCGAGCGCCACATACAAGGTGATGAACTTTTACCTCCTGCTTAGACGAGTTATCGCTACAGAGATAACGTCTGTTACAGGTTTATTTTGGATTTACATCAAACATTTCTCTCTCCGCATGTGCTAAGTATTGATCATGTGAAAAGAATATTCATAACATTTTATTCCACAATGCAAAAGAAAAGACAGACAACCATATGACATGATGAGACTGTAAACAAAAGGAAACTTTGAGGTGTGTGTGTGTGTGTGTGTATGTGTGTGTGTGAGAGAGAGTGAGTGTGTGTGTGTGTGTGTGTGCGTGGGTGCATGTGTATGTGTGTGCGTGGGTGTGCATGTGTGTGTGGGTGTATGTGTGTGTATGTGTGAGTTTTCAGTCTGTTTTCTACTGCCTTACAAACATTCTCACTGAAACACATTTAACATATGCTTAAAGATCTTCCACTTCACTAAATCCAGAGCAACCTCAGGAGTAGAAACACCACATTTTTTATAGCAAGGAAGTCACAGTCATTCTTTGAATCGAGACATGATAGATCTGTGTGCACCGGGGGTGAGGGGGGTGGCGGGGGGTGAGGGGGGTGAGGGGGGTGGCGGGGGGTGAGGGGGGTGAGGGGGGTGGCGGGGGGTGAGGGGGGTGGCGGGGCGGACAGATCCTGGCTCCAAAAGGGTCCGGTCACACAAACAACACAGGGGAAACAGGCCTCACCACACTAATATTTACAGTTTATAGCAGACATGTCCAAACTCAGGCCCGCAGGCCAATCACAGCCCTCTGTGCCATTTCATGTGGCCTTTCTGGCAAGGCAAGGAAAATTTATTTATATAGCACAATACATACACAAGGCAATTCAAAGTGCTGAACAAAACAAGAAAGCATTAAAATCACAAATAATCACAGAACATTAAAAAGAAAGATAAAAATATAAAATCCCTCAGTTGTAGCACAGCTAAACAGAACTGTCTTTAACCTGGTTTTAAACATTGTCAGAGAGGAGGCCTGTCTCACATCTTCAGGAAGACTGTTCCAGATTTTAGCAGCATGAATCTGAAAAGCAGCCTCCCCATGTTTAGTTCTGACTCTGGGCACTAACAGGAGTCCAGTCCCTGTGCTCCTCAGAGTCCCAGCAGGAGTCCAGTCCCTGTGCTCCTCAGAGTCCCAGCAGGAGTCCAGTCCCTGTGCTCCTCAGAGTCGCCAGCAGGAGTCCAGTCCCTGTGCTCCTCAGAGTCCCAGCAGGAGTCCAGTCCCTGTGCTCCTCAGAGTCCCAGCAGGAGTCCAGTCCCTGTGCTCCTCAGAGTCCCAGCAGGAGGCCAGTCCCTGTGCTCCTCAGAGTCCCAGCAGGAGTCCAGTCCCTGTGCTCCTCAGAGTCCCAGCAGGAGTCCAGTCCCTGTGCTCCTCAGAGTCCCAGCAGGAGTCCAGTCCCTGTGCGCCTCAGAGTCCCAGCAGGAGTCCAGTCCCTGTGCTCCTCAGAGTACCAGCAGGAGTCCAGTCCCTGTGCTCCTCAGAGTCCGGGCTGGTTCATATGGGACTAACATGTCACTAATATATTTTGGTGCGAGGCCATGGAGAGACTTGTAACAAGCAGCGCTGTTTTAAAGTCTATTCTCTGAGCCACAGGAAGCCAGTGCAGAGACCTGAGGACTGGACTAATGTGGTCGTACTTCCTGGTTCTAGTCAGGACTAATGTGGTCGTACTTCCTGGTTCTAGTCAGGACTAATGTGGTCGTACTTCCTGGTTCTAGTCAGGACTAATGTGGTCGTACTTCCTGGTTCTAGTCAGGACTAATATGGTCGTACTTCCTGGTTCTAGTCAGGACTCGAGCTGCTGCATTTTGAATGTACTGCAGCTGTTTTACAGCCTGTTTGGACAGACCTGTGAGCAGGCCATTGCAGTAGTCTAACCTACTGGAGACAAATGCATGGATAAGAATCTCCAAGTCTGCTTTACACACTATGTTTTTGATCCTGGCAATGTTTTTTAGATGGTAAAAAGCTGCTGATGTTACTGATTTGATGTGGCTATTAAAATTTAAGTCTGAGTCCAGTATTACCCCTAGATTTCTGACCTTGTTTGAAGGTTTTAGGGAGAGAGACTGTAGGTGACAGATGACGCTCTCTCTTTGTTTCTGGGGACCAAAGACAATCATTTCAGTTTTGTCTGCGTTTAGCTGAAGGAAGTTGTTTTGCATCCACTCACTGATCTGTTGGATACAGTGAAGGAGTGAGTCCACTGGTCCATGTTCTCCTGCAGTCAGTGAGACATAGATCTGAGTGTCGTCTGCATAGTTATGATAGGACACTTTGTTTCTGCGTATTAACTGACCTAACGGCAGCATGTAGAGATTGAACAGAAGAGGTCCCAGGATCGACCCCTGTGGGACTCCACAGGTCAGGGCCATATGATCTGAGACACAGTTTCCAATCTCCACAAAGTACTTCCTGTCTTCAAGGTAAGACCTAAACCAACTTAGGGCGGTGCCAGCGACGCCAACCCAGTCCTCTAGTCTCTGTAAGAGGATCTCATGGTCGACAGTGTCAAAGGCAGCACTCAGATCTAACAGGATTAAGATTGAGACTTTGCCTGCGTCAGTGTTCAGCCGGATATCGTTTGTAACCTTGACGAGAGCAGTCTCAGTGCTGTGGTGGGGTCTAAAGCCGGACTGAAACATATCAAATGAGTTGTTGATTATAAGAAATCTAGTAAGCTGTAGGTAGACAACTTTCTCAAGGACTTTCCCCATAAATGGCAGATTTGAGATGGGACGATAGTTGTTAAGTACCGTAGCATCCAGACTGCTCTTTTTTAGCAGCTGCTAAACAAAGTCGGCATTGAGGCATTTTGACAGTGTCATCCAACCAACTTCAGCTGCACCACTACAGTCATGCTACACCTTGTACATCTCAGACCCTCTGGAATTCTGTCCTTGACTTTATTGTCACAACATTCCAAATAAACTGCAGCTGTGAATCAATAACGACGTATCATGACCTGATGAACTAAAGTTTGGACACCCCTGGTCTATGTTGTGGACATGTGTATTCCTCACCGTCATACCGCATGTTCCAGACCTCATCTCTTGGTTCTGGAAGAGTGTTCCATCAGCACTTATTACACGATCCCTTAAACCACAGTCAGAGAAAGAGACGCAGAGGAAAAGGCAGTGATGGACGAGAGCTTTGAGCTCTAAACCACTTCGATATGGATTTTATCACTGGATCAAGTTCCCCCTCTCTCTCAGACCCTCAGCACCGACGGACGGAGCAGGTGATGGATTCGACGTACTTTGATCTTTAGATGACGATCTTGAAAGTCTCTCTGTGAAACTTCTCTCATGACACGGTAACATTAAACTCATGGATCTGCGATGAAAAAGCTCCGTCAACAACACGGAAGCCAAGTTATAGATCAGATCTGTGGAGAAGCGACCGCACTTACAACAATGTAGAGATTGAGATGGTGGAATAAGGAGTAAGTTCGAGATCTTTTATTGGTCCCACAGAAGGTAAATGCCAGTGTTGCAACACCAGGTACAGAACAGGAATGAGAAGCACACAGCAAGAGGAATGAAGAGGTGTGTGTCTCTGTGTGGGTTTGTATGTGTGTGTCTGTGTGTGCCTGTTGTATGCTTTATCTTAATATCAACCTGCCATGGGACTACGGATGAAAATTAGCCTACATGGCTAACTCTGGCACATTTACATGTTAAAAAACACATGTTGATGAATGTGCACTGTCCCAATTTAAATAAAGATTCCAAAAAAAACAATACTAAACCAGATTGCACTGTCTTTATGAAAATAACACAAAATATTATTACTTTTTTAAAATCAAGTTTTTTTCTTGAGTGTAGTTTGTCATAAGATGATTTTACTAGTTTTAAGATAATACTTCAAAATCGTATTAGAGAAAAAAGTCTGAGCAGTGAGTTTTTAAGCTTACTTTACGTTTTTTTTCTTATTTCCAGACAACTTTTCTTGTTTAGATAAAATAAGTCTGTGATGCTGTATTTTAAGAAAACATTTCTCAAAAATGTTTAAGGAATAAGTGAATAATACTCGAAATGTATGTTTTTAATCTAGAATTAAGTCGTTTGGGGCTAGTATTCTTTTCTTTTTTTTCAGAAATCTTGTCAAGTCTTATTTTCATTTATTATTTCCTTATTTTTTTAATAGATTTTTTCCAGTGTGGAAAGATGTTATTATTATTATTATAATTTCATACGACCAAATACAGTCGAATGTTTCCTTCTTTGTAAACAAAATGAACCACGGTCGCCAACTCACACCAAAAGTTTCGTCGCTCCCAACTTCCACTGAGTTTAAGGTCTTTTGAAGAATGTGGTTCTTAAATTAGCAAAGTTTTAGACTAATGCTAAAGCTGCATGAATATCTCCCAAATGCTGTGTTTGCGTGACTGCAGCTGTCTCCTCTCTGATAACTCCGCGATAACGACGCACAATCCTGCATCGTCTCTCGACACATTCTAATAAACCACACAAATTGTAGACTTTTCCCTCTAACCGCGCAGACAGGAGATGATCATCTTAGTCTGACGTTTGATTTCATAGCTCACTGGTGGCCCACCGCTGCAGAGAAACCTTGTCTTGTTTTTTCACACTCGGGCAAAAATAATGAAGTGTCTTGTCGAGCTAAAGGCTGCGCTACGCTACGCTAGTTAGCAACACGATACGTTCTCCTCTCGACGGGCGACAGCGATTAGCGCAAAGATACTGCTAATGATTACCTGACAGAGACCGTTTTAGAATCTGTTCATCGTCAGGACCTTTTTGCTTCCTAAATTGTGAATTATGACATCCAGATTTTCATTTCTATCCTGGTACGTCCTGTTATGGTCTGAATCTTTAACCAATGACATAAAGTAGCAGTATGTAATGTCAAGTCATCATCAAATGGTCCCATATTTCAAAAGGCGTTATTAAATCATGCTCTTTTCCAATACATCTTTAACTGATAATCAAATATCTCTGATCTACTGTTATCAAAATTAGTTTTACGACCCGTAAAAGTTGTTATTGTTTTGATTTTGATGTCCTACCCTCTGCCGTAAGTCCGTGATTGGGTTGCCGATAAAGTCACTGATGACCCGAGATATTTATTCTCATTTATAGACATGGGTCACCTCGCTCCCTTCGACCATCGGCTTCTATGTGTGCACTGCCTGTGTTTGAACTGTTCTCTGGCCTGTTGATGGGAATAGACAACTTTGCTAATTGCTTTATAATAATTTGAAAAAGATAAACTGACAATAGAAGAATTCCGTTATACCTCAGATATGGCCACGACACTTGTGGGTCTGGTGGGATCCAGCCCCTCACTGATCCTCCTGCAGGTGCTGAGTCCACAGGAGCTGAGATCTTTCAGTGGGGGCTTCAGGCAAAATGGGGTTAAGTGTCTTGCCCAAGGACACAACGACAGCAGTCATCAGTGGGAGTCGTGAAGTAGGTCTTGTGGTGGACTCGAACCCATGACCTTCAGGCTCTGAGGCCAATTCTCTACCAACTGAGCCACTGCCGCTCTGGGATCTGGTTCCCGGATGAGAACTCTTTCTTTTTTAGATGTAAAACCACTTCAGCCTGTTTTCATCTTTTGAAACAGATCTGTGAATTAGGGCTGTGACAAGCTCTGTGTGACTATGGTCTGTGAAAGGCGCTATATAAATAAAAGATTAACTTCTTACTATACAAATACATTTGCCTTACCTCAAATATTTAACCAAAATCCCATATTCTCTAGACTTTTGCGATTCAAACTAATCGATTCATCAAAAGAATAAACCAACAACCAATCAATCATAGAAAAACATATTTACCACCGTACTGTGAAGATTTTTCTCCCCAGCCAGTCTTCAACTTGATCCAGTCTCGGTCCAGTTAACGTGAACCAGGCCGAGAATTGTGAGCGGACCCTAAAACTTAGCGAATGACAAAGTTTGCGTCGGCTGTCATGAGTTTGACAGGGAAAGAAATCGCGACAACAGCCCACGGTCATTCCACAAGAGGCCCACTTGAGATCCAGGCTTAGTTCTGCCTCGCTGAATACAACACAAAACAATTATTGACTTGCTTCAGTTCATTAGGCGTCTGGTTTAATGCTTGGAAATACAGTGCTCTCAAACATCACTGCCATAAATCTCCTGTAGTCTTTGCCATTGACCCTCCGAGCAATATATTTCTCTACAGTCTATAAAAGTTTATGGTTTGACGGATTTGTCCAACCTTTAGCGTAATGTTGAGCGGCTCATTGGTCTGTAGAGCTGCACGCTGGCTTCAGGGCATTGTGGGTAATTTGCATTGACTGATTGATAACATTGATTATTCCCAGGGCTCTCATTTGCAGCTCAGCCAGGAGGAACCACATACTGACGCAAAGAAGAAGGCCATTCCCTGGTCAAAAAAAATGTCTAATTCATGGCTGTTGTAATCCTGGTCTCTTAACACCCGGTCTATTCATTTGTTTGTCTGTTTGTGCGCAACTAAAAAAGCCCATTGAACCACTGTCTAGATACAGGGTGTTATAGGTACTGTATATAAGTGACTCTTGGCAGATGTCTGCGCTCTGAGGGTATTGCTTGGTATGTATTTAAAGATGAAACCTACCATAAAATTTGAGACCAATTTATGACCAGGGGTTCCCACCAAAGTCCTCAGTTAGGGACTGAACCCAGAGCTTACATGGGACTGAACCCAGCGCTTACATGGGACTGAACCCAGAGCTTACATGGGACTGAACCCAGAGCTTACATGGGACTGAACCCAGTGCTTACAGGGGACTGAACCCGGAGCTTACATGGGACTGAACCCGGAGCTTACATGGGACTGAACCCGGAGCTTACATGGGACTGAACCTAGCACTTACATGGGACTGAACCCAGAGCTTACATGGGACTGAACCCAGTGCTTACATGGGACTGAACCCAGTGCTTACATGGGACTGAACCCAGTGCTTACAGGGGACTGAACCCGGAGCTTACATGGGACTGAACCCGGAGCTTACATGGGATGAACCGGAGCTTACATGGACTGAACCTAGCACTTACATGGGACTGAACCCAGAGCTTACATGGGACTGAACCCAGTGCTTACATGGGACTGAACCTAGCACTTACATGGGACTGAACCCAGAGCTTACATGGGACTGAACCCGGAGCTTACATGGGACTGAACCCAGAGCTTACATGGGACTGAACCCAGCGCTTACATGGGACTGAACCCGGAGCTTACATGGGACTGAACCGGAGCTTACATGGGACTGAACCCGGAGCTTACATGGGACTGAACCCAGAGCTTACATGGGACTGAACCCAGCGCTTACATGGGACTGAACCCGGAGCTTACATGGGACTGAACCCGGAGCTTACATGGGACTGAACCCGGAGCTTACATGGGACTGAACCCGGAGCTTACATGGGACTGAACCTAGCACTTACATGGGACTGAACCCGGAGCTTACATGGGACTGAACCCGGAGCTTACATGGGACTGAACCCGGAGCTTACATGGGACTGAACCCGGAGCTTACATGGGACTGAACCCGGAGCTTACATGGGACTGAACCCGGAGCTTACATGGGACTGAACCCGGAGCTTACATGGGACTGAACCCGGAGCTTACATGGGACTGAACCCGGAGCTTACATGGGACTGAACCCGGAGCTTACATGGGACTGAACCCGGAGCTTACATGGGACTGAACCTAGCACTTACATGGGACTGAACCCAGAGCTTACATGGGACTGAACCCAGCGCTTACATGGGACTGAACCCGGAGCTTACATGGGACTGAACCCGGAGCTTACATGGGACTGAACCCGGAGCTTACATGGGACTGAACCCGGAGCTTACATGGGACTGAACCCGGAGCTTACATGGGACTGAACCTAGCGCTTACATGGGACTGAACCCGGAGCTTACATGGGACTGAACCCGGAGCTTACATGGGACTGAACCTAGCACTTACATGGGACTGAACCCGGAGCTTACATGGGACTGAACCTAGCACTTACATGGGACTGAACCCGGAGCTTACATGGGACTGAACCCAGGGCTTACAGGGGACTGAACCAGCGGTAGTTTGTGAGGGTAACGACTGATTATTGTGAGATCACTCGGCAGGCTCTTCATTATATATTCAAATCACAGACCATAAAAAAGAAGACAAACATGATTATAAATATTTCATTACGGAAGCAGGAAATTGCGTGAGCGCAGTATGAAAAAGCACTCGCCATCTGTTACAGGGGAAATGCTGGACGATAGGAGGAGTCTCTCTGCAAACAGGAAATATATGAACACGTTTTTTTGTGTGGGATTTTAATTAGGCCGGACGCTGGACATCGGAGCGGTAACGACAGCAGCAGCGTGCAATAGATCTGCAGATGAAGAGAAACTGAGTGAGACGGAGGTTTGAAGAGAGAAGTCTGAGTTTCATTATTTGCGGAGAGTGGAACGAGCGATCGGCAGAACTTTCAATGGTCTCATACGGTTTGTGGAATTACAGCCTCCACTGCAAGTCAATTACAGCGCGATTGAGTTAATTTTGTGTGTTTGTAGAGTTTTGTCTTAGGCATGTCGTGATTTAGAAAGTGAACTAATTGCAAAACCCTCCGTAAGTCCCCCCTAGGCCTTATTTAAAATGTGTGCATACTGTTCAGGACTGTGGTGCCAATTCAAGGACTATTATACAATGCTTTCACTTTGCATTTCATAATTATAATTCTTAAAAACAAACATGAGACTGTTTTTGTTGTTGGCCTATTTTCTAAAATTCTTTTGAGCTGTTTTTTGCCGATTCCAGAAGGTCTCAGTACAGCGATGATCCGAGACATTTATTTACATTTATAGACATTGGTCATCCCACTCCTAATGGTCCAGGGGTGTCCAAACTTTTTAGTAAGACGGCCATACTTCCCAATTCATCCACACTTTAATTCAACAAACTCTTCATCGTCTCCCGCTCTGATCACTAGCCACTGAACGTAGCCGAGCCCCTCTGTGCACGTGCATGAGAGCCACATATGCGTATTTTCCGCAAAGCATCATGGGATCTCATCCACTGCGCAGAAATGGTAGTTCCAGACGATGCCCAAATAATAATCTCAAACGCTACTGAGCACAAGCCATTCATTTGAATAGGACGCCATCTTGGATCACCGGGGCTTGTCTACATCGCACCCATGCTTCTAATGCCACTAATGTGTTTGGATCAGTGTTCGTTGCAGCGTCCTGAGACCCCTCCCCAGATGTTGATGATGTACTTTCACTCCAGGATTTGACTTATGGTGTATACAGTATATGCAGACCCATGTATGCAGACCCAGGCAGAACCATGCAAACTCCACCCAGAGAGACCCTCAGCTTGTGATTGATGACCGTAAGCAAAGCAGGTTGACTTTCTTACTCCGTCCTTTGCTTAAGTGGTCCCTCCTCTGCTGAAACGGTCATAACAGTGTTTCATTGTACTGCTTTACAGAGAAACCATTGATCCACATGGGAAATTACACAGCCTCAAAACTCCTTTCTTGTGGCATAAGTGAGAATCAGTTGGAGGGTACACAAAATATCTAATAATAATCTCTACATTGGTCCCTCACCATCACGCGGTTCACCTTTCACGGCCACGCTGTGTGTCGCAAATATTTACGGCACGATTTTGATGTTTACTCCAACATCATACAACATCATATACAGCACCAATTAACATGACTTTGTTAAGACCGAAAAAAACTAGTGACTTGTGTGCACCGCAGTGATTAGTTCATAGGACTACCGCGGCCTTTCCGTGGCCCTTAGTCCTGGTCTCTCTCTCTCTCTCTGGTCTCTCTCTTGGTCTCTCTTTCCGGCCCCTGTCTTTCTGGTCTCTGTCTTTGGCGTCTCTCTAGTCTCTCTCTGGTCTCTCTTTAGTTTCTCTCTCTGGTCTCTCTCTGTAGCCTCTCTTTCTGATCTCTCCTTCTGGTCTCTCTCTGATCTTCCTGTGGCCCTCAGTTCTGCTCCTGCCCCCAGTGTGTTTTCCTCTACAGCTGTATTTTACAGTGTATGCACAGCTTTTGACAGCTGCAGCAGCACTCAGAACTACCAGCAGCAGGTTTGATATTGCCTGTTCGTCCGTGGAACCAATGTGGGTCTTCCTGAGGGTCTCTCATTTTCTCTGATCAGTGTTGGCAGAAGGACAGTTTTTGAGATAACTACTGTTGTGATTTAGGGCTATGCAAGAATACATTGAATTAAATTGATATCTCCGCAATCTTACTTCAACAGTCGTGAGTTCAGGTGGTTAAAAAAGTTTCTAAAGTGTGTGGTGAAGGGTTTTTTACAGCCTTTAATATATACAGACCTTTACTCCAGCGATAAACGAGGGACCACGGTGGTGACAAAGTTATGCTGGCCACTTGAAACCACACCAATCCGACCATAATCTTCTTCTCAGTGATAATTCCATCAGACTCTGCTCTCCACTGCAGCAGTCTCTGAAGCATTCATGTTCTCTGGGTGAATAAATAAAGACAGAGCAGTGTGTGGGGGAGAAAAATCAATGAGTCTCATCTGGACGGACACAGGCTATTCCAACCAGCAGATGTGGAATTTACAAAACTTCCAGACTGCAGCGAGTCCGCAGCCAGAGTCCAATTACGTTTGTCCTGTTAAATCCGCGGCCATCGATTGGTCCTGGTGTGCGGGATTCCACTCTCGCGCCCGAACCAGAGCACGTCCTTCACTTTGTTTGTTTTTGTCCATTTTATTCATTTTTTATCATTGCCCCACAAAGGTCAAACACAGAGGGTCACACTTTGTCACACATTATTTATGAGTGATACCGCAGCAGATGTTCTCGAGGAAAAAGACCAGCTGCACCGAAAACAAAGCAGGAGGCGTGAGGTGAAGTGGTACAACAGCATTTCATTACGGTCGGCACTAGATCATACTGTACACGGATCGGGACGGAAGCGGAAGTAACAATCTACTGTCGAATTAGTTTTAGATTTACAAGTTCTTAAATGGTGACTGGTTAAGTTTAAGGTGGTCTGAGTAAGATGGTTAGGTTAGGGTTAAGGTGGTCTGAGTAAGATGGTTAAGGTTAGGGTTAAGGTGGTCTGAGTAAGATGGTTAAGGTTAGGGTTAAGGTGGTCTGAGTAAGATGGTTAAGGTTAGGGTTAAGGTGGTCTGAGTAAGATGGTTAAGGTTAGGGTTAAGGTGGTCTGAGTAAGATGGTTAAGGTTAGGGTTAAGGTGGTCTGAGTAAGATGGTTAGGTTAGGGTTAAGGTGGTCTGAGTAAGATGGTTAAGGTTAGGGTTAAGGTGGTCTGAGTAAGATGGTTAAGGTTAGGGTTAAGGTGGTCTGAGTAAGATGGTTAAGGTTAGGGTTAAGGTGGTCTGAGTAAGATGGTTAAGGTTAGGGTTAAGGTGGTCTGAGTAAGATGGTTAAGGTTAGGGTTAAGGTGGTCTGAGTAAGATGGTTAAGGTTAGGGTTAAGGTGGTCTGAGTAAGATGGTTAAGGTTAGGGTTAAGGTGGTCTGAGTAAGATGGTTAAGGTTAGGGTTAAGGTGGGTCTGAGTAAGATGGTTAAGGTTAGGGTTAAGGTGGTCTGAGTAAGATGGTTAAGGTTAGGGTTAAGGTGGGTCTGAGTAAGATGGTTAAGGTTAGGGTTAAGGTGGCTGAGTAAGATGGTTAAGGTTAGGGTTAAGGTGGGTCTGAGTAAGATGGTTAAGGTTAGGGTTAAGGTGGTCTGAGTAAGATGGTTAAGGTTAGGGTTAAGGTGGGTTGGGGTTATTCTATGGGAATGGCTGGTTAATTTTAGATATCAATAGGTAAAGGTAAAGGTGCTCTTTATTAATCCCCGTAGGGCAGTCCATCCTCTGCATTTGACCCATCCTGATGCCCCTAAGGCTTACGTCAGGAGCAGTGGTCGCCGTAGTAACAGCGCCCGGTAACCATCTCCAGATATTGATGCTTGGCTTGGTCAGGAACAGAGCTGGAGGATTTTACCTAGTGAGCATGTTTTTAGTGGTAGAGGAAACCGGAGTACACGGAGGAAACCTTTGCAAACACGGGAAGAACGTGCAAACTCCACTCAGAAAGACCCCGTTCTGACAGGGATTTGAACCCAGGACCTTCTTGCTGGAATGCGAGAGTGCCAACCAATGCTAACCACTCAGCCACCATGCTAGGTAGTTGGTTAAAGTTACTTTTGCTTCTGTCCCGATTCCGAATATGATCTAGTGCTGACCATTTCATTACACTGCTTTAGACTTAGAGAAGTTACTGATCCACAAGGGGAACATCTTGGACACAGTCGCTCAAACAAGTACAATTACAGTGGTAGTAGGTCAATAATAGATAATATGCAACAATTAAAGTCATAAACATTAAAAATAGTACAAAAATAGTAGAATATACCACGTTTTCTTTCATGAGCTTTCAGCCCCGTTACAACATTGTAGAAAACAAAGATTAAAAGGTCTGAGGTACTCCGACTTAACTTAAAACAAACTTTATAGTGGAAGGGATTTATGCGAATAGGATTTTGAGGCTGTAGATCCTGGACTCGCAATGACAGACAATGGGACAGTGGGTGAATAGCAATGAACAGACTACAGATATCAGACAGAGAGAGGGTTCTGTAGCTCCATCCACGCTAACAACAGAAAATACGTCTCTCTCTTCTGTCTAATTCAGGGCTCGTTTTTCTATTTGAGTGCCATGTTCTGATAGTGTAGAAAGTAGTGTTTACTCTTTGAAAACGCCAACGACAACCCAAATGAAACGGGTGATTTTGGACTCACAACAAGGTTTGAACGACTGCCATACCAAACCTCACTTGACAACAAAGGGATCCGTGATGGGAGACCGCTGTGATCGCTGCTGCCAAAGTGAGATACTTCCTGCACATTAGTCTGCACGAGTCTGATGTCTTTGAAAAGCACTGTATACATAACCATGACGTACTAAATATCTAAATGTTTGCTGTGAACAAAAAAACACGTCAAGAAAATAGTGAGGAAGTATCTCAAGTGTATTGTTTATGGCTGAGTCTTGATCCAGAAGCAGCCGTATGTGCACGAGCTGCTGATAAAGGGCGTAAGGAAATCCTCCGTCTGCAGTGTGTGAGAGCAGGGCACAGGGGGAATGAGCTCTGGGACACCTGCACTGACACACACCACACACACAGACGCACACAGACGCACACAGGCACTCACACATACCCTTACACACACACATACCTTTACACACACATATACTTGCAAACATGCACACACATATACAGTACTTATATAGATACATACTCATATAGATACACACACACACATACTCATATAGATACACACACACTACATACACACACATACTCATATAGAGACACACACACACACATATACTCATATAGATACACACACACACATAGACATGCACCGAACACACTTATAGTCATGCTCACATTCACACACACACTCACACACATATAGACATGCACACACACACACACACACACACACACACATATAGACATGCACACACACTCACACACATATAGACATGCACACACACACTCACACACATATAGACATGCACACACACACACTCACACACATATAGACATGCACACACACACACACACTCACACACATATAGACATGCACACACACACACACACACACACACATATAGACATGCACACACACACACACTCACACACATATAGACATGCACACACACACACTCACACACATATAGACATGCACACACACACACACACACTCACACACATATAGACATGCACACACACACACACTCACACACATATAGACATGCACACACACACACTCACACACATATAGACATGCACACACACACACACTCACACACATATAGACATGCACACACACACACTCACACACATATAGCCATGCACACACACACACTCACACACATATAGACATGCACACACACACACACACTCACACACATATAGACATGCACACACACACACACTCACACACATATAGACATGCACACACACACACTCACACACATATAGACATGCACACACACACACACTCACACACATATAGACATGCACACACACACACTCACACACATATAGCCATGCACACACACACACTCACACACATATAGACAAGCACACACACCCACACACATATAGACAAGCACACACACCCACACACATATAGACATGCACACACACACACTCACACACACATAGACATGCGCACACACACACACACATATAGACATGTGCACACACACACACACACACACACTTGCTGAAGCGCTGCCCTTTCCATATGGAGATGTATACCTGAAAATGTGGTTTTGTGCGTTCTGACCTTTTGAAGAGAAGACGGAGGATCTACACAAACCTTATTTACTGCTTTATAAACTCCAGAGGAAAGAGGGAACCTGCGACTTCTGCTCAACACTTTAGATTTTATGTTGGAACAAAACATTATTTCACCCAACAATCACCTTTTACAGAACAGTAGGAGTGAGGAGCACACAACACAAGGATAAAGAACAACAACCCTGTGCTTAAATAACAAGTCTCCTCTAACTTTAGCATGAATTATGAAGCATAATTATGAAGCTAGTATAAAGTCTCTAACTTTAGCATAAGAAGCAGGAATGAAATCTCTAGCTTTAGCATTACAAAAGAAGCAAGTATAAAATCTACAATTATAAAAATAAAAAAGCAAGTCTAACATTCTGTATTTTCTAGAGCAAGTGAAATACAGGGTAAAATAGAATTATAGAATCATTCATCCGTGTATCAGCGCACACACTGTAGATGTCGGATGTTTCTGAGCTGACAGGGTGAGGGAGATGGAGTGGGGGATGTTGGGGAGTGGGGGGTGGGCGGGGGGCTGCAGGGGTGAGTGGGGGTGAGGGAGTCTAATGCATACACGTGACGCAGTGACAGTCTGAGTGATGAGAGCATTATTGAGCCATAAACTGCACACTCTTTGACAATAGCAACGCGCCGCTTCCTGGACAGATTCTTGTCAGCTGCGAGGGAAAGATATATGACGATGTTGGTGCGGCCATGTGGGGGAAATACACGGAAAAGAGACAAATGTTTTATTTTTATAGACAGCTGCACGCGATGTTGAATTTAGTCGGGTCAAAAGACTTAATATGTTCTGTTTGCTACATACAGTACACTGCAAAACATAATCAATTATTTTTATCTTAATTCAGACCCAGACGTACATGTAGGAAATGATCATGGACCAGAGTTTACACATGGTAAGACCAGACGTACATGTAGGAAATGATCATGGACCAGAGTTTACACATGGTAAGACCAGGCGTACATGTAGGAGATGATCATGGACCAGAGTTTACACATGGTAAGACCAGACGTACATGTAGGACATGATCATGGACCAGAGTTTACACATGGTAAGACCAGACGTACATGTAGGAGATGATCATGGACCAGAGTTTACACATGGTAAGACCAGGCGTACATGTAGGAAATGATCATGGACCAGAGTTTACACATGGTAAGACCAGGCGTACATGTAGGAGATGATCATGGACCAGAGTTTACACATGGTAAGACCAGACGTACATGTAGGAGATGATCATGGACCAGAGTTTACACATGGTAAGACCAGACGTACATGTAGGAAATGACCATGGACCTGAGTTTACACATGGTAAGACCAGACGTACATGTAGGAGATGATCATGGACCAGAGTTTACACATGGTAAGACCAGACGTACATGTAGGAAATGATCATGGACCAGAGTTTACACATGGTAAGACCAGGCGTACATGTAGGAAATGATCATGGACCAGAGTTTACACATGGTAAGACCAGGCGTACATGTAGGAGATGATCATGGACCAGAGTTTACACATGGTAAGACCAGACGTACATGTAGGAGATGATCATGGACCAGAGTTTACACATGGTAAGACCAGACGTACATGTAGGAGATGATCATGGACCAGAGTTTACACATGGTAAGACCAGACGTACATGTAGGAAATGACCATGGACCTGAGTTTACACATGGTAAGACCAGACGTACATGTAGGAGATGATCATGGACCAGAGTTTACACATGGTAAGACCAGACGTACATGTAGGAAATGATCATGGACCAGAGTTTACACATGGTAAGACCAGACGTACATGTAGGAGATGATCATGGACCAGAGTTTACACATGGTAAGACCAGACGTACATGTAGGAAATGATCATGGACCAGAGTTTACACATGGTAAGACCAGACGTACATGTAGGAAATTATGATCAACCAGAGTTTATTGATGGCTATGACCCGGCTACAGAATCTGAGCATTCTTTGTCTTATTTTTAATCCAGTGCACAGAAACATCAATAACATTCAGTTCAGTTTAAAAAAATAAATAAAATAAAATAAAGAATCCAATGGCTATAGTGTTTTGTTGTGTATCCGAACCTACTTTTTTCCACTTTTTTAACCTAAACTGGTTCATAGCGATTATGCTTATACAGTATTTCACATTCTCCAGTGATACGCTGCTTTCCTTGATACAGCAGAAGAAGACAAACAATTCCAGATTTGGAGACGTCAGGCAGAGTCTTGTTCTATTATTGACACTTTTCTCTCACACATGACACGGAGGAGAAGCCTTCAGAACCGGAGGGAACCAGTGAGAAGCCTTCAGAACCAGAGGGAACCAGTCAGAAGCCTTCAGAACCAGAGGGAACCAGTGAGAAGCCTTCAGAACCAGAGGGAACCAGTCAGAAGCCTTCAGAACCAGAGGGAACCAGTGAGAAGCCTTCAGAACCAGAGGGAACCAGTGAGAAGCCTTCAGAACCAGAGGGAACCAGTCAGAAGCCTTCAGAACCAGAGGGAACCAGTGAGAAGCCTTCAGAACCAGAGGGAACCAGTGAGAAGCCTTCAGAACCAGAGGGAACCAGTGAGAAGCCTTCAGAACCAGAGGGAACCAGTGAGAAGCCTTCAGAACCAGAGGGAACCAGTGAGAAGCCTTCAGAAGGCCTTCAGAACCAGAGGGAACCAGTGAGAAGCCTTCAGAACCAGAGGGAACCAGTGAGAAGCCTTCAGAACCAGAGGGAACCAGTGAGAAGCCTTCAGAACCAGAGGGAACCAGTGAGAAGCCTTCAGAACCAGAGGGAACCAGTGAGAAGCCTTCAGAACCAGAGGGAACCAGTGAGAAGCCTTCAGAACCAGAGGGAACCAGTGAGAAGCCTTCAGAACCAGAGGGAACCAGTGAGAAGCCTTCAGAACCAGAGGGAACCAGTGAGAAGCCTTCAGAACCAGAGGGAACCAGTGAGAAGCCTTCAGAACCAGAGGGAACCAGTGAGAAGCCTTCAGAACCAGAGGGAACCAGTGAGAAGCCTTCAGAACCAGAGGGAACCAGTAAGTAGCCTTCAGAACCAGAGGGAACCAGTGGGAAGCCTTCAGAACCAGAGGGAACCAGTGAGAAGCTACGACCCTCTGCTTTAATCTTATGCATTAAGACTGTTTACAGAAGAGTTGGTAATGCGCCGGATGCCACATGCGTAGATCATTATTTTGGTCATAGTAAAATCAAAAACTATTATTATGATGTTTTGACTGGGAACTTCTCTAATAATAGTGTAACAAGGCAATACTAGGTCCATGCGGTTTGTCAGCACTTTAAAGCTAGGGTACTGAACTTTCAAATCCACAGAATGTCATATAATCCATGCATCTCTCCAGTTCCTGACCCTGGAAACAGTTTGGTGCTATTTCTAAAGTTCCCACATTTGGAAAAAGCAGATCATATTTTAGGATTTGACAGACAGGAAAATGTGGACCACATGTTTATGTGTGCGTGTGTGTGAGTGTGTGTGTGAGTGTGAGTGTGTGTGTGTGTACATGAATGTATGTGTCTGTAAGTAATCATTATTTATATATCATATTTAAGCATATGTAAGTGTGTGTATGTACGTATGTGTTTGTATTCAGTGTCTAACCTCAGGACCGCTCTGCTTCTAATCCAGTGGTCACCGTGTTGTTCTGAACGCTGCAGGACTGCCCTCCACAAATACCATAAATCTGGCACCAGTGAGAATGCGATAACAGGTTCTAGTGGAGAGAGGACAAAAACACAGCCTTCGGCGAGAGACCTGGAGAATAAAGATAATTACATTTGATAAGACAGAAATGGGCACAGGGCGATAAGAACGGTTACGGCTTTTGAACCACACTGACACTGATATGTTTCTGTGGATACGCCGCCGGGAGAGGAGCATCATGGGAACTCTGCAGGACACATATGTTCTGCTTCCACTGCTATTACCAGGGCTGAAGATAAAGATGCTTATAATCGTAAAAGCAAGTACAGTACTGTTCTGTGGAGTGTCTGAGGTCTACGGGAAGAAGTTATTTTTATCAAGAATCAACAAGATGAAATGTATCAAAAGGAATTTCTCCTGTTTGTGTAGGTGAGCTTATGTGTATATGGCCTTTGGGGCTGGGTCGTATTTTCCAAAGCCCGCCAAGATCAAGTAAGTGAAGCTTTATTGTCCCCATAGAGAAACTAGTCCCCTGCATTTGACCACAGTTTCACACTCAGCTTGGTCAGGACCTAGCCTGGTCGTACCACACCATAGTACAAATTACATTTCATACTAAGGTCTGGATTTGCTCCATTGAGCTCCGTTAACAGGTGGGAGGGGCTAACTCCTTTTGCAGATTGAAACGATTGGATCTGAGTTTACCGAGACGTATTTAATGCGCCCGAGTCTGACGTTAGCATTTATCATTTAGCCTAGCTTTAGCCATCTCCTTTGCTGCTAACGGAGCCCGTGGGGAGTAGTGCCACAATCTTGACCAGCGATTACATTTGCTAAACATTCCTCATGCTCCTGCTTCAATTTCTTGATAGAACCAGACTGGATTCCTTTACTATCGCATTCTTCACCATTACCAAACTATAACCTGCCCGTTCGGCGCAAACTCTTGTCGTCACCGGCACCGACCTACAACGTGCTCTCTGAGTAGCCGGTCGAAATACGACCGATTGTATTCGCTAACACAGGGACCAGACGTTACATGCAGTGAAATGATGATTGAGCGGAGTGTACAGATGGATAAGGCCAGGCTAGCTCAGGACCTATTGTACATGTTTTAGTGGTAGGGGAATCTGGGGAATCTGGGGCACCTGGAGGAAACCTACACAGACACAGACAGAACATGCAAAACTACTCTCAGCCTGGAACGTCTTGTTGCATCATGTATCAGTTACTTTCATACATTCAGACTTATCACTTCTGAACAGTCTTTCTCTATAAAACTAACTGTCCTCATTTCATCGCGTTGGTCACAAACAAAACTGTTGAACTGGTTCAAAATCATAACTGTCGAGCTAATTTCATACATTCCTTTAATATTTTTTTTCTGTAAATCTTTCCTAAATTGAAAAGTGTCTCTCAGGTGAGTTTCATCTTCAGTCAGGAGGAGGTGTGTTTTATTGTTTACATTTGTCACGGTTTTGTTTTTGTTTTGTTGCACAATGCTGTAGAATAGCAAAGAGCAGTAAATATGTGAAAGACATACAGTACATACAGTACATACAGTACATACAGTACATACTGTACATACTGTACATACTGTACATACAGTACATACTGCACATACTGTACATACTGCACATACTGTACATACAGTACATACTGCACATACTGTACATACTGTACATACAGTACATACTGCACATACTGTACATACTGCACACTGTACTGTACATACAGTACATACTGCACATACTGTACATACTGCACATACTGTACATACAGTACATACAGTACATACTGTACATACAGTACATACTGCACATACTGTACATACTGCACATACTGTATATACTGTACATACTGTACATACTGTACATACAGTACATACTGCACATACTGTACATACTGCACATACTGTACATACTGTACATACTGTACATACAGTACATACTGTACATACAGTACATACTGCACATACTGTACATACTGTACATACAGTACACACATACATATAGTACTTACTGTACATACAGTACATACATACATACAGTACATACAGTACACATACATACAGTACTTACTGTACATACAGTACATACTGTACACACATACATACTGTACACACATACATACAGTACTTACTGTACATACAGTACATACTGTACACACATACATACTGTACACACATACATATAGCACATACTGTACATACAGTACATACATACATACTGTACACACATACATACAGTACATACTGTACATACTGTACATACATACATACAGTACACACATACATACAGTACATACTGTACACACATACATATAGTACATACTGTACATACAGTACATACATACATACTGTACACACATACATACAGTACTTACTGTACATACAGTACATACAGTACATACTGTACACACATACATACAGTACTTACTGTACATACAGTACATACAGTACATACTGTACACACATACATACAGTACTTACTGTACATACAGTACATACTGTACACACATACATACAGTACTTACTGTACATACAGTACATACAGTACATACAGTACATACAGTACATACTGTACACACATACATACAGTACATACAGTACATACAGTACATACTGTACACACATACATACAGTACTTACTGTACATACAGTACATACAGTACATACTGTACACACATACATACTGTACCTACTGTACATACATGCATATATGTCAGTTACGTCTCTAAATACAGTCATGTGTAACTTTACTGTAGTATTTACTGTAAATGGCTGTACAGGTCAAGTGTCACCAAGATCTGACTTTTTTGCATTGAAAACACAGAGAGTAAAGTGTGACAATGAAAACATGAATAAATCATTTTGAGAAAGTGACGCACTTTTGCAGGTTATCCACAAGGTTTTGCAGTTTGCACTAATTGTTCTGAGAAATGCACCTGTTGTGCAAATGTGAAGAATGATGTGAAAAATGCACCAAAGACACTGAGAAAAACTGTAAATATAGTAAACATGTAGGGGATTGTTAGTTACCTCAGACACCACTTCGAACCCAACCCCTTCTGTGTAGATGGAGCAACCGCTTGGTTCAGACCATTGTCTCTGCTCTGGTCCAAAGTAAAATGCTAAATACTTTATTAGCATTTCTTAGCATTTTTCATAAAGTTAGCATTCCTCCAGTGGATTTTTACCTGATCCACTTGGTTTGGACCATGAATCCTCTGTGCTCTGGTCTGGACCAGTGTAAAACCATGAATCCTCTCTGCTCTGGTCTGGACCAGTGTAAAACCATGAATCCTCTCTGCTCTGGTCTGGACCAGTGTAAAACCATGAATCCTCTCTGCTCTGGTCTGGACCAGTGTAAAACCATGAATCCTCTCTGCTCTGGTCTGGACCAGTGTAAAACCATGAATCCTCTCTGCTCTGGTCTGGACCAGTGTAAAACCATGAATCCTCTCTGCTCTGGTCTGGACCAGTGTAAAACCATGAATCCTCTCTGCTCTGGTCTGGACCAGTGTAAAACCATGAATCCTCTCTGCTCTGGTCTGGACCAGTGTAAAACCATGAACACTGAACTGCAGCAACATCTCAGGCAGAAAAAAGCAAGAAAAATAACAACTGTAAAACACAAAACAACTGTTTCAGAGACACTTTGGACCTGCAGCCGTTTCCAGAACATTCAAAGTAAACTTCAAATAAATAAACGTAAAATCAACAAATTAATTTACGTAAAATTCAAAATGCTCCATCTCAAACTAGCGACAGTAGCTCAGCAGAGCACTGGTCTTTGGACCTAATGGTCGTGGGTTCGAGTCCACCACGACCATCTGCTCCCACTGATGTCTGCTGTCGCTGTGTCCCTGGGCAAGACACTTAACCCCACACTGCCTGAAGCCCCCGCTGAAAGATCAAGGCCATCGCGTCGATGACGGAGAAGCCCTCTCTCTGTGGACCCACCCCCTGCAGAGGATCAGAGGGACTGGTGCTGTGAGACTTGGGGCAGCTCTGATATTCACCTCCCGACTCAGAAAGGGATTAATAAAGGGGTAGAAAATGACATGACACTTTCTTTTCCATTGTAATATTGTAATAATGTAAGTTAAGGATATGATACAAAGAAAAGCTGCAGAAAAGCTTTGTTTGGAGAGAACTCTGACAGTTCACGACACCGTGCTTCTCTGATGACAGAGGTATTTTTTCTTTTGCTGTTTGGTCACGCTGACACTGGAATAACATCACAGAACCAAAGGGAGCCATTAAAGCTGCTTCAGACGCCGTCACCTGCCGGGCACGCGTGACAGGGTTAGCATGACTTCTAAATACACTGAAGTACGGCAGATTTTAGGCTGTAATTACAGAAGAACACGCTAACAGACGAGCTAATGGACCACGTTGGAGAGACGTGCAGACTAACTCACTATTTTAATAAAGTCCCCATCGGCTTGGAATCTGCGCTCTATGGTTTCACAGATTTATTCATAAATCATATATTTTAATGAAATAAAAAAACAAGAAATGGATGTAGACGCAGGATGTGAAAGTTTATTGTTGCTGTTTAATAAATAAAATTAATAAAGATTAATTTTACACAAGCGCAACATACTGTGCCTCGGTGAGTCTTTCCTGACGAGGTTCACCTTTAAGCTTTTAAAATGACATGGCTCCATGCACCTGTTTGTCCCACAATACAAAATGGCTGCCAGACACACCCTCAAAAGTTATAAAATACATTTATAAAATGAGAACAAAGAAACCTGCTTTGTCACAGTTATAAATGTTTTTCTTCTTGCTTTTTCCTACCTATAAATGTTGCTGCAGTGTTCATGGTTTTTACACTGATCCAGACCAGAGCAGAGAGGATTCACAAAACCAAGTCCACCGAAGGTAAGTGGTAGTAGTAAGTCATATTTATTCATATAGCGCCTTTCTCAGACCAGAGTCAAAGCGGTTTACAGTTGTTATTTTTGGGCATTAGTCTGTCACTCCACAGAGATGGGAGGGGCCAGTACAGGAGGCACAGACCTGTTGTACATGTTTTTAGTGGTAGGGTAAACCGGAGCACCTGGAGGAAACCTACACAGACACAGGGAGAACATTCAAACTCTACTCAAAAAGACCGGGATTCGAACCCATGAACTTCTTGCTGAGAGGCGAGAGTGCTAAAAGTGTACTGCATTTTCACTCTGGAGCAGAGCAGGGAAAACAGTTCAAAGTGCTGTTGAATTTCATTTTTATTTTTAGCTATTTTTTGGAATTATGTAGATTATTTAATAGTTTTGTTTGTATGAAAAGATGTGTTTCTGCTGCACCTGAATTTCTCCTACAAGTCTAAGTTCATTGGGTTTTGATCCAGAGCAGCGCACAGAGGATTCAGGGACAGAATCCACTGAAGGTTTGCTAATGTTTTGTAAAATTCGAGTTTGATTTTATGTTTTCTTTAAACTTGAGAATGACTCAGACTTCTACTGTCAGCCCTGTTTGGTCCGTGCACAACCACCCACCGCTGTGTGGACACATTACACACCAAAAACAAGTGCATCACCAAAGCAGAACTTAAATCAGACGCAATACTGCCTTTTACATCTGTGACCTCCTCCCACAGAGTCTGAGCCACGGCAAAGCTTCACGACCGCAGACTCAAGACGTTTAGATGCTGTTGCTTTACTTGTCTCGCATCTGTAGAGTTCAAACTGCGGAGACCGGAAAAAATATGGTCAGTTACCGAGTTCAACGGATGTAAAAAGAGCATCCGATGGAAGATGGAAGGGACAGGTCTCTGGAGTCAGCTGCTTCTGTGAGAGCTTTTATGGCTGGCTTTATGAACTCTGCCTTGGAATGAGTCAAAAGCAAAATGTATGAATTTGAAAATAGCAGATTTCTTTTACGTCAGAAAAGCGGCAGGAATGTAACTCGTTGGCATTTGGTTTTGGTGTTTGTGCGTACAAATATGCTGTTTCATCAGTGCGGTCAGTAAAATCCATATGACATGTCTGGTGTTACCGTGTGCCTTCTTTAATGAGGTCAGACTGAAGACTTCCTTTGTCCATCAGTCCATCCTGAAACTAAATGAGGGTTAGATGTCCTGTGGACATGGAGCTGCTGAACTGTGCCTTTGTGTCTCTCTCTGTGAGGGCGGGTCCCGGCTCCAGAAGGTCTGTGATCATGTGCGCTGACATGCTGCAATCTCACTCCTGGACGGTGGGGGTGTACCCGGAAAGAGAATTACCCAGTGCTTTTGTATGGTGTCTTCTTTCCTGTTGAAAGCAGCTTTACAGGATGGTCCAAAAGTTGCTGTTGGTCTGACGCCAGGTTCCAGGGGCTGTTAATGAAGAGGAAGAAGAAGATATACTTTATTAGTTTGACAATGGAGACATTTGGTTCGATGAATAGACACACATACTGTATCTCATCAAGGCATCAAGCTGTTACTATCACGCTCCCAACAGGCAAGGCGGGGTAAAGTGTCTTGCCCAAGGACACAACGACATCAGACATCAGGGGGAGTCGGTGGAGAAGGTCTTGTGGTGGCTATACTGTATACACACATACATTAATATATATATATATATACACATACAGTAATATATATACACATACAGTACTATATATATATATACACACACATACAGTACTATATATACCAGAGGTGTGGACTCGAGTCATGTGACTTGGACTCGAGTCAGACTCGAGTCATGATTTTGATGACTTTAGACTCCATCCATCCATCCATTTTCTACCCTTTAATCCATTTCTGGGTCAGGGGGGTGGCAGTCAGAGATGCCACCCAAGTCTCATAGCACCAGCCCCTCACTGACCCTCTGCAGGTGGTGAGTCCACAGGAGGACGGCTGCTCTCTGAGTGTGAGCATAGCCTTGATCTTTCTGCGGGGGCTTTGGGCAAAGTGGGGTTAAGTGTCTTGCCCAAGGACACAACGACAGCAGTGATCAGTGGGAGTCGGTGGAGAAGGTGCAGAGGTGGGAATTGAACCCATGACCTTCTGGCCTTAAGGCCAATGCTCTACCAACTGAGCTACTGTCGCCCGACTTTAGACTCGACTTGACCAAATATAAAAAGACTTGCAACTCGACTTGGACTTTAACATCAATGACTCTGACTTTCACTTGGACTTGCGCCAATTGACTTGTAAAGACTTGCGTAACCCGGGCCATTTTTACCTTTCTCCGCATCTCTCTTTCTATCTATGCCGTCTCTGAAGAAACAAAGCCTCGCGGTAGTTGTAGCGCTCGCGAGAGAGTTCGAACGTGAGTTCTCCGCAGTTCGCGCAGCAACACTTCCCTAAACAAGCACACTGCATTCACCGGTGGGTGTGTTGTCGTAGGGGAGCTGGAAATGAGCGAGCTGCAGGTATTTATCGCGACCTAACGTCATATTTTGTTCTACAAACCGTAATTGATATGCTTTCACTACAGGCGCCTCATACAATTGAATCGACGCAGTTGTCACACTGTGTGCCGTGTTTTAAAGAGGAACTGGTGAGTCAAACTAGCGCTAGCCTGCGCTGCTCTGTTGGCTCTTTCTTATATTTTTCTGTGTGGGCGCCGAGGCCTATTATTATGAGTATGTTTTTGCTGTGCTCCTCCTGCTAAAGTTTGCATACATTAGATAGTTGTTTTGATTATGTGCACTAAGCTAGATTAATATTTGCACTATTGTTTATGGTGCATTGATATGAGAATCAGTACTTTGACTGATTGAATTAATTTATATGAGACATTTTATTATGTAATGATATATTGGTAATTATTAGTGGGCAAAGCTCCCACTGAAAGATCAAGGCTATGCTCACACTCAGAGCAGCCGTCCTCCTGTGGACTCACCACCTGCAGAGGGTCAGTGAGGGGCTGGTGCTATGAGACTTGGGTGGCATCTCTGATTGCCACCCCCCTGACCCAGAAATGGATTAAAGGGAAGAAGATGGATAGATGGATATTGGTAATTATGAGATATTGCTAATGCTGGTCCAGTTGATGGCGAGCTGCCCCAGGTCCAAAGCCTAGACCCCTCATACTACCCCTATTCTACAGTAGGACATTTGGAACAATAACCACTACGGACATTAAACTGTCATATATAGATACAGGTCCTAGCCCAATACTCATATTCATATATGCTGCACTTGCTACTTCCCATTAAAAACCCCAAAGATAAAAAGTATGTTGACACGGACTGCTCTGATTTTATGTGTGGTCTGTGCATGTGTAACTGAGCCTGCATCTGGCACAACATCCAATTAGATCACGTAGATAGTTTTGATTTACCAGCAGCCAACGACATGGAACAAACTGTTAGTCCATGGGTCAGAGACCAACGAGAATGCACCAGCAAAATGATTCCTAACATTATTTTGTTTGCCTACAAAAGTACGTGGAGACCAACAAGAAACAAATCGCGGTCAAAAAGACTCGAGAGGACTCGAAAGTCAAACCGTAGGACTTGGGACTGACTTGAGATTTGTTGGCCTTTGACTTGGACTCGACTCGGGACTTGCCTGTCTTGACTCGTGACTTGACTCGGGACTTGAGGGCAATGAATTGAGACTGACTTGTGACTTGCTAAACAATGACTTTGTCCCACCTCTGATATATACACATACAGTACCATATATATATATATATATACACATACAGTAACATATATACACAAACAGTACTATATATATATATATATATATATATATATATATATATATATATATATATATATATACACATACAGTAATATATATACTCACATACAGTACTAGATACACACATATACAGTATAATATACAATACTTACCATGAGGTATTAGAGATGTGAAAGTTTGTTCTGCAGGTTTGAAATAAATTGAACTAACTGTTGTGAATTATACAGGAATTAATCTAATTGTTTGTGATATCACATGAAAAAGCCACATGCAATCTGATCCTGTAAGACCTCTGAAGCTAAGCAGGATAGGGCCTGGTTAGTACTGTGATGGGAGACCTCTGGGATCACCAGGTGCCACAGTGGACCAAACTGTTATTGTGTCCTGTGGGCAAGACACTTCACCAACTGGAGCACCCGGCGGAAACCTACGCTGAGTAGGATTTGCACAGGGAGAACATGCAAACTCTACTCAGAAAAGCCCTGTTCTGACCGGAATTTGAACCGAGGACGCAGAGGGAGATTAAGAATAAGCAAAACTCAGGGAAATTCAGCTGTAGAGATGGTAATTTGACTGAATATTTTCCAGAAAAGATTATGCTGAGAAAAAATAAAAAATGTAATGTGATGAATCAGAGCTGTAGACAGGTGGGGGGAGGGACGTGTTTATGCCAGAACCTCCGGATATTAACATGGTCGTTACCGAGTGATCAACGTTAATGTACCGTGGCTAAAAGCTGGATTTCTGCATAAACGTGTCCTTTAATGCAGGCGCGACACTGCTCTGCTCCTTCAGCTGTGAAAAGGCTGCCGTCGATAACATGGCGCAGCGCTACACGTGATTAGTCCTGTAATGTGGAGTGCTGAGGCCACATGTGTCGAGAGCTTCACACCGGGAAGTCTCGCCATTGATTTCACCGTAAAGACGCAAACATATGGAGCGTGAGCCAACCGCCCGTGAACCACTCGCCGGTGGGTAAAAGATGGTTGCTTTGGTGTAACGACTGCTGAATCAAATCAAGGTTTTAACAACAATAATAAAAACAAACTAGGATAAAATGAGCTGGACTGGGCTAGAGGCTGAGGTTGCGGCAAAATGTGCAGTTGGAGGAGTCTGCGCCAAAAAAATCAATCTGGAGACAACGTATAAAAATAGGAAAACCAGGAAGTTGCCATTTGTATGTTTTTTTACAGAGTGTTGTTATTGGTTTCAAATGTTGTCAATGTGAAGCATATTCAGTTGCATTCTGTATGAATTCTGTATGAATGCAACCATACTGTGCAATATAAATGAATATATAAATATGTTGTGCTGTATACTGTAAATGAACTATATATATAGATAAACAAATAAACAGTAAAATTGATTAAAAAAAAAACAATATAACTTATGTTACTGAGGATCTAGTGAGGATACTGCAGAGGTGACGGTGATGAGGATGATGAAGCTGCAGAGATGAGATCAGGACCTCGGACAGCTCCAGGCCGACACAGACACGAGGGGCCTAAACACAGAACCAGAACTCTGACAAAAAGTCATATTAATGGACTTATTGGAGCACCTCATTTACATAATATGTCATAAAATACATCTATCTTCTGTACTTTTTTAATTAGTGCTGCAAATAGTGTTTCACAGGCTCTATTGTACGCAAAATATATCATGTTTTCTAATTAATTGCAGACAGCATGTGGCGTTTACAACGTATTTTCTCAAAACATTGAACTTTTACCAGACAAATACAATTTACTTTTTATGGAAAATGAAAACAGTTTGGTACCTTTAGCTTAATATTCCATAAAACATCCACATACACGAACTCAGAAGGAGAAAACCTGTGTTTAAAAGTCCATTAACTGATTCAACTGAAACTTTTACATGACAGACTCATTACAGCAAAGTGAGATTCATCGAACCTTTATTTGTTATAATGTTGTATAATTAACTATAGAACAAATGTCTTGACAGGTACTACTTTGTAAGGTAATTAGGGAAGACAAGTTTATTTGTAGAGCACAGTTCATACACAAATCCACACAAGGCATTAACAAGAGTAAAAGAGAACATCTCTCAGCTGCACAGATAAACTATTACCAACCTGTGGAGAAGGAGCTGGTCTCACATCAGAAAGACCAGATTATAGCTGCATAAATCTGAAACCCCGCCTCCCCATGTGTAGTCCTGACTCAGAGTCCCAGCAGGAGGCCAGTCCCTGTGCTCCTCTCAGTCCCAGCAGGAGGCCAGTCCCTGTGCTCCTCTCAGTCCCAGCAGGAGGCCAGTCCCTGTGCTCCTCAGAGTCCCAGCAGGAGTCTAGTCCCTGTGCTCCTCTCAGTCCCAGCAGGAGGCCAGTCCCTGTGCTCCTCAGAGTCCCAGCAGGAGGCCAGTCCCTGTGCTCCTCAGAGTCCCAGCAGGAGGCCAGTCCCTGTGCTCCTCAGAGTCCCAGCAGGAGGCCAGTCCCTGTGCTCCTCAGAGTCCCAGCAGGAGGCCAGTCCCTGTGCTCCTCAGAGTCCCAGCAGGAGGCCAGTCCCTGTGCTCCTCAGAGTCCCAGCAGGAGGCCAGTCCCTGTGCTCCTCAGAGTCCCAGCAGGAGTCTAGTCCCTGTGCTCCTCTCAGTCCCAGCAGGAGGCTAGTCCCTGTGCTCCTCAGAGTCCCAGCAGGAGGCCAGTCCCTGTGCTCCTCTCAGTCCCAGCAGGAGGCCAGTCCCTGTGCTCCTCAGAGTCCCAGCAGGAGGCCAGTCCCTGTGCTCCTCAGAGTCCCAGCAGGAGTCTAGTCCCTGTGCTCCTCTCAGTCCCAGCAGGAGGCTAGTCCCTGTGCTCCTCAGAGTCCCAGCAGGAGGTCAGTCCCTGTGCTCCTCAGAGTCCCAGCAGGAGGCCGGTCCCTGTGCTCCTCAGAGTCCCAGCAGGAGGTCAGTCCCTGTGCTCCTCAGAGTCCCAGCAGGAGGTCAGTCCCTGTGCTCCTCAGAGTCCCAGCAGGAGGCCAGTCCCTGTGATCCTCAGAGTCCCAGCAGGAGTCCAGTCCCTGTGCTCCTCAGAGTCCCAGCAGGAGGCCGGTCCCTGTGCTCCTCAGAGTCCCAGCAGGAGGCCAGTCCCTGTGCTCCTCAGAGTCCCAGCAGGAGGCCAGTCCCTGTGCTCCTCAGAGTCCCAGCAGGAGGCCAGTCCATGTTGGTTCATTTGGGGCTAAAATATCACAGGTGAATTGGCCACGGGGGAAAAGTGATAGTACGTTCAGTTTTCGTGAATTAAAGTCTGACATATATTTTGTTTTTAAATGAGGGCATGCGGTTGTGAAGAACTAATTTTACTGGAAAAATACCAAAACAAAAACCCTGCAGGCTCCGAGTTGAGTCACAGATGTATTTTAGTGCGAGCCCATAATTATTCTTCACATTCACACATTTAAGTTGAATTACAGAAATTAATGAACCTTTGGACAATATTTAAATGTTAGTTTCACATGTTATTAAAACTAGTGCTTGTGTTGCAGTGCCGAGGATCAGTGCTAGTTTAGGCAAAAGACATAGCATCTTGGGTTTAAAAGAATTACTCAAACAATGGTTCGAGAAGAAACCATTTGAGAAGAATCGTGGTCCAAGTCGACAAAGAAACGTAGCAAAGGTACAGAAACAGCGGCCTCTTCAGGCTCCTTCTCATTCCCTCACACGCTGGGCTCCGGGATAGATCCATGCAGCACCTCTCTGCCTGGATATGAAAGCACACTCCTGGGGGTGAAAAACGACTTCTGAACGTGAGGGATGAGCTCGGCTGAAGTCTCCCGCAACGATATAGGTTTAGAGCCGGCTTTTCTCTTACTGCACTGAACATCCTCAAAGGGCTCCACATCTCATTGTTCGGCTGTGTGTGTGTGTGTGTGTGTGCGTGTGCGTGTGCGTGTGTGTGTGCGTGTGTGTGTGTGTGTGTGTGTGCGTGTGTGTGTTGGTCATTATACGTCAAATATTCACCTGTGTTTGGTTTTTCTCATGTGAGGCGTAATATTTTCGGGTGGAGAATAGTTAGACTGATGGGAAGGGGCCTCAGCTCTTTGTCCAACTGCTGCTTGTAATGTAAAAGTGTTTCTCCATCTTTTTAAATTTGAAAATTCTCTCAATTCTTGACTTTAAAGAAAAAGCTCTGTGCCATATTCTTACCGAAAACTGACCTCTCCAAGTGGAAAAGGTTTGTCTTTTGTCTGACCTGTTTATGCTTTGTGTTCTGTATTGTATGTACATATTGTGAGTGCATGTTTGGTGACTGTGTTGTCTGAAATAAAAACGTTCAACTTTCTTTTCTTTTTTCCAATAAACTCGCTTCTTTCTCGTCGTTCTGATTTGGCTCGTACCGTGGCCCCATTGATGCTAGCTCTATTAGCACCGGACTTCTTTTTGGTGTGGGCCCGGTTTGATGAATGCATTACCAGCCACCGCTGTGTAGGGCTGGGTGGGAGTGCGCGGCCCTAGTGTGGAAGCCGATGCAAATTTCTGTGGGCTTCCATTTATAAAATTGGTGGAAAGCTACAAATGAAGTGTCCACAGTTTAGGAGAATCAGGAGCAGCGAAGCAATCAACAGGTGGCTAATTCTCCAGAGGCTGTGTCTTAGGCGTGAAGTGCTACGGGGAAACGTTGATTTGTCCAGGGCTAAAGCTGCAGGTGTCTATTTGAAATCAGCACATAATCCCAAGCAGAGATTAATTGGTCCGCTGTGATTGGGGATAAAGCGGACTGTGGCAGGAGCAGTGTTGTGTACCAAGGAGTTTGGCTGGACGTGGAGCTCGCAATGTCAATCAGTCTTTCTACAAAACAAGTCAGATCCTTCCCACTTGGAAGAGAAGAAGTGTTTTCAGTGGGAGCCGTCAGATCACAGCTATCAAGAAGAAGGTTGCCGTCTTTGCACGCTGGATCCACGGCTGTAGTTCTGACTGCGGAAACGGATGTACACATTGGAATCCAACAACGCTGTTCCATGAGGCACCGATGGCTTTAGAGCCCGGTCCAAACCAGTCTATGGCCCAACGCTCGGTCTGAGCATAGACTGTAAATATTAACAGATGTCATCACGCCTATTTCTGCCGTTGAAACCAATGTGCCACCACTTTTTCAAAATGGCCATAGGGCAGGAAAATATGAAAAAATGCATTTGCACATGCGTTAGCTGTGTGAGCCTCATTCATTTAGTGGGTGCATTCTGGAGTCCACAGCAGCTAAACTAGACTGGTCCAAAAATAAAAATTCCCCTTAGTATTGGCTGCATCTGGAATGTAGTGTTAGACCAATCCTGTAAAGACGTTTTCAAGAGAAAACAAGACGCTGTACAAAAGCATTGGGTAATTCTCTTTCCGGGTACACCCCCACCAGCTAGGAGTGGTAATACAAGTATGTCAGCGCACGTGCTCATGGACCTTTTTGAGCCGGGACCTGCCCCCACCGGGTTCAACCTGTCTGTGAAAATGCAGGGTTACTTTTTTTTGGACCAGGTCTGATTCAGCGCCGTGGATTCTTACATTTACAGGAGGAACACACTTTTGTTCAGTTTTCTCTGCGCTCCTCCGTTTTCGAGCCGGCTCATGTGGCACCAGAACGATATTCTGTGTATCATTCAACATACAAATAAACATTCGTTTGTTGTTGTTTATTTGTATACACAAATTTTATTCACGATGATGGAATGTTGTCAATGTCCTTTGTAATTAGTTTTGACCATAAAACTAAAACCACATTTCCTGCCTTATACTTTTGCTTGTTAAGCGAAGCGATTTCCTCCACTTCATAATCCTCGCCAACTTGTCAAAAACACTCCACCCTCATTTAACCCGAGCCAGTCTTTTCTTGGAATCAGGACATACATCGTCTGAAACTTAAAACTCCTTTGCACCTAATTCAACCTTCTGAGTTGAAACGCATGAGCAGTCTCCTCGAAAACCTTGAAAGCTCCCGCATACTGATTTGAAAAGTCGTGAACCTAATATCTACAAAACCTCGATCACTTGTTAAGAGAAAAACCATTTCGCAGCGAGCCATCTTATCCATACAGCCTGATATTGGAACGGCTGTCTGGCAGATCTGAGACGGGGAGAGGATTTGAAGGTGCATGAAAGCTGCTGCGGTGTTATGAGGAGAGTGGAGTCTTGTTAACTGGAGCCTGGGTTTGTTATGTGGGACGGGATGTGGAGGATTATCAGACAGAGGTGTCCAGTGGTGCTGAAGCGGCACTAATGATGGATGGAGGAACTGCCAATCATAACACCGGCACATGTTCCCAGACTATTTTATAGAAGACTTTTGGCTCTTTCTGCTTATTTGGAGATTTGTGACTGTTACTGTTTTTGGAGTTCAACAGTGACTTCTCTGTGTAACATGTTTGGAGATACTGTAAAATACAAATACTGAGCCTCTTTTATGGCTCTTAGACATGATCTTAGACCAGATATGAACCCAAACAAATATATTAAGAAATAGGCTCCAACTAATCATCTAAATCAGGGGTTCCCAAAGTTTTTAGCCCGCGACCCCCATCATAAATGCGCTGCTCCCCCGCGACCCCCCCACCTCAACAGTCCTTCCCGTCAATGAGCATGTATTTCCTTGATACGGAGTAACGCAGAGACTCGCGCCACTACTGAGCTGCACTGTCCAGCCCAAAAAAGGAGGCTTGCATATTTTTACTCATGTAGTGACACAGTGATGGGCTTGGTGGGCTCCCTCCTCAGCAGAAGTGGAGCGCATTTCTTGCGGCTCGCCCTCTCTGTTCTCATACCGCGGTAAAGTGGCCCGGCTTTTCAGAGTCAGCGGTAAAGAGGTCCGCACATAAAAAGCGGGCGGCCGCTTTCTGCTGTTACTTTATGCGCTTCATCCCCGCGGCTTCTTTTTCCAAAGTTACTGTCAGTAACAGCATAAAGCAGCCACCCGCTTTTAATGTGCGGACCTCTTTACCACTGACTCCGAAAAGCCGGGCCTCTTTACCGCGCTGTTCTACCCCTGCCTTCTCTCCCTCCGCTGCCCTCTCTCCCTCTCTCCCTCCGCTGTCATGGGGTGAAGTGATGGAGGACTCAAAATGCAGGAATGCGAAAAACAAAAATGGTTTAATGATAAAAATCAAATAAAAATCCAAGATGAAAACATAATCCAAACAAGAACCAGGAACACAGACTGACAAGGACAGACAATACAATGAACCAGCAACAAGAGGAAAGGAGCACTGGGTACATATAGACACAGACACAGGTGAAACACATCAGGGCAGGGCAGGGCAATCAACATAGGGCAACAAGACAGGAAGTACAACTAAAACCAAACTTATGTAAAAATAAAACCAAATCCACACCATGACAGTACCCCCCCCTCCAAGGGACAGCTCCCAGATGTCCCAAAACCCAAACACGAACCAGGGAGGGTGGAGGGGGTCTGGCGGAGGGAACCTCAGGTCCGAAGTAGTGTCCAAACAAATCAGGAACCGAAGCTGAAACCCAGTGATTACCTTCCATAGGGAAACCGGCCCACCCCGGGCGGAGACGTTTGCCCGGCGGTGACACAGACGAAACAGAACCACCCCAGACGGACATCAATGTCTGGTGGTGGCAACAGGTGAGGGGAAGGAGAGGTCGTCGAAGGGCAGCAGACACACAGGAACATCAAGTCCAGGACTTCACTGGGTACCTCTCAGCAGGTCAGAGGGAGGGGAACAGAGGGCCACCCCGGACGGACAACCATGCCCGGCGGTGGTGCAGGACAGATAACCACCCCAGACGGAGTTTCTAGTCTGGCGGTGGTTGCAGGTACGGGGTCGAGTTAGGCAGTGAAGTGAAGGCAAAAATAAGTAAAAACCTGGTGATGAAGATGAACTGGGAACTGGTGTGGTGAAAAAAAAGGCATTCCGCTGAGTCCTTGTGATGGCTGGTTCATTCTGTCATGGGGTGAAGTGATGGAGGACTCAAAATGCAGGAATGCGAAAAACAAAAATGGTTTAATGATAAAAATCAAATAAAAGTCCAAGATGAAAACATAATCCAAACAAGAACCAGGAACACAGACTGACAAGGACAGACAATACAATGAACCAGCAACAAGAGGAAAGGAGCACTGGGTACATATAGACACAGACACAGGTGAAACACATCAGGGCAGGGCAGGGCAATCAACATAGGGCAACAAGACAGGAAGTACAACTAAAACCAAACTTATGTAAAAATAAAACCAAATCCACACCATGACATCCGCTGCCTTCTCTCCCTCCGCTGCCCTCTCTCCCTCCGCTGCCCTCTCTCCCTCCGCTGCCCTCTCTCCCTCCGCTGCCTTCTCTCCCTCCGCTGCCCTCTCTCCCTCCGCTGCCCTCTCTCCCTCCGCTGCCCTCTCTCCCTCCGCTGCCTTCTCTCCCTCCGCTGCCCTCTCTCCCTCCGCTGCCCTCTCTCCCTCTCTTCCTCCTCTGCCCTCTCTCCCTCCGCTGCCTTCTCTCCCTCCGCTGCCCTCTCTCCCTCCGCTGCCCTCTCTCCCTCCGCTGCCCTCTCTCCCTCCGCTGCCCTCTCTCCCTCTCTTCCTCCTCTGCCTTCTCTCCCTCCGCTGCCCTCTCTCCCTCCGCTGCCCTCTCTCCCTCCGCTGCCCTCTCTCCCTCTCTTCCTCCTCTGCCTTCTCTCCCTCCTCTGCCCTCTCTCCCTCCTCTGCCTTCTCTGCCTCCGCTGCCCTCTCTCCCTCCGCTGCCCTCTCTTCCTCTCTTCCTCCTCTGCCTTCTCTCCCTCCGCTGCCCTCTCTTCCTCTCTTCCTCCTCTGCCTTCTCTCCCTCCGCTGCCCTCTCTCCCTCCGCTGCCCCTCTCTCCCTCCGCTGCCCTCTCTCCCTCTCTTCCTCCTCTGCCCTCTCTCCCTCCTCTGCCCTCTCTCCCTCCGCTGCCCTCTCTCCCTCCGCTGCCCTCTCTCCCTCCGCTGCCCTCTCTCCCTCTGCTGCCCTATCTCCCTCCGCTGCCCTCTCTCCCTCCGCTGCCCTCTCTCCCTCTCTCCTTCTCTCTCTCCTTCTCTCCCTCCGCTGCCCTCTCTCCCTCTCTCCTTCTCTCCCTCCGTTGCCCTCTCTCCCTCCACAGCCCTCTCTCCCTCCGCTGCCCTCTCTCCCTCCGCTGCCCTCTCTCCCTCCGCTGCCCTCATTCCCTCCGCTGCCCTCTCTCCCTCTGCTGCCCTATCTCCCTCCGCTGCCCTCTCTCCCTCCGCTGCCCTCTCTCCCTCTCTCCTTCTCTCTCTCCTTCTCTCCCTCCGCTGCCCTCTCTCCCTCTCTCCTTCTCTCCCTCCGTTGCCCTCTCTCCCTCCACAGCCCTCTCTCCCTCCGTTGCCCTCTCTCCCTCCACTGCCCTCTCTCCCTCCGCTGCCCTCTCTCCCTCCGCTGCCCTCTCTCCCTCCTCTGCCCTCTCTCCCTCTCTCCCTCCTCTGCCCTCTCTCCCTCTCTCCTTCTCTCTCTCCTTCTCTCCCTCCGCTGCCCTCTCTCCCTCTCTCCTTCTCTCCCTCCGTTGCCCTCTCTCCCTCCACAGCCCTCTCTCCCTCCGCTGCCCTCTCTCCCTCTCTCCTCTCTCTCTCTCCTTCTCTCCCTCCGCTGCCCTCTCTCCCTCTCTCCTTCTCTCCCTCCGTTGCCCTCTCTCCCTCCACAGCCCTCTCTCCCTCCGTTGCCCTCTCTCCCTCCGCTGCCCTCTCTCCCTCCTCTGCCCTCTCTCCCTCTCTCCCTCCTCTGCCCTCTCTCCCTCTCTCCCTCCTCTGCCCTCTCTCCCTCTCTCCTTCTCTCTCTCCGTTGCCCTCTCTCCCTCCTCTGCCCTCTCTCCCTCCGCTGCCCTCTCTCCCTCCGCTGCCCTCTCTCCCTCCTCTGCCCTCTCTCCCTCTCTCCCTCCTCTGCCCTCTCTCCCTCTCTCCCTCCTCTGCCCTCTCTCCCCTCTCTCCTTCTCTCTCTCCTTCTCTCCCTCCGCTGCCCTCTCTCCCTCTCTCCTTCTCTCCCTCCGTTGCCCTCTCTCCCTCCACAGCCCTCTCTCCCTCCGTTGCCCTCTCTCCCTCCTCTGCCCTCTCTCCCTCCTTTGCCCTCTCTCCCTCCGCTGCCCTCTCTCCCTCCTCTGCCCTCTCTCCCTCTCTCCCTCCTCTGCCCTCTCTCCCTCTCTCCTTCTCTCCCTCCTTTGACCTCTCTCCCTCTCTTCGCACCATCAGCCTGACCTCACATGTGACTTTTCTCTCCCTCGGGGTTTTTCTGTTGTGGATATTAACCATGTTTCATTTTAAAGCAGGTATTATTTGTTTGAAGCCTCCAAACACCTTTAGTTTTAGCAAACAACAGCAGGACACACTTTGCCGCTGCGTGACGTAAGCTGCGTAACTTGATTTTGATTGACGCTGTCAATGACTGGACAAAATTACAAACGTAATTTAAATATTTTATATTCTCCTAACACAATTTAACAAGTAGTCCTTTTGAATCAAATCAAATGCTAAATCAATATTTAAGGGCTATTAATTAGCTAAATGTTTTTTTTTATTTTATTTTTTTTTTTGGAAATCATCTTGCGACCCCCCGCAGGGGTTCCCACGACCCCCCGGGGGGTCGGGACCCCCACTTTGGGAACCACTGATCTAAATAACAGCATCTAAATAATAATAATAATAATAATAATAATAATAATAATAATAATACGGGCTGGTGCTATGAGACTTGGGTGGCATCTCTGACTGCCACCCCCTGACCCAGAAATGGATTAAAGGGTAGAAAATGGATGGATGGATGAATAATAATACATTGATTTTGTAGTTTATAGTTATTTTTTGGACACTGAAAGATGCTTCACAGGGCATTATTCTTTCACTCCATACACGGTGGTGATAAAGTACTACTGTAGCCACAGCTGCCCTGGGGCACACTGACAGAAGTGATTCAACCATCGGCCCGTCTGACACCATCAACCATTCACACAGACTCATTCTAATGTGGGGGAAGTGTCTTGCCTAAGGACACAACTACAGTTTGGCACTTTAAAACTGCAGCCGCCCCACTGTGGCCCCGGGTGTTCCCATCGGTCTCCCATCCCAGCACTAACCAGGCCCTGAGTGTGAGTTTGACCCTGAGGTTGCCTCATGTCTGTTTGATAAAGTACTTATTCCTTGGTTGATGTTTATTTTGATCCTGAAGAGCACTTGACCTTCTCATTCTTTCTTCACTGCAGCAAACTCTTTCTTTTCTCTTCAAATGAACTTGAACCTACTTACTTTGGCATTTCAAGTCTTGTGAATGTGAACGTTTGGGCTCCAAGGTAGAAGAAAACACTGAGTTTGTCATGTATGACACATGTTTCTGAACAGACATATTTTCCTTTCTTCCCAACAGTGAGGCCTGTTGCCTTCTTTTCATTATTCAGATGATATTCTTTCCCACTCCATTTCGAGCTGACAAATTTAAAATAGAAATGCATTTATAAATACATATTATACAAATTGAAACAGTAAGTAGACACATGGGGAGACTGTATGTAGATGTGTTTGGATGTGTGCCGTGAGCACAGGAGTGTCCAGAAGCTCATGCAAACTAAGGACTGTAAATACTGTAAATACTGTAAATACTGTAAATAATTATGAATGTAACATTTCTGTTTGAATGAATCAATAAAATCAAATCAATCTGTCTTTGAAACGTTCGGGGCTCAAATCAAATCTCTGAAAAATTAAACATGTTTAATGGATAAAGTAAAAGTTGTGAGTAATGAAGCGCTCCTCTCTGATGAAAGTTGTGGTTATTTTTTGTCAACATCAAACATCAATCAATCAATCAACGTTTATTTATAGAGCGCCTTTCCTACACAAGGCAACGCAAAGCGCCTCACAACCCATATAACATCATGCATAAATCATCAAACATTAGAATTTAAGTAAACATAAAAAGACAGATTAAGAGCACAAGATATATAAAATCACACAAGTAGTTAAAAACCGTAAAAAATTAAAATCACACAAGGGATTACAATCATAAATAATCATAAATAATCATAGCGCATTAAAAAGATTAAAGATAAAAACAAATGTAAAATCATTCACTTGTATGCACAGCTAAAAAGAACTGTTTTCAGTTCAGTTTTAAAAACTGCTAGAGTAGACGCCTGTCTCACACTCTCGGGAAGACGGTTCCAGACTCTAGCTGCATGAATCTGAAACGCAGCCTCCCCATGTCTAGTTCCGACTCTTGGCACCAACAGAAGTCCAGTCCCTGCGCTCCTCAGAGCCCGAGCTGGTTCATATGGCACCAACATGTCGCGGATGTACCCTGGTGCGAGGCCATGGAGAGACTTGTACACAAGTAAAGCTACTTTAAAATCTATTCTCTGAGCCACAGGAAGCCAGTGCAGAGACCTTGCAACATTGCATGTTTCAAGGCCTCTGTCCTTGATGTAACAGTGGAAGGATTAGCAGCATTTAGAAGCGACACGTTTGCAACAGCAGTTCCTTAGATGACTGTGGAAGAAGCAAAACAAACTGCACACTTCTGAACTTCAACCGCTACAGTTTGACTAACAGTTTTCTGAAATGCGACGTTTCAGGACAGGCCTCTTGCGACATAAATCATATACTGATGGATTTGTTCTGCAACTACGACCACTTTGAAATTCACGACAGCCGCCGCTCGCTCTCGGACACAGAGAGTCCGTGAAAGACCAGAGCGGCTGGAACCCTCTTGCCGTGAAATCAGGATCATTCTATTCATATTCAGCCACAGAAACGTTCAGGCCAAATTGGCCGAGGGCAAAATGAAGCCAAAGAAAAGTCCTGAAAAGAGTTTGCAGGCTGCGATTTAAATTAACCCAACGTCCTCAGCGCATACTGACAAGACAAGTGCATGTGCCAGAAAACACTGACACACATTTAAATATGTAAAGTACAGAGGGTGACAGTAGCTCAGTTGGTAGAGCATTGGCCTTAGAGCCTGAAGGTCGTGGGTTCGAGCCCACCGTAAGACCTACTTCACGACTCCCACTGATGACTGCTGTCGTTGTGTCCTTGGGCACGACACTTAACCCTTCTTTGCCCGAAGCCCCAACTGAAAGATCTCAGCACCTGCAGGAGGATCAGTGAGGGACTGGGTGCAGCTCTGACTGCCACCCCCCCGACCCTGAAATGGATTAAGGGGAAGAAAATGGATGGATGGAAGTACAGAGTAGTAAGAAGACTTCAGGATGTGGAAAGAGCTTGTTCTGAAAGAGAAGAACAAAAAAGAAGAGAAGAGAACCCAAACTACATTTTTACTCATCTTAAAATATATCCATTTTTGAAAAGTCCAAAATCTGTCATAGCCTTGACTTTCTAGATCTTACTCTGTGACTCTGCAGAGGGTGACATTGGCACAGTTGGTAGAGCGTTGGCCTTGGAGCCTGAAGGTTGTGGGTTCGAGGCCACCCCAAGACCTACATGACTCCAACCGATGTCTGCTGTCGTCCTAGGGCAAGACACTAAACCTCACATTTGCCCGAAACCCAGCTGTCCTCCTGTGGACTCATCCTGCAACTAGTTATTTACAAAGCACTAGTTATTTACAAAGCACTAGTTATTTACAAAGCACTAGTTATTAACAAAGCACTAGTTATTTACAAAGCACTAGTTATTTACAAAGCACTAGTTATTTACAAAGCACTAGTTATTTACAAAGCACTAGTGGAGTGACTTCCGCAGTGGAAGTGTGTAGACGTGTTCCTTGGTGCTCCGCTGCTTGCTTCGCTTTGTAATCTCTTTTAATCGCTTTATTTACATTTTTATTCTACAAAACACGGATTACTCCTTCTGCAGACTTCAGCTTTGTGAAATTTGTCAACATTAATCATGTCCGGACGGAAGAAACGAAGACAAATCTGCGATGGCTGCTGCTCTCTGGAAAATGAGCTCAAATTTCTTCAAAAACGGATTGATATTTTGGAAACAGAAATGGGACTTAACCCGACTCTTCCAATGTGTGAAAATGGAATGAATGGACAGACTGGAAATGTAAGTTATGATGACGTAATTACTTTTCCCAAAATCAACAAAGAGAACTATTGGAATAAATGCGGC
This sequence comes from Knipowitschia caucasica, assembly GCA_964034765.1. Taxonomy (NCBI): domain Eukaryota; kingdom Metazoa; phylum Chordata; class Actinopteri; order Gobiiformes; family Gobiidae; genus Knipowitschia; species Knipowitschia caucasica. The sequence goes on from OZ035843.1 coordinate 922,979, forward strand.
GCTAAACCCAAAGTTGACAAAGCTAAGAATGACCTTAAAAAAATTGAGTTAAACGTGCTAATCAGTGGCCCCATTCCCAAATGCAGATGGAAAAATGGGTACCAGTTAAATTCATTTCTACACAATGAGTGTTCACGCAGAGGACTGTGGATTCATTGAAAACTTCAATCTGTTCTGGAATAGGCTCGGAGCTCTTTGAAGGGAAAGGCCCACATCTGAACAAATACGGAGTAAAAGTGCTGATGGATAACTTTGCATCTGCCTTAAGACCTCAGCCTGCGCACGCGCGTTCAGCCGTTGAAAGAGAGGAGGATACAAAGGGCGAGACCCTCACGGAACCCAGAGGTCTCGGCACCTCCACTGCCTCAAAAGAACTCAACACGTCCACCAGCATCATCATCAGCAAAGGATCCAGCACCAGCAGCAGCAGTGGCTGCCACTAGCGTCATCAGCGCCTTCAGCATCAGCACCACCAGCACCACTGTGGCTGCTGCATCATCTTCAGCAGCACCTTCCCCACCTACAGCTCCCGTGAAGCCCCCCCCCATTGCTACAGGCTACAGTCAGGCCTGCACTGGGGCCTCTCAACCACCTCCGTCTCCATCAAAGACTCCCTCATCACCTTCCATGGACCCGGTTTGGGTCCCCCCCGCTACATTCCACTCCATCCTAAGGAACATGAGGACGACCTTTCCCTGTGTTTTCCATCACTATTGGATTTACCGAACACTCTCTGCAGGCATGATAAATCGGCCGATGAAGAATATTCCTCTCACAACCCACTGTAGCCAGATCAACGGTCCTATCTAACATTCATAACTTCTCCCCAATACGTACCTCCAAAGCAACCTAGGGCGTCCAACTCAAATTCTCCCCACAAAATCCACCACCTTCCCTCAAATTCCTACGAATTCACCCGCAAAATCCACAGGTCCCTCCCCTAACCCCAAAACCATTCCAGCCCCACCCACCACCCCCCCCTCGTTTCCCATCACCAAGAACCCATCCACCTCCAACACCCCCCTCGTTCCAACACCCAAGAACCACCCACCTCTCCATCCTCCTCCCTCCTCTCACCTAGGATGCACAGGGTCTCTGCTTCGCAGGGCCACTGGCAGTCTAGTTAGAGGAGAGACCCGGCCTGGGGCCCTGTCATGAAGCCACTTGTGCCATTCCCTTAGTGATAACACAAAGAATACATTACAGAAAGACATCTGGAGTTAATCAGTCTAATCTGGAAAATCTAATTCTTGTTCCGTGTAAGAATCAGCCGACCACAACCGCTGATACTGAAACTTTGAAACTTGCTATGCTAAATGTCAGATCTCTTTCTAACAAGTCTTTTTTAATCAATTATTTTATTTTGTTCTTATAATCTTGATCTTATGTTCATGGCTGAAACTTGGCTTGACCAAAATACAGAAAATGCAGTTTTAATAGAAGCATCACCACCAAATTTCAAATTTGAATCTGAAATACGGGAAAACAAAAAAGGAGGAGGCTTAGCTGCCATTTTTACCTTTGGTCTCACTCAGCATGTGAGTGGCCCCACCCACAGCAGAGGGCACACTCTAGACCTGTTAGTTACAAAGGGGGTGAATATTTCAAATGTAAACGTGGTCGATGTTGCTCTTTCGGATCATTTCTGTGTTTTTTGACATGTGTTTCACTAACAAACCACCAGTGGACTCTGCAACTGTTCGAAGAAGACACATAAATGAAAATACAAGTGAACTATTTATGGGAATGATAAACTTTGAAAATGCATCGTATTCTACTGTAGATGAACTGTTTAACTCGGTCACCTCTAGTGTTTTGAATGTTCTGGATACCGTTGCCCCTGTGAAGGTTAAAATAGTGAAAAATAAGCAGAAGGCGCCGTGGGCTAAAGCAGACTCGGTCAGGGCACAAAAGAGAAAGTGCCGGAGGGCCGAGCGGAAGTGGCGCAAGTCCAACCTCCAGGTTGATTACAAGATCTTCAAAGATAAGTTGTGCGAGTTTAACCGGGTGCTACGTAGTACGAGAGAAAGGTATTTTTCTGAAATGATTGAAGGCTGCAGTAACAATCTGCGCGTTCTGTTTTCAACAGTTAATAGATTAACAAACCCCCCTGTTCAGATGCCATTAGAGCTAACTTCCAAACGTAAATGCAATGAGTTTGCTAATTTTTTCAATGACAAGGTTCAAGGCATCAAAAACGCCATTGTCTCCAATCCACAGATAACCATCCAACAGCCAGAAAGGCTCTCTGAGCTAACTTACTTTGCACCTGTAGATGATAAAAATGTCCAAGAAATAATCTCCAGTTTGAGCTCCTCCACATGCAGCCTGGATGTACTACCCACTAGATTTCTGAAGTCTGTTCTGAGCAGTCTGTTACCTTCACTCACACAGATAGTAAACATGTCCCTTCATTCTGGAATATTCCCAAAGGCCCTGAAAACTGCAGTCATCAGGCCCCTGCTAAAAAAGAGCAGTCTCGATGCTACGGTACTTAACAACTATCGTCCCATCTCAAATCTGCCATTTATGGGGAAAGTCCTTGAAAAAGTTGTCTACCTACAGCTTACTAGATTTCTTATAATTAACAACTCATTTGATATGTTTCAGTCCGGCTTTAGACCCCACCACAGCACTGAGACTGCTCTTGTCAAGGTTACACACGATATCCGGCTGAACACTGACGCAGGCAAAGTCTCAATCTTAATCTTGTTAGATCTAAGTGCTGCCTTTGACACTGTCGACCATGAGATCCTCTTACAGAGATCAGAGGACTGGGTTGGAGTCGCTGGCACCGCCCTAAGTTGGTTTAGGTCTTACCTTGAAGACAGGAAGTACTTTGTGGAGATTGGAAACTGTGTCTCAGATCATATGGCCCTGACCTGTGGAGTCCCACAGGGGTCGATCCTGGGACCTCTTCTGTTCAATCTCTACATGCTGCCGTTAGGTCAGTTAATACGCAGAAACAAAGTGTCCTATCACAACTATGCAGACGACACTCAGATCTATGTCTCACTGACTGCAGGAGAACATGGACCAGTGGACTCACTCCTTCACTGTATCCAACAGATCAGTGAGTGGATGCAAAACAACTTCCTTCAGCTAAACACAGACAAAACTGAAATGATTGTCTTTGGTCCCCAGAAACAAAGAGAGAGCGTCATCTGTCACCTACAGTCTCTCTCCCTAAAACCTTCAAACAAGGTCAGAAATCTAGGGGTAATACTGGACTCAGACTTAAATTTTAAAAGCCACATCAAATCAGTAACATCAGCAGCTTTTTACCATCTGAAGAACATTGCCAGGATCAAAAACATAGTGTGTAAAGCAGACTTGGAGATTCTTATCCATGCATTTGTCTCCAGTAGGTTGGACTACTGCAATGGCCTGCTCACAGGTCTGTCCAAACAGGCTGTAAAACAGCTGCAGTACATTCAAAATGCAGCAGCTCGAGTCCTGACTAGAACCAGGAAGTACGACCACATTAGTCCTGACTAGAACCAGGAAGTACGACCACATTAGTCCTGACTAGAACCAGGAAGTACGACCACATTAGTCCTGACTAGAACCAGGAAGTACGACCACATTAGTCCTGACTAGAACCAGGAAGTACGACCACATTAGTCCTGACTAGAACCAGGAAGTACGACCGCATTAGTCCTGACTAGAACCAGGAAGTACGACCACATTAGTCCGGTCCTCAGGTCCCTGCACTGGCTTCCTGTGGCTCAGAGAATAGACTTTAAAACGGCTCTGCTTGTTACAAGTCTCTCCATGGCCTCGCACCAAAATATATTAGTGACATGTTAGTCCCATATGAACCAGCCCGGACTCTGAGAAGCACAGGGACTGGCCTCCTGCTGGGACTCTGAGGAGCACAGGGACTGGACTCCTGCTGGGACTCTGAGGAGCACAGGGACTGGACTCCTGCTGGGACTGAGGAGCACAGGGACTGGACTCATGCTGGGACTCTGAGGAGCACAGGGACTGGACTCCTGCTGGGACTCTGAGGAGCACAGGGACTGGACTCCTGCTGGGACTCTGAGGCGCACAGGGACTGGACTCCTGTTAGTGCCCAGAGTCAGGACTAAACATGGGGAGGCTGCTTTTCAGATTCATGCTGCTAAAATCTGGAACAGTCTTCCTGAAGATGTGAGACAGGCCTCCTCTCTGACAATGTTTAAAACCAGGTTAAAGACGGTTCTGTTTAACTGTGCATACAACTGAGGGATTTTATATTTTTTATCTTTTTTTTAATGTACTGTGATTATTTATGATTTTAATGCTTTCTTGTTCTGTTCAGCACTTTGAATTGCCTTGTGTATGAATTGTGCTATATAAATAAACTTGCCTTGCCTTGCCTAGTTATTTACAAAGCACTAGTTATTTACAAAGCACTAGTTATTTACAAAGCACTAGTTATTTACAAAGCACTAGTTATTTACAAAGCACTAGTTATTTACAAAGCACTAGTTATTTACAAAGCACTAGTTATTTACAAAGCACTAGTTATTTACAAAGCACTAGTTATTTACAAAGCACTAGTTATTTACAAAGCACTAGTTATTTACAAAGCACTAGTTATTTACAAAGCACTAGTTATTTACAAAGCACTAGTTATTTACAAAGCACTAGTTATTTACAAAGCACTAGTGAAAACCAACGTCTCTAATTCAAATTGATAAAGACACACAAACAGCTGTGAGTGAGAAACCAGTGTGTTCTGCTGATTTTGATGCAGATGAGTTTGAATTCATGAGTATTGTATTAGAAATGTATGTATTGGATACTGGTTTTGGCAAAAGCAGAACTTACTGGATCCATGGTACCTTCAAAAGCGCCGTGGAATATCTCTGATTTATGCGGCAGTACTTTTAGCACATGTAAAAACCCAAATGCCTGTAATGAGTGTGCTTTATAATGTATGTATAATGTGTATGAATTATGTATAATAGCAAATTTATCTTACATTACAGCTGCTAAGTTAGTTTAATGAGGAAAAGTTACAAGACATTTTACTAAACCCTCAGCGGCCCTTGAGCAGGAGTGTATAACTGATCCTTAAAGCGCTGGTGTGGCTGCAGGTTTTCACTCCAACCAAGAAGCATCGGTTTTATACAGCGCTTTTCAGGACACTCAAAGACGCTTCACATGTGTCATTATTCTTTCTCTCCAAACACGATGGTGATAAACTACTACAGTAGCCACAGCTGCCCTGGGGCACACTGACAGAAGCAAGGCAACCAGCCTGTGCCATCGGCCCCTCCCACCACCACCAACCATTCACACACACACCAGACTCGTTCTAGGCAATGGGAGTGAAGTGTCTTGCCTAAGGACACAACGGCAGTTTGGCACTTTACAGCCGCAGCCACCTCGAGGTTAAGTGTCTTGCCCATGGACACAACTACAGCAGACAGTGGGAGTCGATGGAGAAAGTCTTGTGGTGGGCTCGAACCCATGACCTTCTTGCTCAAAGGCTCTACCAACTGAGCTACTGTGCTGTCGTGGTGTGGATGTTCTTATTTTAGAATTTTTTTTAGGTTTTATTCTGACATCAGCTCTCTGTGGTTTTGTTTAGGTTTTACTTCCTGTTTGATGGTCTGCCCCGGCCTGATGTGTTTCACCTGTGTCCCTGTGTCTATATGTACCTGTGTCTCTGTGTGTCTATATGTACCTGTGTCTCTGTGTGTCTATATGTACCTGTGTCTCTGTGTGTCTATATGTACCTGTGTCTCTGTGTGTCTATTTGCACCTGTGTCTCTGTGTCTATATGTACCTGTGTCTCTGTGTGTCTATATGTACCTGTGTCTCTGTGTGTCTATATGTACCTGTGTCTCTGTGTCTATTTGCACCTGTGTCTCTGTGTCTATATGTACCTGTGTCTCTGTGTGTCTATATGTACCTGTGTCTCTGTGTCTATATGTACCTGTGTCTCTGTGTCTATATGTACCTGTGTCTCTGTGTGTCTATATGTACCTGTGTCTCTGTGTGTCTATTTGCACCTGTGTCTCTGTGTCTATATGTACCTGTGTCTCTGTGTGTCTATATGTACCTGTGTCTCTGTGTCTATATGTACCTGTGTCTATATGTACCTGTGTCTATATGTCTATATGTACCTGTGTCTCTGTGTCTATATGTACCTGTGTCTATATGTACCTGTGTCTCTGTCTATATGTACCTGTGTCTCTGTGTCTATATGTACCTGTGTCTCTGTGTCTATATGTACCTGTGTCTATATGTACCTGTGTCTATATGTCTATATGTACCTGTGTCTCTGTGTCTATATGTACCTGTGTCTATATGTACCTGTGTCTCTGTCTATATGTACCTGTGTCTGTGTCTATATGTACCTGTGTCTCTGTGTCTATATGTACCTGTGTCTCTGTGTCTATATGTACCTGTGTCTCTGTGTCTATATGTACCTGTGTCTCTGTCTATATGTACCTGTGTCTCTGTCTATATGTACCTGTGTCTATATGTACCTGTGTCTCTGTGTCTATATGTACCTGTGTCTCTGTGTCTATATGTACCTGTGTCTGTGTCTATATGTACCTGTGTCTGTGTCTATATGTACCTGTGTCTCTGTGTGTCTATTTGCACCTGTGTCTCTGTGTCTATATGTACCTGTGTCTCTGTCTATATGTACCTGTGTCTGTATGTACCTGTGTCTCTGTGTGTCTATTTGTACCTGTGCTCATCCATCATTGATGGACCATTGTCTTGTTCGTCTGTTTTCCTGGTTCCTAAGTTTGGATTTTGTGATTGTCATTGTTCCTCATTAAATAATAATTATTTGCCTTCCTGCTTTTGGACTCCTCCTTCACCTCACCAACCATGACAGTCAATAAAGTATCAGTGTGTAAACATGTGGCCAAAAGTGGTACTGCAGCCTCTCCCACTCTCCCTGACTCAGGTTGCCAGATATGCAGATGAATCCAGCTGGGACCATAACAGCTGAATAGACAAGAGTTTTGTCAACAACAAATCTATAACCAACACCTTTTTCACAAAGATAGCAGTAAGTTCTGGCAACCTGGATCACAGACTTTCTGTTTGGTGAAACGGGGGAGGGCGGGACATCAAAATGAAAACAATAACAAGATCTACGGGCTGTAAAACTCATCTTGAAATCCAAATATCTCTGAACTACTGTTATCAGTATTAGAGTTTCGCTTTTCAGCCCGAGCCCGAGCAGTTTTTTTAAATATATGTTTCTTTTTTATTATTATTATAATTATTTTTAAATGATTTTTATACATAATGATATGCATATATATATATTAATAACAATGTCCGTTGATTGACAACAAGTTATTAAAAAAAGTTAATATATTAATGACACCGTAACCAGCGTGTCCTACAGCAGCAGCGAGCCGTGAACGCATCATCCCCGTGTCTCCTGCTGCTGTGGTCAACAGCGAACAGGAAGAATAGTAGAAATGGATCAAGTGGAGACAAAACAAATTCAAAAGTGGAGACTAAACTTGCAATTGGAGGTGAGTGCGTACAACGTGAAATCAGATGTGTCGGGTTCTGTCGGGCTCGGGCCTGTTATACAGCGTTCATTGGTCCGGCTTATACGGGCTCGGGCTTATACGGGCTCGGGCTTATACGGGCTCGGGCTTATACGGGCTCGGGCTTATACGGGCTCGGGCTTATACGGGCTCGGGCTTATACGGGCTCGGGCTTATACGGGCTCGGGCTTATACGGGCTCGGGCTCGGGCTTATACGGGCTCGGGCTCGGGCCGGGTCGGGCTTTATTTTTCAGGCCCGAACGAAACTCTAATCAGTATTGGCCCATGGTTTATTAACGCCTTTTGACAGGTTAGGGCCATTTAATGAGGACTTGACCTTAAAAATCTTGAATATTGCTGCTTTAAATATCCTCTTTTACATCTATTTTATTTGAACCCATTATGTGCAGCAACAACCAGATTTTCGGTATAACAGTGGGGTTTTTGAACGTTTCCTTCGTATCCTAATGTTTGTAATTGCACTTCTTGTCAGTAAAAATCTATTTGCCATGTTCTCCGCTACACCTGAAATAAACCACAAGGCAACATTTCTTTTGTCGTACGTAGGCGCCGTCTGAAAGTCACCGTTCAAAAAGACGCTGAATCAATTTAAATGTCAATCGTCTGTTGAACTGAATGGCATTTGGTATTTGGTCTGCAAATAACAGCCGTTTGCACAGACTCCGGCGCAGAAATCCATTTGAGAGTCTCATTAAAAAGCTCTGTCCTCGGATCGCCCTGCCCCCCACCGGCTCGAGCGCTTCCTCAACAACTCAGACCTCAACAACTCAGACCTCATTACAAATGCATTTCAACAAGGTACTTTCCCAAATAGGCTTAAAGAGGGCCCAGAAACAGCATGCCTAAGGTAACGGATGCCTCATTTGGTGAAGCAGTGCCTACCAAGCTCCCACCGAAGTGCATTAAGGGGTTTTCTATCTCTGAGGTCTGCGGCGAGAACAAAACAATGTGATAGACAGACAGGCGTGAGCGGGATCAGCGGGAGGCCAGGGCAAAGCGGAGAGAGAAGAGGATTCACGCTGATACAGGTGCTTCACAGACCACTGCAGACCAAAGTCCACTGAGATAACTGGGCGTTCAAGTGGATTATAATGTCATTGTTTCTGCCCCCACTGAAAGATCAAGGCTATGCTCACACTCAGAGAGCAGCCGTCCTCCTGTGGACTCACCACCTGCAGAGGATCAGTGAGGGGCTGGTGCTATGAGACTTGGGTGGCATCTCTGACTGCCACCCCCCTGACCCAGAAATGGATTAAAGGGTAGAAAAATGGATGGATGGATGGATGTTTCAGCCCAAATCATGAATGATGCCTGAAGATGTTAGCGGGGAAAGAATCAAAGAAACTTTTATTTACATCGGATGCCATGTACTATGGACAATCAACAAACAAGAAGTTAGCTGTGTTTCAATGCCTTAAAATCATCCAGCGAGATTTAAAAGCATTTACATTTTTCAAGTAAAAGTTTTGTATATATTTAAGAAGGTTCTCGCCTCGCTGGCAAAAAAAAATATTACGTTTTCTATAAGGATCTACTTTTAAATCCATCCTCTGTCTTCCTCCTCTTCTCTAACAGTTTTTCCTGCCTTTAAATTTTGGTTGAAATTCACAAAGAATCGGCATTAGCTGCTAACTAGCTACATATACAGTCAGATCTGTGGAGACACTGGTGCAGCTGTTTCTCTGAGGAGTGAGGCTTTGTTGTGATTATGTGTTGTTTTGTGTTTTTATGTTTTTGTCTTCTATCAAAGTTTGATGATAGTGATTGGTGCAGAACAGAATGATTTTTATACACATTGCATTTTTAAGTAGTTTTACCCCAGCGTTAAGCGGAGGCTGAGATGAGTCAGTCTGAACTGTTGAATACTGTCTTTCAGTCTGAAGATTGAGCACTATTTAGCCTTTTACAACCCTGGGAGGGAGGTAACAAAAACAAAATGTAAGAAGGACGAAATTAAGTAATTCAATGTAAGTTAGTCAACATACACAAATAGTACAATAAAAACATTGGTAAAACTAAAACCAGGCTTAATCCAAAGCTGATGTCTTTAACTGTACAAAAACAAATTCAAAGAGCCAACTAAAATTAAGACATAAAAAACAAAGACAAAGGTATCTCTCAAAAGCAAACTCAGCGTCACAATCTAGGGACATGACAGAGACACATACGAATGACAAAGCAACGAACAAACGCTGCTGCCTCGAAAAGGTGTGTGTACAGGTAAGTGTAGGTCCTCCCTTCTGAGCTGGAGTCGGACTTCCAGGATGTGGGAGGGACAGTGGACTAAAGGCTGGACTCCGGAGAAAGGAGTCACACACACTGGAACATAATCCACGCTCTCCCATGTGCGGTGCTTCTGTGTTTGTATTCCACTTCTTCTTCTTACGTCGTGAAGCCCACATGAAGATTACATAATGTCTCCTAAATGTCAGCCTTAGCTCCTAACCCTTTACACGCTTCATTCCATCAGACACACGTCATTATCCCAACAGCAGAGATGCTTCCAAAGGCTTCTCCGTCAGCCGTCTCTCACCACGACCGTCTTTACACCGGGAGACGACCACGTGGATCATGCTAATTCATTTCCCCAGTGTAGTCGGTAATGTAGTGTCATTCACTCGCAGATGCAGAGTCGCTGGGATGGATCGGGCGGCTCACCAGTCTCCAGGGCGGCTAATGACACTGTCACATGTGATGGTGCTGCGCCGAGTGTGACAGATTTGATCCATCTCACAGGTTCAATTGAGTATTTAAAGGTCGAATTGTATTTTGTGAACGTCAGAAATGGAGCAGGTCTCCGGCAAATGTCAGAGATGAGCAATCATGGTTTATAATCAGCGGCTGAAGATCTCATGTGGGATGACCTACTCTGGTTTGGGTCACATGACGGCTATTTCTGTATTTTTTTTTAGAATCTTTGCGTTGCTTTGTGTATGACCTGTGCTATACAAAGAAACTTGCCTTGCCTTCAAAGTTGTCTGTGACATAGAAAACAAACATGCATGGATAATTAGAGGATCCAGAGGGAAAGCCTTTCATAGATTAGGTGCCACCCTGCTCGGACACCTCGGACACCTCCATGATTCCATGAGACGTTTAGCAGGAGCTGATTGGCCGAACCTGAGACACCTCCATGATTCAATGAGACGTTTAGCAGGAGCTGATTGGCCGAACCTGAGACACCTCCATGATTCAATGAGACGTTTAGCAGGAGCTGATTGGCCGAACCTGAGGCTGTGACGATGCAGGCTCAGTATCCAGATGTCGGATGCACTAGTGGTAGTGATTGTTGCTGTTTTTAGGATTTTTGTTTCCAATTACTTGCTATAGTCAAAGTCTATCCATCTATCTGTCTGTCTGTGTCCGTCCATCTGTCTGTCTATCTGTCTGTCTTCATCTATTTCTTTCTCTTGTGCAAAAATCAACTAATTTTTACTTGTTTTGTGTCAGACTCTCAAACATTTGAATGTATAACACTTTGACGATTATCTTCTCATGCTTGATACCAACAGACAGACGGACTGACAGAAGGATGGACTGACAGAAGGATGGACTGACAGAAGGATGGACTGACAGAAGGATGGACTGACAGACAGACGGACTGACAGAAGGATGGACTGACAGACAGACGGACTGACAGAAGGATGGACTGACAGACAGACGGACTGACAGAAGGATTGACTGACATACAGATGGACTGACGGAAGGATGGACTGACAGAAGGATGGACTGACAGAAGGATGGACTGACAGACAGATGGACTGACAGACAGACGGACTGACAGACAGATGGACTGACAGAAGGATAGACTGACAGACAGATGGACTGACAGAAGGATGGACTGACAGACAGACGGACTGACAGAAGGATGGACTGACAGACAGATGGACTGACAGAAGGATGGACTGACAGAAGGATGGACTGACAGACAGATGGACTGACAGAAGGATGGACTGACAGACAGATGGACTGACAGACAGACGGACTGACAGACAGATGGACTGACAGAAGGATGGACTGACAGACAGACGGACTGACAGACAGATGGACTGACAGACAGATGGACTGACAGACAGACGGACTGACAGACAGATGGACTGACAGACAGATGGACTGACAGACAGATGGACTGACAGACAGACGGACTGACAGACAGATGGACTGACAGAAGGATGGACTGACAGACAGATGGACTGACAGACAGATGGACTGACAGACAGACGGACTGACAGACAGACGGACTGACAGACAGATGGACTGACAGAAGGATGGACTGACAGACAGATGGACTGACAGAAGGATGGACTGACAGACAGATGGACTGACAGACAGACGGACTGACAGACAGATGGACTGACAGACAGATGGACTGACAGAAGGATAGACTGACAGACAGATGGACTGACAGAAGGATGGACTGACAGACAGATGGACTGACAGACAGACGGACTGACAGACAGATGGACTGACAGAAGGATGGACTGACAGACAGACGGACTGACAGACAGATGGACTGACGGACAGATGGACTGACAGACAGACGGACTGACAGACAGATGGACTGACAGAAGGATGGACTGACAGACAGATGGACTGACGGACAGATGGACTGACAGATGGACCGACAGACAGATGGACCGACAGACAGACGGACTGACAGACAGATGGACCGACAGACAGACGGACTGACAGACAGATGGACCGACAGACAGACGGACTGACAGACAGATGGACCGACAGACAGACGGACTGACCGACAGATGGACAGACAGACAGAGGAAACATCGCACCTGCAGCTCTGTGCATCTTTTCTTACTAAAACGAGCTGTTGCAGAATAAAAGCACATTTACATAATTAATTAAAAACACATCTCAGAAGCAGAGAGGAGGGTTTGTCCTCATGTGTCTGTGCTCGTGCCGACAGTCCCTTAGTGAACGAACTGCATCATTCATAAACACCACTCTTGTCTGTTCGTAAGTGTTCGTAAGAGTGAGTGTGAGCATCTTGTCTGCGTTAATGAGCCGGCTGGTGTTTAAATGAGTAGATGTAGTAGAGATCTTATGTTGAAAAGCTAAATCAAAATGTAATGCCTTTTTTCCACTTTCTCTGCACATTCCAGATGCTGTGGAGATGATTGGGATCGGAGTTTAGGCTGCTGTAATGTTGAGGAGGCTTTAGTATAGCTGTCAAAGTCATGGGAATAGAGTTTGAATTGATTTGAAAATGTGTCTTTGTGCCGTTTGACCCATTCTTAAAACTCACTGAATCAAGTACCATCAAACATAGAATTACTTCATCATTTCCACATTCTTACTCTGCCATAACCTGGGAATCCATACGCAGCTGAGTGTGCGTGAATCATTTGGAACGGCACAACAGCCTGGACACTCAGGCCAAAACGTTTGCATGGATTTGGGGACCAATCACAAGATGAGGAGGGATAGCAACACACAGGGACACACAACCGGAGGAACACAGGGTTTTCCAGCCCCTAAATCTTGTTATTGTTTTCATGTTTATGTCCCGCCCTCCACCGTTTCACCAATCAGAAAGTCTGTGATCCGGGCGCCAGAACTCACCGCGTGGAGATAATCTCACTGGTAAAGTACCATGTGGAGCTAATCTCACTGGTAAAGTACCATGTGGAGATAATCTCACTGGTAAAGTACCATGTGGAGCTAATCTCACTGGTAAAGTACCATGTGGAGCTAATCTCACTGGTAAAGTACCATGTGGCGCAGAACTAAAAAAGGTCTCGTTATGATTCTCAAATCATTAACGACAAAACAAGGAATAAAAGCAGGATTTCTATCTTTGTGAAAAAGGTGTTGGTTATAGATTTGTTGTTGACAAAACTCTTGTCTATTCAGCTGTTATGGTCCCAGCTGGATTCGTCTGCATATCTGGCAACCTGAGTCAGGGAGAGTGGGAGAGGCTGCAGTACCACATTTGGCCACATGTTTACACACTGCTGCTTTAAGGTGTGAGAAAGGAAACACCAAAGTCTTCATTCAGCATATACCAAGTGTTTATCATGCGTTAATATTGATTAATCGCTTATTTGTTATGGCCTTTTCTTTTCATGTTGACAGAGGTGTGTTTAAATTGCTTGATAGATAGATAGATGCATTGTTTGCAGTTTTACATCCCTCAAGGGCTTATTTCTCAATTTAATGAACAGGTCAATCCACAATAACAACCGAGCGGATGTCATGGATCATCAAATCTCTCGTCTAAACTCACCGCCGCAGTCGCCTGGAAGGACTTAGAATGAAGAGACAATATTGTAGCCGTTTCTTTTCTTTGATTAAGAGTCCAATCATGCAAAGGTTAAGGTTAGGAACAGTTAAATTGGAGACAGTGGTTTAGTGAGTGGCGTGAAGGACACGTTATTGTACGGCAGACTTTCCACAAAAGCACTTTCAACCTTCCATCTGATTAATTAAACATTGGTGTCCAAATATTTATGGATCCGTGAAGTGCGGCGTCTGCTGAGCGTGCGGCCCTCACGAGCTGCTGTACTCTGCATATGCTCCTCTAGTGCTTTTTTATGGGACGGCAACAGCAAAAGTCTCTCATTACACCGCGCTACAGGCAAAAGAAGGGCACCATTTCAGCCATAAAACTTCTCTACACTGGTGCTGACACCCGGAACGACACATTAAAACAGGACATTCAAATGCAGCACACGCCGTCGAGAGGAAAGAGGCAAAAGTTCTTTCCTCGTGATGCATTTTTCACCAGACGGACTGGACTCGCAACGAAAGGATTCTTATTCTCAAAGAGACATTATATTTATATAGAATTATTTTTCATGCAGCAAATCTCAACTTCAGACGACAGAGAGAAAAGGAGACTGTACGGTCTAAATAAGTGAGTATTTAGTATTACATTTTTATACAAAGAGCACTTTTCATATAAACATTACACAAACACAAAATGCTTTTCAATTTGGTTAGAATAAAATACACATGCCCTTGATTCATCATCCAGATCATCTATATTATTAACACACATACACGCACGCGCGCACGCACGCACACACACACGCACGCACGCACACACACACACACAGAGAAGAGAGGGAGCCCCAGACCAAGAACCAGACCCAGTGCAGAGGGCTCCTCCAGAGAAAACACTGGAGATACTAAAACTATACAAAAACAGGTAATATTACAGCACAATAAATAATAATAGCATACAGTAGTTAAAGTTATTTTTTCCTTATTCTAATTGAAAAAGGACCCCAGCACCTCCCTGTTTCTCCTCCGGCCACCGACAGAACTTAGTATTCTGACCCCAGCTGCAGAGAGAGCTCCCAAAAGCGTTGACCTTGCTTCCCGAAGAGAACTCTCCTCATGTGGGTCCGTGAGCGGAGTTAGCGGAGTTAGCTGGTATCCGCTACACGTAACCACAGGCTAATTGTGCGGTTGGATTTGGAGCCCTGACCGCCTTGACACTCGCAGCAAGGAATAAGCAATTAGAGAGAGGAGGCTGCGTGGGAAAGCAGCGTCGGGCCAGCGCGGTGGCCGAGCAGCTGGTCGCAAATGTGTTTTGGATGAATAAGTCATGAATGGAGCATTATCTGGTGATTACGGAGCAGAACGTTGGCAGGTGTAAGTGCACGGGGAGAGCGGAGACGATGGAGATTTTTGTGAAGGTATAATGAGTTTGAGGATATTTAGAATAATGGAATGTGGAGATTTTGATCGGTTCGACTTGTACCTAGCGGATTGTTTTTGTTTTTTTGATATGTTGAAGTTGTAGAAAATGATTACATGAGGGTTGGACAAATCTCTTCAAAACTCTGTAGTTAAGCACAAGTCCTGGAGGGCAGTAAATAGTTGAATGATCTCATACCGTGTTAGGATTAGATCTGGCAGATTTTACCTCAAAACAGAAAGCTTGAAAATGTTCATGAATCACATCTTGTTAAAACATTATCTGCTGATTACATGTGATCAAATACTTTCACTGTCATTATCTTCCCCTTTATTAGTCCATTTCTGGGTTGGGGGGAGGCAATCAATCAAATGCTGTTTATATGAAAATACACTTTGTCCTCATGCCATGTTCTTGCCCTTTATGATTCCATTGGCAAACAATCAGAGCTTCAGGCAAAGCGGGGTTAAGTGTCTTGCCCAAGGACACAACGACAGCAGACATCAGCTGGAGCAGAGATGACATGGGCTGTTTGGGTATCGAACCCACGACCATTAGGTCCATAGAGCCACTGTCGCCTCTGTGAGTGTTTTTACAGTGCATCAACATCAAGGATCATTTGGAAAATTGAAATGGTTTGTAAAACAATGTCTTGGTTCCATTATTTGAAGAGAATAAAAGCCTTGACGTTAGACCAACCACTAACACACCAGCGTTTAATTACACAAACATATAAGGACGTAAATAAACATATATATAATGTTTTAAAGTATTAATTCTTAACAAATGTTTCATACGTTTACTATTGTTATTGTTATAAAACTCGTCGGTTCAGACACAGACACTTTATTGATCCCTGCAGAAGAAACTCAATCATTCAATTCCATTTCATGTAATTTCACACGACATGAAAATAAGACTTTATTATTTAGTGTCGTTTGGTTTTGTGGATTGCAATAAAACAAAAGAATTCTGATTGGATTTGACTCACCAACTCCATTTTAAAACAATTACACCATTTTGCGTGGTCCTAAATTGCAAAACAAAGCAAATAAAACACATACAATTGACTTTAGAGGTACTTTTTGTGTTTCGTGCTCTACTGGACAGATTTAAAACGTGCTTTTTTGAAGAGAAGCCAATCGTGAAATCATGACAAACGCCCAAAGCAGCGTTAGGAAATTTGCAGCTCGGATACTGATTGTTTTTGGATAAGAGTCTTCTGTAAAAACCACAGCTGTCTCTCTTTGTCCAAGTAAACCCCCAAACTGGCATCCTCGCTTCTCTCCGTCCAGGGCAGATGTGGCTACAGAAGCTCACCTCTGTACGAAGGAATTACAGACTCTCTGAGAGCCGAGAAATGATGTCAAAGTCCAACACATTTCCATTTTTTTTTTTATTTCACAGAGATCTTCATGCCTGACTTTGCTGTGGGAACCTTTGCAAGATATCAAAAAGATCTGATAATTCCCCTTGTCGGGCGTCTCTCCCCGCTGGTCATGCATATCAGCCCAGCGGTCCATCAAACCTTATGCACAGCCTGGGAAAGAGTCCGGACAAGGTCATAGAGCTCCACCGTGCAGAAAAGTGGGAAATGAGAAAAGCCTGAGATCTGCAGCGGCGCAAATGACTGGAATCTCAGAGAAAATGGGGAACCCCGGGGACTTCACACACAAAGGAGTCTGTAGCTGCAATATCAACCTTCAGAGCCTTTTCATTTTATCTTCGAGGCCCACAACAGAGACGAGATGCCCGGCACAGAGACACTTATCCTCTCTCTCGCGGCTAAAATAATGGAGCCTGAATGTGTTTGTGCTTTATCTCAGCAGGAATCAAACCTGACACAGATCCAGCAGATATTCTGAAGCATAATAGCATCAAAAAGAGAAGAGCAACTCATGTATGTGCCGCTGGAAGCAAAGTGAATTATTTTGCATACTGTACACAAAACCTAGTATCCGTGGAAAATGTCTGAATTTTCTTTTTCTGTGGAAAAAGCCTACGTTTATTTAAATATTATTATTATTTTTGGTTCTTTATGCATGGAGGACACTGTAGTGATTCAGTAAAAAACAAAAACTGCTGCTTTCCACTGACGGTAGTACAGTATGATAAACATGTTTCCATTGGAGGCTAATTCAGCACCAACACAACTCTACAGGAAAGAGGTGTTTTTGAAAGAAATGAGAAAAAATATTGGTTGAAAATGATTTACTACATCATGTCTATATGATATGCTCCACCCAGAGGCTACTCCACCTCTGCTGCTGTGACCTGAAGGGCTGTTGCTGATTATTACTGTTGTTAGCTTTTTAGAATGATTAACTTTGTTTCTGCTGATACTGGATACCTGAATTTCTCCGACAGGGATCCATAAAATATCTATCAATCTATCCATCTATTGATAGTGACTACATTCACAAAACCATTTTTTTCTATCTATATATTCATTGTTCATGTCTGAAAGTCCTAGCTCCTGGCCAACATCCTCTTTTAGTTTATTAAGTAAGTAAGTAAAGTTTATTTATACAGTACAGACCAGGATCACAATCACATTTAAAAATATACAATGAGAAATAGTACATACACCAGTCAGTTCCAAACACAAATACACAGAATAGTCATGAGACACACAACACATAGGTCTTAAAATAGTAGTAGTAGGATTTTCTACTTCCGGGTGGATCATCAAGACTATTGGTCCTCCCAAATGTCAATCATTCTGGAGATCTGTGCTCCTCAAATCAGACCAGAGACTTTTGTTCAAAACGTGGAGAGGGCGGTTCTTTCCTAATATTTGGGAAAATCTTTAAGGTGTGAGTTGAAGTTGTTCACTGACTCTAACATGTGCAGAGACTGGAGAAGCTCATTCCAAAGACAAAGACCATCAACAGGGACCATCGAGACCATCAACAGGGACCATGGAGGCCATCACGGGTCTGAGATGAGGACCTCAGACTCCTGCTGGAGACATACGGCTGCATATTTGTAGTTAAAATGTGCCGACAAAGAAGATGTGGATCTTTGTGGCAGTTTTTACCTAATGTAGATTAACCCTGGATTTGGCGCTAAACTAAGGCTAGACTTTAATGACAGTCACCAGGAAACCGCCGCAGACTTCTCAGCTGCCTCACCACAATGTTAGACTAAAGAATTATTTAAAATACACACATACAAGAGGGTTAGGGTTCTGAGGGGGTCAAACTTCCTCTTTTGAGCATCACGTTCTTAGTGGAGTGATATTTGTAAATGTAATTTTCTTTTTGCAATCAACTCTCCAAGTTGAATATCTTGCATGGGTTTTAAAGATGCTGAAATACATAATAATATTAATACAGGAAAAACATTATTGGATGAAGGTCTGGGCATTTCTTCTCTGACTGCGAACACCGCGACTCCACCCAGGATGTTTTTCTTTCTTTTTCAGGGACTTGGCCAAACTGTGGTTCTTCACCCTCTGAGCTCTGATGCAGCTCGTTCTCGGCTGAGACGGGAAAGGCTCCACCGACTACACCCTGTGGAGAACAAGAGAGAAAGCTGCTCAAACCAAGGCCGGCTTCATTCTGTATTTTTGAGCCTCCGTATAATTATAGTCTTCTAGAGCAGTCAATAAATATGACCAAAATAATCACAACACTAATTTTGCAGTTTTTTGTGAGCTCACGTTGAATCTTCGTCCGCACACATAATGGACCTTTTCTCTTTCTGCATCTGTTTCAGTGAGCACTTCTCCTTTGTCAGCATAATCCACCCCACTTCAAAAGAGGGTGCAGATGTGGATGTTATAGCACGGCACAGATATAAAGGTTGGCTGCAATGTATTTAACAAACAGACGTTGTGTGCCTCTCCCACTCTCCCTGACTCAGGTTGCCAGATATGCAGACGAATCCAGCTGGGACCATAACCACAACAACAAATCTATAACTAACACGTTTTTCACAAAGATAGAAATCCTGGTTTTATTCCTTGTTTTGTCGTTAATGATTTGAGAATCATAACGAGACCTTTTTTAGTTCTGCGCCACATGGTACTTTACCAGTGAGATTAGCTCCACGCGGTGAGTTCTGGCGCCCGGATCACAGACTTTCTGATTGGTGAAACGGTGGAGGGCGGCACATCGGAATTAAATCTCTGACCTACAGTTAAAGAAGTATTTAAAAAGTACATGTTTTATCAATGCCTTTCGACAGATAAGGGCCCTTTAATGATGACTTGACTTGAAACTCTTACATATTGCTACTTTAAAGGAACTAAGAAGATGATTGAATTCACACCATAGTTATGAATATGTAAGTCAAAATATAAAGTATAGTACAGTAAGTTAATACAGCATAGTTAGAATTTATTTCAAATGTTTGCAAAATAAAACAATCTAAACCAGACACAAAATAAACAGAGAAATCCACTCCAAATTACCACTATCTCCTTTAACAAAATAATAATCATGTAGAAAAAGCGATAGCCTTGTGGAGCAGAGATAATTAGAATGGGATCTTGAGTGATGTGATTCTAAGAAAGAGCAGTTGAGAATGAGAAAGTGGACGTCCTCCGCTGAGATCATTATTCACTGAACGATGGATTATAATAAATGCAAACACTGTCAGCGCCGCTAAGTTCCTGGAATTAATCAAGACAATTAGTGAGTAATGGAAGGATATCAGGGCCACGGCGCGACCTTTACTGCCGCAGGTATTTCACTGAAGGAGATTGAAGTTTGAGCAAAGTGTGTGTGCGTGTGTGTGTCTGTGTGTGTGTGTGTCTGTGTGTGTGTGTGTGCGTGTGTGTCAAAATGTATATATCATTAAAATAAATTCTACTTTTCTGTCTCTGGCGCTCTCTCCAGAGAAATCACAAGTTATAAAAACTCATATCCATTGATAACAATTTCAGTATTTCTATTATATACATGTTACTGATCCACATTGTCCTATCCTGGTCGTACCACACCATTGTACTCATTTCATTTCATACTAAGGTCTGGATTGTCTCCATTGACTCCGTTAATAGGTGGGAGGGGCTAACTCCTTTTGCAGATTGAAATAATTGGATCTGAGTTTACTGTGACGTATGTAATGAGCCCGAGTGAGTGAGGCATTTAGCATTTAGCCTAGCTTTAGCATTTAACCTAGCTTTAGCATTTAACCTAGCTTTAGCATTTAGCCTGGCTTTAGCATTTAACCTAGCTTTAGCATTTAACCTAGCTTTAGCCATTTCCTTTGCCATTAACGAAGCCTGTGGGGAGTAGAGCCACAACATCTTTGCAGCGATGACATTTGCCAAACATTCCTCTTGCTTTGATTTCCTGATATTTGGATTGAACCAGAACAGATTATTTTACAACTGCATTCGCCGCCGAACTACAACCGGCCGACTTCACGTCACCGACACTGACGTACGACACTTATCTTAATTTGAGTTTATTTTTAGTCAGAAAACTAAGATTGGCCAATGGAACATGTTGGTTTTATTTCAAGTGCTGCTGAAATTTAGATTAAAAACACTTGATTCAAGCTTGTATGACCTTTTTTTTTTTGCAGTGTACGAACCGGATTTACAGCCAGGGAACTGTGTGTAGACTTGCTTTGGATACGAGGCCAAATATTGTCTTACTGTCGCACTTTGGAAACCGTGCAAAAGTATTTATTCAGGATCACAATTTTCCGCTGAGTAATAAAACATGTCTAATCAAAGTCTCAGATTCACTCTCCTGTTGGATTTGATGTCTCGCTGCAAACTCCAAACTCTCTCCTCGGGATCGCAGTTGGTCAAGTCCACGCCTCGCTCCAGATTTCATTATCTCGCTCCGGTCTAAAACTCATAACTCCACAGTAGAAAACACTCGCTCTCATTGTTAAAAAAAGACTTCCAGAGACTAGAGCAATATTTGGTGTTAGTGCGGCCGGACCGCGGTGATTACAAACTTCTGCGCTCAGACTCCGGGGGGTTTGGACACTTTTTATGATCTTAATACAGAAGAGTGAGTGCTTCAGAGGGTTCTTGTATAAAGTATTTGAAAAAGCCGGTGTTCTTCAAGGACAAGGCTAAAGTGTGAAGACGACATTTCATCTGTCCAAACGCTGTAGCTTGTCCTGTAATAACTGAAGGATGTTCGAGAGTACATTTCATAATCAGAAGTTCCTTTTTCATGGCATGGTTGTTATTACTGCTATTTTATCATTCTTTTATTGTGTATTAGCAAAAAGCTTCAAGGAGAGCTACTAGGAGAGTCGCTTATCCGTCAGAAAGTCAGAACAAGCTCAACAGAAGCACGAGAGAAGAAGAATGGGCCAAAATACCAGAGGCAGAGAGCTACTCCCTTTTTCAGTCGTAATAACATCTATGTAATCATGACAAAACATGCTATAATACCCTATATTTATACTACACATAACCCTATATTTATACCTATAATATCATGTGTCAAATAACATATCCTTTGGGGAGCTACCTGAAAAGGAGCTGGAAGCTACGGGTAGCTCCTGAGCAGACCCCTGCTTTACATGAATAATTTGCTTGTAAATGACTGGTGTTTTGTTCACACTCTGTCACTCACAGTTGTTGTCGACCAACGATGACAATGTAAAAAATGAAATAACCGGCACAACTTTGACCGACTGCTCTGTGACAAATGTATTCTGTCTTTGATCCGCATGCCGTACGTTGGCTCTTATTCATTCCTTTTCCTCCACAAACCTTCTTCCAAACTCTATAAACTTTTTGTATGAACCAGTTTTGTGAAAACAGAGAGGTCCAGAAGCACCAACGCTCTTCCAAACTCATTATCGGCAGTTTTCACATAAACCCACTGACGTCCAGTCGATCTGAGTTCAGCGTCTGTCTGTTCTGATCCTTCCCATAATCTGTGTGATAATAGCCACAGCACTGGAGTGTGTTTGGGGATGTGTTTTCAGGTTAAAGTTGGATCCAAATGAAATTGAAGTCTGCGATAATCTCTGCAGCAGCCTTTGTTTACATGATTTTATTTGCATTAATATGATCAAGGCATCTGAAGCTACAGCATAATCTATATTTATATGAATTAATGTTCAGATAGTGCTGTTTAGGGCCACTAAAGTAAAAACCTGAAGTAAAAGATTGCTGCCAATTGAAAATAATTGTAAACCTCATGCTTGTTTTATAATGCACACCCCAATCTGGCGCCCTTTTATTTTTTAACAAAATACACAATATTTATTGTTAATAGTTATACACAAGTACATCAACTTTTGTAAAGGACAGAGCTCTTCTGAAAGTTTGGAATCATTTAAAACGCTTTTTCATGATTCTAAATGAGTCGAAATGTTAAGAATTAAAATCAATCTGATGACTGATTATGCAACGGTTTTTGTTCTTGAACAATGCTTTTGAAATCACACTGACAAGAATCCCAGACCTGCAATTTTCTTTTATACATAAAATAATTGTGGTGACATTTTAAAACCACACTCAAGGAAAGTTGCGGAGAAGTGTGTGAGTGATGTTGAAAGACGAATGTGTCGGAGAGTGATGCATGAGGCCATTTTGTACTTCAGCGTAACTGCTCTGAGGAAAACAAACTCTTTCACTCCACGAAGAACCGAAAATGACTAAAACACATTCACCAAAACTCATTGTAATGTAGCCATATGCTCAAACAGGACAATGAAGCTGTGAACGGAGAAAGCACATCTTTAATGAGGAAAAACACTGTGTTTTAGCTGATTACCCAGAGACTGTGCAGATGGACAATGCACAGCCCTAATTAAAATCTTAAAATGGCCTTTCTGAGGTTTCCAGCATCCAATGTAACAGACCTTTCTAGTCCTTATTGTGAGCTATATTTAGTATTTTCCATAGAAACCACTAATGTCCAATTTATACGCTGACATTTCACACTTGCACTGTTTGTGAATCCAGTCAGATTTACTTCAGATCTTTCTGCAATGGACCAGGTGTGTAATAGCCAGCAGGGAAATATTTCTTCAAAACAAAGCAATTTCAGTTCATATTACGTCCAAATCTAGTCGGGATGAATAGTTGCGTTGCTCGATTGGAAACAGGATCCGAACGAATCCCTCAAAAAAAGACAAGAAAAGAGGTGTCTCAGTGGTTAGCTCTCCAAACAAACCGGTGTCCGTGGATTTCATTGATTCTGTTTGCTGAGATCCAATAGAGATGCATGAGTTTGGTGTCCTGTGTGGAGTCCGCTGTGGCCAATATAAAAGCAAGATTTGAGAGCCGTGTTTACCAGTCTATCTCTGTCCAAATGTTCAGAACGCTTTGTTGGCTGCCTCTCCACTGCAACCTATCATTTGAACCGTGTTTTTGCTTTTGTGTGAATATATTTTATTCCAACTGCTGTTAGACTGATGTAGCACCTGTGGCCTGATTAAATGTTGAGACTAATGAATATGAGTCAAAGAAAACAGGTAACACAATTGAAAGTCTGGGCTAGTAACAGAAGTCTAGTTACGGCTCTAGGAGGGAGTGGACAGGAGACTGAATAACTTTTTTGCAGGTACCATGCATTTAGTAATAAAGATGAGAAAACCGTGCAAAAACATTTACAGTGTACACCAAGTATAGATAGAATGGCCATTCAGTAATAAAAGTACAATAGCAACAATGATTCAATGCAGCTGTTGAAATAACACTCAGACATATTTCAAAATGAACAAAAAAGTCCAGAACCCACAACTTGGGAACCCTCAAAGCTGAGGGATTCAACACACTTCCCGACCCCTCCACAAGTCCCAAGGAGAACCCACGTCTGGGTTATAATGTGAATGTCCAAGGGGGAATTGTCTTTAGTTTATGGGGGGAATAATGTGTGTGGGCAGTGAGAGGTGTGTGGGGAGAGTTCGTGGGCTACAAGGAGCCCCCTACCAGCCCGGCAGGAGAGGTTATTCCGTTTCTTCAGCGGAGTGCCAGACTATAGGCTCTCTGCCTGCTCCTTTCTAGCTCGCCATCATCGAATCAGTAGGAACCATGGCCCTTGAGAACAAGACCAAAGCTCCAATAAATAACCAGGTACCAGTTTAGTTCTGATCCAAGCTAGTTGTTTAAAGCTAAAATCACTCAGGCTAATGTGCACATATAATCAATGATACATATAATATTACAATAAGAATCATAATATATCTCATCCATAAATAGCAATGCTATCAATCTTATTCAAAATACAATGTTCAATAATACTATTTTAACCTTACTGTATTGTAAAGATCAGTACATATTCAGTCATTAAAAGTCATTATCAATATAGTATAAACAGTAACCAAAAACAACACCATAGAGTGACAATGTCAATGTAAATGTACAGCTACATATGCTGTTTTAGGACACTGACTAAACACCATAAAAACGGGAGCTTAGCCACTTCAACATACATTGGAAACAGTATTCTCACATGTTAATTGCATGTACATTAAATTAATTGTGGACATAGTCCAGAAACAGGCATTAACACTGTGGAAATAGAATGCTAAGCGGCGCTAATGCTAACGGTAGCATAACAAGACTGCACTCACCAGTTCGTGATGAATCCCTACTTAAGACCTTTCCCACTCGGTTTGGGACACGGTAGGAGACTCCTATAAGTTAGCGCATAAACCAGGTAAGTGTCACGAAAAATGGAACAAGTTAAACAGAAGAAAATCGAGTGTTTGACAGACCTGTAGCACGCCTCTGATGTTGCTTCCCCCACAGCCACTACACACTGATGCGGGTCGCCACATTAGAATGCGTGATACGTCCTACTACGTCCCGTGACGTGATGACGTCACACAAAGAAAACGCAGTGATTTGCTAACAGATATATATAGCTATAGTGAATGGGGGGATAATATAAAAAGGCTTGGGCTTGGGCAGACACACGCAGGTTTTACCACCTGGGTTACACTGAATTCTTGCAAGTTGTGATATTGTCACGGTCTGATTTTTGCCCGCCCTAATGTGTTTGACCTGTCTATCTCAGCGGGGGTGGGTCCTGGCTCCATAAGGTTCATGCTGCAATCTCACTTTGAGCCAGTGGGGGTGTACCCGGAAAGAGAATTACCCAATGCTTTTGGATGGTGTCTTTTTTCCTCTTAAAAACGCTTTACAGGATGGTCCAAAAGTCCCTCTTGGCCCAACTCTATGTCAATGCTGTGGGGAGTATTTATGTTTTCGGACCAGTCTCGTTTAGCCGCTGTGGACTTTTGAAGGCATTGGTTAAATGAATGGGGCTCTCACCGGCTGATGCATGCGCTACTGCTTTTTCCCTGTCCCATGGCCATTTTGAAAAAGCCCACAAAAGGCTTTAGCGATGGCACATTAGTTTCGATGAACTTGACTACGTTTGTTGATATTTAGTCTATGGTTTCTCTGTGTTCATATGTGCAGTACCTCCCCCATTTGTGGCTTTTTCATTGTCTTGGTCTGTCTTTGTCTGTTGTTTGGCTGCAAAAAGAAGGGGTGAAACTGTTTACATAATGCTCTAAAAAGAAGAGCTTTTATCATTTTCTGTAATTGTGAATTTTTTAACGTAGTGCATTGTGTATTTTACTGAGGTCTAATAAAATCCAAAAGTCGAACTAGCATAAGCAGCCGTTCATTGTAATTGAAAGTGAATGAAGCCAAATTCAGTGCAGAATCATTACATAACATGTTTTAAGATCCCTCTCTCCCATATTGGACTTGTAGCTGCTCTAAATGTTACAGTTTATGGTTGAAATACTGTCTTACAAGTAAATGCTCCTCTATGTGATCTTAGGTTATATGTCCTGATAAGAAAAGAACATTGTGTAACTAATGTGTAGAATAAATCCTCCATCGTTATTAGACATAAAAGATTCTTGCAGTGAAATGACAAGGTTCCCTCATAGCTGTAACCTTTCCCCAATGGTAAAGCAAATAAAAGGATATCAAACCGAGTCATTCATCTCTCCTTGGGTTTAAATGAGGCTTATGATCAGTAATAAAGCCTACAGTGGAGCGTGACCTTACACTCGTAACAATGGGCCTAATGCTTCACACCAATGCAGCCGAGTCTCCGTACGGTTAAGAGCGTGCCGGTGTCGTGGGTGTAATTATCGCGGCGTTCGTGATGTATGCGTCCTCTGCCCTTTGCTTTAGTGCGAGATAATATCATGCTCGATGCTCTGATGTTATTAGATCATGAATTTTGAGCTCTAATTGTCCATGCCATTTTTTAAATTAGCCGGTTATTACAAGAGGTCGCACTGCAGATGGAAGAGAGAGAGAGAGTCCCAGTCGTGCAGTCTCTGCTCTGGACTGATACCATCTGCAGTGTAGGGCAAGTCTAGGATGAAGAAGGGCTCCTATATTGGAATTTGCATGTTCTCCCTGTGTCTGCGAAGGTTTCCTCCGGTTGCTCTGGCTTCCCCTACCAGTAAGAACATGTACAATAATAATAATAATCATAATGCATTGGTTTTACATAGTGCTTTTCAGGACACTCAAAGACACCTCACTTCTCATTATTCATCCACTCCATACATGGTGGTGAGCCGTAGCCACAGCTGCCCTGAGGCACACTGACAGAAGGGAGGTAGAATGGGCCACCAACCAATCACACACACACACACCAGACTCATACTAATGTGGGTGAAGTGTCTTGCCTAAGGACACAATGACAGTTTGGCCACATTCAGCCGCTTCCCTCTGGCACCTGGTGTTTCTGATGATGGGATCTTGCTTTCACAAACAGCTATGACAGCTATGGCCATGCACAGTGGGTCTGAATGTAAAGAATGAACCGCTTACGCCCACCTAAGTGTGAGTACATACATGTTTTCTTTAGCATTGACATGTGATATAACAGCTTAGGTTTGTGCAGTGATTAAAGTCAAACACTTTAGTAGACAGGGCTCTCATTGAATTCAATGGCACCAAATGTAAGGCCTTAAAAAGGTGAGACACTGGGCATAAAACACTGTGTTCTCACGTCGCCTGAACTCTAGTGTTGGATGTGAACAACTGTTAACAACTTCAACATCGTCAATCAGAATCAATTGATGATTGTGTTTATATGTCTCCTGATTCCTTTTAACTTTAAAACTTTCATTTGTTCAAAATAGTTTGTCTTAAGCTGAACCACATAGTCCCTCATGAAAAACAGACCTGGAGTTGGTTTTAGCTCCACTCACGCCAATATCAGACACACACGTCCCGTTCCCCCTCTGTCAAAATGCTCTTTGTGATTGTTTTGCAAAGTTCTCCAATCAAATCATACCCAGGCCAGTATTTGGATTCAGTGGATGATTCATGTGTTTTTCCTTCTTCTTATTATTTGCCTGCACACACCTGCCGGGGCCGTATAAAGCCGTTTTGAATGGAAGGCTTTTAGCGTGTCAAACCAGTGTCTTAACAATGATTTATGAAGACGTCCTCAGCTGGAAAATGCAGTTGTGAGTTTGGTGAGTTTGCGAGAGAGACAAGACAAAGTGGTTTAGCCATCTGAAAAAGTGAAGAACTGTCAGTGAGAGAGCTAAAATATACAATAGGATAAAGCATAGAAGCCAATGGCACACACACATGTCCATCATGTCCACATCCAAAGTTATTTTGATACATGTGAAGGAACTTATTTAACATGCAGTAGAGCAGGAGGACAAACCAGTGTGGGCGGGTCCTGGCTCAAAAGTGTCCAAAATGACGTGCGCTGACATGCCAAGAATTAGCCAATGCTAACATATAGCATCTTCTTACCTCTGGAAAACGTCTTTACAGGATGGACCAAAAGTGTCTCTTGGCCCAAAGCTCCGTTCCACATGTGTGTCAATGCTGAGTGTTCTGGACCAGTCTAGTTTAGTCGCTGTGGACTTTAGAAGTCTCTCGTTTAAATGAATGGAGCTCGTGCAGCTGACGCATGCGCAGATGCGCGTTTTCCAAGCCCTGGTGATCCAAGATGGCGCCCTATTCAAATGAACGGCTTGTGCTCAGTAGCACATGGGACTTCATGGAGACCGGGAGAACTCTCCTATATTTGGGCATCGTCTGGTCCTCCCGGTTCTGTGCAGTGGATTATCTCCCATCATGCGTCGCGGCAAACATGCGTGTGTGGCTTTCATGCACGTGCACAGAGGGGCTCGGCCTCTGACCAATCAGAGCTGATCATCAGAGCAGCAGCAGAGCGGAGTCAGAGCGGGAAGGAAAGGAGCAGAGTTTGTGGCAGTAAAGTGTGGATTTAAAGACCTTATGACGGGTTTGATTTATTTAGAAATACAGTTTTAATACCATTTTATATTAGAAGAGAACTACTAAAGGTTTCAAAATCAGTTGTTGTTTTTTTTGTCTGATCCCCCCAAATCGAAATAACCGCCCTTAGAAACGAAAAAACTTCACAGCCCTTGGTGACGTCAGAGTGGGTACGTTTCAACGCTGTAAGTTGTTTACAATTTGGTATTCGTTCTTTTTCCGCGGATATTCAAGATGACAAGACGGTGTACAGCGAGTCTAACATAAGTACTAGATGCTAACATTTTGTAGTCACTGAGATAGTCCAGTGGTTGTGTCGATGCACTGCCAATTCAGATACTTGGGTTCAAATCCCACCTCGGACATTTTTTCACTCTCAAAACGGCAATTTATGTTGAGTGAGCAATTGTCACCTGTAGAGTGCAGTATTGTGTTGGGCATCAGTGGAGAGAAGAGAGAAAAGGCAGTCCTGTGGCATAGATCCATGGTTTTCAATGCATGGGCGTAACCCGCTATGACGTCACACACAGGTTAGAGCATAGACAACTTAAATTCATGAAAAACACGTTCTTTTTATAACATATAGGATTTTTTTTGCCGGAATCTCTTTCAAATTGACATTGTCATGCAATTTTGATATCCACTATTTTTTTTTTAAAAACCCGTCATAAGGTCTTTAAAGAAAACCGAAGGATTTAAGAAGAAAAAAAAAATGACAAGGGACACTAAAATCCCCACAAAATCTGATCATTATGAAAGCTGTAGGTTCTCTGTCAGGTTCTCTGTAGGTTCTCTGTCAGGTTCTCTGTCAGCTGAGGTCGAGCTGTTTTAGTTTACATTGAGTTCTATGGGACATTTTTCTGGGTAGCCTTCGTGAATTTAGTCTGCAGTACCACAGCGCCCCCTGTGGCCATAGGTGAGACAGCTGTAAGCTAGTAATATCCTATCCAGTTATTATTATGGATCCATGGTTTTTTCACATTTTCCAGCCCCCACGGCCATTTTGAATCACTCCATGAGAGTCCAATTTTTGGCCCATTAGTTAGAACGGCGTAGATAGGCCTGACTACGTCCGTTAATATTTACAGTCTATGGGACAGACTCTTGTTGGTTTGGGACCAAGTTTAAAACATAAGTGATTTGATTTTATATATAATCATAATTATTATTTTTACATATTTTCGTCTTTGACAAATTAATTTTGTACAACATGAGTTTGGACAATTTTGTCTTGTAGGTTTTGATCACAACTGGGCCAAATATCAAAGTTGTAATTGAAGATTCATCCGTCCGTCCGTCCGTTTTCTTCCGCTTCATCCGTTGCCGGGTCGCGGGGGCAGCAGGGCAACAGTCTAAGCAGAGACGCCCAGACTTCCCTATCCACACACTTCCTCCAGCTCGTCCAGGGGGACCCCTAGGCGTTCCCAGGCCAGCTGAGAGACAGCTCAGAGAGTCCCTCCAGCATGTCCTGGGTCTTCCCCGGGGCCTCCTCCCGGTGGGACGTGCCCGGAACACCTCCCCAGGGAGGCGTCCAGGAGGCATCCTGAACAGATGCCCGAGCCACCTCAACTGGTTCTTCTCGGCGTGGAGGAGCAGCGGCTCTACTCCGAGCTCCTCCCGTGTGACCGAGCTCCTTACCCTATCTCTAAGGGAGCAGCCACTCTGCGGAGGAAGCTCATTTCGACCGCTTGTATCCGCGATCTCGTTCTTTCGGTCATTACCCAAAGCTCATGACCATAGGTGAGGGAGGGAACGAAGATTGACCGGTAAATCGAGAGCTTTGCCTTTCGGCTCAGCTCCCTCTTTACCACAACGGTCTGATACAGCTCTGACTGCAGACGCTGCTCCCTCTTTACCACAACGGTCTGATACAGCTCTGACTGCAGACGCTGCTCCCTCTTCACCACAACGGTCCGATACAGCGACCGCATCACTGCGCACGCTGCACCGATCCGCCTGTCAATCTCACGCTCCATCCTTCCCTCACTCGTGAACAAGACCTCGAGATACTTGAACTCCTCCACTTGAGGAAGGACCTCTCCACCCACCTGCAGAGGGCAAGGCACCTTTTTCCGGTCGAGCACCATGGCCTCGGATTTGGAGGTGCTGATTCTCATCCCAGCCGCTTCACACTCGGCTGCAAACCGTCCCAGTGCATGCTGCAGGTCCTGGTTTGTTGGAGCCAACAGGACAACATCGTCCGCAAAAAGTAGAGATGAAATCCTGTGGTTCCCGAACCGGACCCCCTCCGGCCCCTGGCTGCGCCTAGAAATTATGTCCATGAATACAGTGAACAGAACCGGTGACAAAGGGCAGCCTTGGCGGAGGCCAACATGCACCGGGAACAGGTCTGACTTACTGCCGGCAATGCGAACACAGCTCTGGCTCCGGTCATACAGGGACCAGACGGCCCTCAGCAGAGGACCCCGGACCCCGTACTCCCGGAGAACCCCCCAAAGGACACCCCGGGGAACACGGTCGAACGCCTTATGGAAGATTCATAGTCACAATAAATCTTAACTGTTCTAAAAGTTAACATTTAAGAACAGATTCAATTGTACAGTTGTTTTCCCAAGAAAGCAAGCTTTAAAATTAAGTAAAACATTCCATAGTAGCCCATTACCATTAAGGCTGCAAATAATATTGATATTTGAAAATCATTTTAGGGGCCACTAAAACAATTAACTGCTTTTTGGTTAATATCAAAGGTAGAACACGGCAGCACAGGCGACAGTAGTTCAGGCGGTAGAGTTTCGGTCTTTGAGCCTTGAGGTTGTGGGTTCGAGCCCACCACAAGACCTTCTCCACCGATGTCTGCTGCCGATGTGTCCTTGGGCAAGACACTTAACTCCACCTTGCCTGAAGTCCCCAATGAAAGATCAAGGCTCTCACTGAATGGGCCTGACTGCTGCACCCTAGACCCAGAAATGGATAAAGGGGAATACAATGGATGGCAGAAAACTGTATAAATGTCATTGTTTAAAGAAGATTATTATGAATTCAATTTGGTCATCAACATTTATACTTATTTACTTCATTCTTCGTCATTTCATGTTTTTATAATGTGAAATAAGTAGAAAATATATAGTGAGACAAGAATTAATCATAAAATCCTCCATGATTTTAGAAAATGATTATTGAGCTGTGGTCGCAGTGGGAGGACTTGGTAAAAGTTAAACTTGTCACTGGAAATTCTTTGAAGATAAAATTTGTCTGAAAATGGTTGAGGAACGCTCTGACATCGGTTCTGGTTCAGCCGTCACGACTAAAAGGCAGAATATTACAGTTTTTGTCCCGATGAATTCATTTGCAGTTTTGGTAAAGACGACTGAATTTAAAATGTGTTTAAAGAAAGAGTAAATCATTCTTACTTGAAATCATATATTTTCTACTGTATGTGTCCATAACAGGTCAATGTGTACAAATTATAATTGTCAGAAATTTCAAGGTAAAATAACAACTACACTTTTTTTCCTTTCAAACATCCAATTATTTATGGAAATGTTATAAGGGTCTACTCAGCTTTGAATTCCTCACTCGGTGAATATGGGTAATTGATACGGAATGAAGCAGTGCTCAGTAAACATGGCTCATTCATTATGCAAACATGGATAATGGCTTAATTAGAGGAGCAGCTGCTTGTATCTACTTTAATAACCTTTTTACAGGGCGAGTGTCCAATCCGGTTAGCAAATAGCCGCTAACCTTTTCATCCTGAGTGATATTCCAATCAGCTAACGGCGCATGCTAGCGAGCAGGAGTTTAGTCTGTCGGAGAGAGCAGCTGCTGCAGGAAGGAGAATGTGTACATTTATGTAAAGAAATGTCAGGGTAAATTCAACACTTTTATATTTACAAAAGCCACCTCTGCCCAGTTTGATCCAAGAGATTTATTCAGGGACCAGGTCGGTCTTTCACCTGAAATTTGTAAATACATTTCTCATGAATAATGCAAAAGAGCAAAGAAACAATAATACAATGAGAGACTTCACAGATATTTGCTAAAATACACAAAAGTGAACGTACACAGAGAGGAAGGACAATATTATCCATTTATTGAGAATTTACCTAAACACAAAAAGTACACAAATGTATCTGTTTTCTTGTGCGTCAGGATGACATACTTGATAATTCGGAGAATGCACAGGTTTAGGGACAGGACGCTGCTCGGTGATGGGAGAGAGAGAAAGCAAATTGTGAAAGAAAAAGTTTGGTAACATTTTTAAAACAAATCTAATCAAAGCAATACTTAAAACAGGTTTTGAGATGTCACTGTCACATCCGGAGGGCGGTCATAACTGCAGTTGTATTAGTCACAGTCACAGACACACACACACACACGCACATACACGCACACACACACACACTATTATCTCCAAACAAATACTTTGCATTTAAAAACAATGTTATTTGTTCACATATACAACATTCATACATCTGATGAAAACCTTTATACAACACTCTCAATGACATGGACTTCATCAACATTTGTGGACATGAGTCATCTGCCCCGTGTGGACCGATGGCTCTGTGTTCTTTACACACCTCGGTTATCCAAGATGGCGGCCTATTCAAGGCGTCAGAAAGATTAGCGGAACTCGTTAAGGTTCCGCTGGACATTTTTCTGGGTAGTACATGTGAATTTAGTCTGCAGTACTGCGGGCGCCCCCTGTGCCCCTTGGTGGGGCAGTTATATGCTTTTCATGGTCCTCCATGTGTTCTCCCCGTGCGCGTGCGTGTACGCGTGCACTTGTTTTCAACTCCTGGTGGGTTCCATAACCTGAGATTCCACTCACGTCATGGGGACTGGTTTTACGTGGTGGGGCCCGAACACCGGACCCCACTGGTCCAAGCTTAATAATCAATGGGTAATGCTTTTCTAACGGTCCTTATGCAGTCTCTGTAAAAATATGGAAAGGACCCCTGGAGGTTTACTTTCCTGAAAAAAGTGTGTTATGTGTCGGAACCCTGGTGGTGGGTTGCGGGATATCAAGGAGGGGCACACTGGGGCAATTTCAGTCCAGCAGGCTGGAGCCAATCATGGAGCAGCACAACAGAGGAAATCAGGTGTCAGGCTAGAAAAAGGTGCAAGTGTGTGGTTCATTAGGCTGCAAGAAATCATGGAGCAGCACACTGAAGCGCACGCTTACAAACCACTGGTAAGTGCTGACTACAAGTCATGACTTCAAATTGTTATATAGAATGATTACAAATTATTTGTTGTTTGTGCAGCTTAGTCAAGAGTCCCTAATTGATGAAGTCGACTCAGATTCTGACGATTTAACTGTCAAGAAGAAACCTGTAAAAAAGTATGGAAAAAGAAAAATCAAAAACACTTTTCTTCAAGACTCGGAAAGTGACGAACCAAAGGCAAATAAGATTGTTATCATGCAGCTGCAAAAGAAGAAAAATGGGGGGCGAGTATACAGCAAGAGACACTTCTGCCTCTACTGTTCAATGTCCTGCCACAAAATGTCCCGTCATTTGACTAGAAAACATGGAAATGAAAGTGACGTAGCCAGAGCATTGGCTCTACCTGTGAAATCTAAAGCACGTAAACTTCAGTTTGATTTGATCAGGAATAGTGGAAACCGTGAGCACAATTTTGAGGTTTTAAAGGCCGGCATTGGAACTTTAGTCCCAGCTAAACAGCCAAATTGCCCAGTTAAATCCAGTGAGTTTTTGCACTGTATAGACTGTGGGGCATTGCTTAAGCGAAAGTCGCTGTGGAGGCATGTGGCCAGGTGCCGGCTTTCACAGAAAGATGCCCAGGCTAAACCAGGTAGAAGTAGGGTCCAGTCCCTCTGCTCCCTAGCCCAGCCTGTACCGGAGGGCATCAGCAAAAAGCTGTGGTCTTTAATTTCGGCAATGCATCAGGATGAGGTCACGGGTGTTGTCAAAGCAGAAAAGGGGATTCTGAGACTCGGAGAGCACCTGTACTTAAAACACGGGCATGATAAGACTAAGCATGATTACATTAGGCAGAAAATGAGAGAAGTCGGTAGGTTAATTAACGAAGCAAAAACCGCAGGGAAACTGAAAACAATTAAGGATTTCTTTATTCCTTCCAACTTTAACCATGTGATTGATGCAGTCAGGTCTGTGGCTGGATATGATGAGGAAACAAATCAATACAAGACTCCATCCTTGGCCCTCAAACTCGGCCATAGCCTCAGAAAGCTAGCAGATATTCTTGAATGTGACTCAAAAATGGAGCATTGTGTTGATGAACTATTTATTAAAAACCTCCAACGAAGCCGGCTGCTTTTTGAGAAGAGGTGGGACGTCTGTGTTTCTTCTGCTGCCCTACAGACCCTCCGGCAAGCCAAGTGGAAACACTCCGGACCTGCTCCCTCTGACTGAGGACGTTAGAGCCATGCATGCACATATTGAGGTATGTCGACCTGAATATGTGCAAACCCTAATAAGTGAGCCAACGTCTAAGCATTGGTCTAAACTGGCAGTTTTGACTCTTTGTGAGGTCATCATTTTCAATCGAAGAAGGGAAGGTGAGGTTTCAAAGATGCCACTGACAGCCTTTACCTTAAGAAGTAAGACTGGGATCCATTCTGACATTGCTCTGGGACTGTCCCAACTTGAGAAAAAGCTGTGTCAGCATTTTCAACGCATTGAAATTAAAGGGAAAAGAAGTCGGAAAGTGCCGGTTCTTTTGACTCCTGAAATGATTGCTTCGATGGAGGTGCTGGTGGAGAACAGAAGGGCCTGTTCCATCTCTGACCATAACCCATACTTCTTTTCCCGCCCGGGCGCAGACACCCACATCAGGGGATCAGACTCCCTACGCCAGGTAGCCAAAGAATGTGGTGCGGTGCATCCAGAGATGCTATCCTCAACCAAACTTAGAAAGCACATAGCTACTATGTCTACAGTTCTCAATATGAAAGAGAATGAGATGGACATACTTGCCAACTTCCTCGGCCATGACATTCGCATCCACAGGCAATATTACAGACTACCAGAGGGGACACTGGAGCTGGCCAAAATCAGCAAAGTGTTGATGGCCATGGAGCAGGGAAGAGTGACGGAATTCGAAGGAAAGAGCCTCGACCAGATACAAATTGAGCCTGAAGGTAATTCTTGATATTATTAAAATATGTATGATTTTTTTCCCCTAAAGGCCACTTGTATTTTTATTTTCTGTGCGACAGGGAGAGCAGTAGAGATCCTCTCACAAACGGACGGGCTAAAAGAAACTTCAAGCGGAGAACCTTCAACCATTCATCCAGATGCACCCCATGGTAGTGGCAGTGCCCCTTCTGGTAAGTGTACCAGGTGGGGGATTACAGCCAGGCTGCTTGGTCCTCACCCTGGGAGTGTATATTGCTAATATATTTTTATTTCTCTCCCTAGAACGTGTAAGAAAGCCATGGTCTGCATCTGAGGTGAAGGCTGTGGAGAAGACCATGACACCTTTCATACAGACTGGAAAGGTCCCTGGGAAGTCTCACTGCCTGGCCTGCATTAATGCCTCACCAGATGACCTTAGACATCGGACATGGAGTGGCATTAAATTCTATGTCAAAAATAGAATCACTGCAATTCGAAAACAAAATCTAAAATAAAATTCCTTTAAAATAGTTGTTTGGTTTCTATTGACTGTTTTGTATTACTTAAAGTCTTGGTAAAAAAAGATTATGTCTATGGGTCCCATTCTGAACGGCCCTGTCAAAGGGCCCCAGCAGGTAACAAAAACGTGTATGTGTGCGCGCACGTGTGCGTGTGCGCGTGTCTATCAATCTGGGAGCAGCCTTCACCAGCTGCACTCACTCACCACCTGCAATCCATCCACAATCAAGCTCTCCATATTTAAACCTGGCTCCTCCACCACTCTCTGCCAGTTCGTCAGTTCACCTGTGTGCCCTGTGGATATTTTCACCACCTGTACCGCTGGACCCAGCCCTGTCACTTACCTGTACCTCTGGACCCAGCCCTGTCACTTACCTGTACCGCTGGACCCAGCCCTGTCACTTACCTGTACCTCTGGACCCAGCCCTGTCACTTACCTGTACCTCTGGACCCAGCCCTGTCACTTACCTGTACCGCTGGACCCAGCCCTGTCACTTACCTGTACCTCTGGACCCAGCCCTGTCACTTACCTGTACCTCTGGACCCAGCCCTGTCACTTACCTGCACCTCTGGACCCAGCCCTGTCACTTACCTGTACCTCTGGACCCAGCCCTGTCACTTACCTGTACCTCTGGACCCAGCCCTGTCACTTACCTGTACCGCTGGACCCAGCCCTGTCACTTACCTGTACCTCTGGACCCAGCCCTGTCACTTACCTGCACCTCTGGACCCAGCCTCTGTGCCCTTGGACCCCACTGCCCAAACCCTCACTTGTAATAAATGGTTTCATCTTCAACTGTGTCTGGACGTTCTTTGGTTCTTCCTGTTCCCATAACAATGCCAGTAATACCCTGTCTAGATAATGTTACAGATTCATGTTTTTTTTTTTTTTATCACTACTTTTCCCGTGTTTGAACAGTTTCATTCTCCAATCTATGTTGGCAAATTCAACGATTTTTTAAAGTCCTAACTGTTGTGATTCAGGGCTTTTAAAGAATAAGTCAAATTGGATTGAAACATTGGGGGACTAGTTCCGTCTACAACAATTGTAAAAACACATACAACAAATAAAGGTCCCATATCCTCAGAAGCGATCGTCAGAGTCTGTGTCCTGTTCATCTGTTCTTCTTTTACTGTAGGAAGTATGTGTTCGGCAGTAAATATGAACAACTTCAACCAAACTCAGACAACTCTTTCCAACTGCAGCTGTTGTCGCCTTGTCCCGACTGTACCTCCCATTTCAAGCCTGGGTCTGACCGGGGTAGAATCAGGGATGTGGGTGAAGTGTCTTGCCAAAGCGTCCCACTCCAGGCACCTGCTACTCCCATAGGTCTCCATGACAGTGCTAACCAGGCCATGCCCTGTTTTATATATGTGTGTGCTATTACTATTTCAAAGGGAAAGTCTGACATGTTCGGCTGCTGGCTGTGACTCCGGCTCTTGCTCCTTCTTTATTCAGTATTGCTGGTGGACTTGGTGATGCGTTGTCAATCATGGATGTGACTCTGTCTTCTTCCTCTGCCAGTCCCTGTGGTTAGGAGTCCTTGTTGTTGATGACTTTGGTGATGGGTTGTCAACTGTGGAGGCTACTTTCTTGACTCTCTTTTGCAAGGTTCTCTGCTAGTCTTTTTGTTTCCGGTGGACTTGGTGATCTGCATTTTGGTGGATCTGGTGCTGGGAGGTTAGCCTCGACAAGGTTGGTGTCGGGTTCATTAGCGAGACCTTCTTCTGGATTGGTCTTCTCTTTCCCTGTGAGTCCACGTAACAATCGTCGTCCTCAGTCTCGGTCGTGTTACGTTTTACTGGGACAGAGATGGGAAAGGCCTGAACACGCTGGAGTAAGGCTGAGCAGTTTGACGGCGCCTCATTCTTTACAATGCAGTTGGTGTTGTACATAGCTGGATGCATGACTGAATTATATATATTTTTAACCACAATTACCGACAATAAACACTCCATAAATCCATATATTGTATGCAGCAAAATGATTTTTCTAATTTATGCTGCCTCTGTAGCAGGAGAGGTCAAGTATGTTAAGAAACGTTTCTGATTGGGCACATTTTTATTTTTGGTTTCAGATCCTTTGATTAATGTTTGTTGAGCTACAAGAGAAATTTCAATTAATGTCAAGTGATGTTTTAAATGTTTATTTTTTGTATATTGCATTTGGGATAGCTACTTCTGGTACGATTGGTTTGAAGATGTATCCGACAGAGCTAAAGCCTGGTTCACACGAGACGATTTTAAAATTGTCGGCCAATTTTTCTCCGTGTTAGACCCCACACGGGGAGATTAAAAATCCTGCGTCTAACCACTTTGGTCGTGCAGTGTGTGGTGCGTAGCCACACGAGCATTCCCAGGTCAGACGGAAATCTCACAAAATCTCTCGAGATCAAGCGTGACTTCAGAGTAAACAGTCATGGCGGACGAAGAGGATGCAGTGGCGATAGTGTGCAGTTTGTTGTTAACAGAGAAGACACGTAATCCAAAGAAAAGGCAATGGTCAAAGAAGTGGCGACAACGCGAGCATGGATTATACTTGCTACATCGTGATATGGAGGTCAGTTGTTTTTTTTGTCCTCATGAATGTCGTAGCCTACAGATGTACTAACCGTCAGCGTTGAAATAGCTGTGAATTTAGTTTCCATCATTTGCCTTGGTGGACTGAAATTGCTGACGTAGTTATGCCTATAGACAATATTTAGATTGTTATATATTTTACAGGTTTCTGACAGAAGAGGGGTCAAATAACTACTACGCATGAATGTGGAGGAGCTTGAGTTTGTCCTCAATAAAGTAGCCCCTTTGATCACGAAGCAGGATACAAACATGAGGCTGTCCATATCTGCTAAGGAGAGACTGGTGTTAACGCTAAGGTTTTTGGCAACAGGTTTGTTTGCAACAGCCTGTTATGTATATTGTGTTTACATTTACTAAATGGAGTCACTTCCAATGTTGTTTCTTTTTAGGAGAGTCCTTTACATCGTTGAACTTCCAGTTTAGAGTTGGAAAGTCAACCATCTCTCAAATTGTCTCTGAAACATGTGAAGCCCTGTACCGAGTATTGGCTAAGGATTATCTCAAGGTAATGAAACTCATGCATTGCATGTAGTTTAGTTTAGTTATGTTTAGTTTATATTGAAACATGTGAATACTTTATATATAATCATAATACGCAAACAAAAAATTCTATTCCATTCACGTGTTCAAAAGGGAGTAGGAAGAAGCAAAAGCTTATATGGTCCTACCTCTCATGTACCAAATGCATTATTTATGTAGAAACAAGGGAGATGGTGCAAAAAATTTCCAAGTGTACAAACAAACAGTGAAATATATTTATCTTCATGAAAAATACGTAAATAGAAGCCTAAGTACGAGCCTAAAACACTTAAGCATGCGGCGCGCACACACACATACATATCTAGACACATACATACATACACACCTTATACATATACCATTATATGTTATATCTATATAAACTTTTGAAGCGTAGAATGGTGCTGCTTTGTTTTAATTCCTCTGACAGACTGTTCAATAGTTTGATGCCACCAACAGAAACATTAAAACGTTTCATAGCTGTTTTGGCATATTTTACTTTAAAATTTAACTCTCCTCTCAGATTAGATTTCCCTTCCCCCTTTCATGTAGTCTTTTTTTCTTCTTATCAAACAAGTACTTCGATAAAACCAGTTATAAAGGTTATGACAACATATTTATTTGTGAATAGTGTTAAGTATTTAACAAATTTGATTCAAATTATATTGGAATTATTTGCCTGACTCATCAGTTCGTCATTTCAGACACCAACTACAGAGGAGGAATGGCTGGACATTGCACAAGAGTTTCATCAAAAGTGGCAGTTTCCCCATTGCCTTGGGGCCCTAGATGGGAAACATATAAACATTTTGCCCCCAGCTCACAGTGGAAGTATCTACCGTAATTACAAAGGGCGGTTTTCTGTGTTGATGATGGCTCTTGTAGATGCCAAGTACCAGTTTCTGTACGTCAGTGTGGGAGCACAAGGAAGAGCATCAGATGCAGGAGTTTTTAACGAGTCTGACTTCAAGAAAGCACTGGACCAGGGCCTTCTCAATATTCCTGCAGCAAAACCACTTCCGCTATCAAACATACAAGCCCCCTTTGTGTTCCTGGGCGACGATGCTTATCCTTTGCGCAGACCTCATGAAGCCATACTCTATTCGTCAGATGGATTATGAGCAGAGAGTTTTTAATTACAGGCTTTCTCGAGGACGCAGAGTGGTGGAAAATGGATTTGGAATACTTGCTAACAGGTGGAGAGTGTTCCTCACCACAATAATGCTCAATGCTGACAAAGTACAGAAGGTTGCGTTAGCTTGTGTGTGTCTCCACAATTATTTGTGTGGGATTATGTCTGACACATGCACCTCCAGCCCTGATTGACTCAGAAGATGGTGACCATGGGTTTGTGGAGGGTGCCTGGAGACAAGATGGTCTGGGAGCCATGCTCCCTCTTCAACCTGGAAGACCCTGCAACAGCTCAATGGCAGCCAAACAACAACGCGAAAAGCTGAAGAGCTACTTTGTTTCATCCGCAGGCAAGGTTTCCTGGCAGGACAACTACATTTAGGCTCACACGAAAGTCATTCTTTTTTGTATTCAATTTTGCATTGTTAAATGTATAGTTCTGTAAATACAGCCCTTTTGCTGTACTTTTTTCTTTGGTTTAAGTTACATGATAAGACTGTGGAAATGTTACATGATAAGACTGTGGAAATGTAACATGAATAAGAAAAATAAGAAAAAACTGAACTGCCTCAAATTTGCATTATTTCTATACAAAACTGTAAAGTCACACCTCTGTTCAACATCATTATTTTGTGCAACCTGAAATTCCCTAGTAACAAATTAAACAGCCTGCATGACCAAATGGTTTAACATCATTTAACACGTTTTGTAATAATGCTATGTTACTCTTTTTAGTGTTGGGTAGAGGTCAAGAAACTACAAACACAGTCAGAAAAATACACAACCTCCTTATTCACTTCAGGATAAAAATAATCCAACCAAACATTTATTCGTCACTTGCAGTGGAATGGTTAAGCAGTTGAAAAACAGTGGTGAACTGCAACTTTTAAGGCCTTGACATAA
Organism: Knipowitschia caucasica; assembly: GCA_964034765.1. Taxonomy (NCBI): domain Eukaryota; kingdom Metazoa; phylum Chordata; class Actinopteri; order Gobiiformes; family Gobiidae; genus Knipowitschia; species Knipowitschia caucasica. The sequence continues at coordinate 964,080 of OZ035843.1, forward strand.
AAAGGCTGAAATAAATATAGATTTAAAAAAGAAAATACACAGTTATTACTGAAAATGCATTTGATAGAACAATGTCATTGTTTTCTTATAACCACAAAAACAAGAGGTAGTTGTAAACCTTGAGAACCTTTTAACTGAAAATATAACCTTAAATCATATGCACTAATCGTCTTCTAGCATTCTCCTGTAGCTATGCGTCTCATTATTTTGAAGCTGGTACTGATTCGGTAGCATTTGTGCCCCTGTGTGGTGAGGTGGTTCTTGTGGACCTGTATATGTGTGTGGAGGGTTTGGTTGTGCATTGGGCATGTGAGCAGAGGAGGGGAAAGGGTAAATACTTGGTGGTTGCTGATATGAAGTCTGCTGCTATGATGCCTGTGCATCATTTTCCTGGGCTTCATAGACATCGTTCATTATTTTTCTCTTTAGTCTTGTCTTTCTCAGAGTGTTTTGATTGATCTCAACTCCTCAGCCACTTGAGTTCCAAAGATACTGTCACTATCAGCTACAGGTTTGCTTCTACCAGCCTGAAAAGCAGTTGACATCTGTTGTAAAATTTTCAATTTCTCTATTTCAATGGCATCAGCTGATTGTTTTGTCTTCAGCTTCTTTGCTATAGGTGTATTTCAATTTGGAGAGACGAGAAAACAAGAAGCTTTTGAGTATTTTATTGGGAGGAGGTTTGGCGCCCTAGGCCCCGGTGCGGCCTTCAGATCGGAGAGGCTCCTGCGATGGAGCGCGCCAATCCCCAAAAAGGCTGTGAGTTGATGGAGTTTTGCAGCCTGGTTTGTAGGGGGAAAGAACGTCGAGACTGCTCTATGCTGTGACCGCTATCGCTATATACTGTGACCGCTATCGCTATATATTGTGACCGCTATCGCTATATACTGTGACCGCTATCGCTATATACTGTGACCGCTATCTACTGTGACCATTACTTGCGGATACTCAGCTGCTGCCGCCACCAGGAAGTTTAGCGAGTGTTTTATGGAGATGCCAAAAGGCGCTGGGCTGCCAGAATGGTCGAAGTGTCAGGCCTGATGTATGAGGAGAGGGCCGATGATGACCAGCGACCCAGCTGCTGGAGGGCGGAATGGGGGAGCCCAAGGGACGCGGCGCCTATCCGGAAGGAGTGGGCTGTGTAGAGATGGGGAGACATGTTACAAAGCAGCAGTACGGACTTGAGTTGGGCTCTGAACCAGTTGGATGACATTGGGAGGTTATCGGGAGTAAGAAATAACGGTCCGTTGAGATCTCCTTTCCGAGAGCGGAGGCGAGTGTAATGCGTCATGGATCTGTAGGGACAGGGAGAAGTGTCAGACCGGGCTATGACTATATTGCAAGCGCCTTTGCGTTTGGAATGCTTGAGGTAGAGGTTGAAGTAGTCGGGATAATATGACAGGTCAGAGAAGGCAATGTCTTGGACTGCATTGAAGGTGGCGTGAGAGTTTGTGAATTCGCTTATGCGTAAGAAGCCCATTTCGTGTAGGATGCAGCGGAGGAGAGAAGGTGAAGAGACGGAGGGACTAGACCAGGGCGAGGGATTCCGTGCAGGGGATCTGGCATGGCGATGGATTGGCAGAAGGGCAGAGGCGTCAGAACTCCTGGAATTTAAAGCGAGAGAGAGAGTCAGCAAGACAGTTAGGTGACGAGGGACGTGACGAGCAGTGATGATAAAATGTTCAGGACTGAGAGCCATGTGATGCGTCTAAGGAGGGTGTGATTTGGGGAGAGGATGAACGACCTCTGTTAATTATTTCAATGACGTCGAGGTTGTTGCACGTCACGGAAATCCTTTTCCTATGCCACGTATGGTTCCGCAGCACGCAGGCTACGGTCACGGGATATATCTCGTGGAGCGCGGAGGAGATGCTTCGAGGGAAAGCGTCGGGCCGGGGCCCGGCGAACCACTGGTCCTGGAAAAACCCCCAAAACCCACGGACGGGGCTGCGTCCGTGAAGAACCGCGGGGCATCTGAGACAGGATGACGTCACTGTAAAAAAAAAGAGATACACCATCCCAGCGGCTCTGCAGACGGGACCGGAACGCCAGGTCGGAGCGGCGCCCCGCGTCCGGGCAGACAGCGTCATTGAGGGAGGAGACGGAGCCGGCGAGGGAGAGGAGTCTGGAATTAAAAGAACGACCTTGGGGAATGATACGAACGGCATAATTAGATGCCCGAGGAGGGAGAGCAAGGACGCCTCGAAGTGACGGGAAGGCCAAGGCAGACCGGGAGAAAGCGCGGATGCGTTCGAGCTCGTCCAGCGGGAGGGAGGCCTCCATGGCGCGTGTGACGAGGCGGATGCCGAGAAACTCCAGAGCGTTGGCGGGGCCTGTGGTCTTTCCGGAGTGGAGGAATCCGAGGGCAGAGAAGGCGAGCTTGAGCTTGCGGAGAGAGCCCCCGGAGCAGTCTGAGGGTGGGTCGACTACGAGGGAATCATCGGGGAGATGCGGGACAGAGGGGAGCCGCGCGTAATTAACAGAATCCGACACGGCGCCTCCGAGAGATTGTTGAACGAGAGGGACTACTCCGGCAGTCAAAGGTGAGGCACACTGCGAAGAAGAACTCCGACGCCACTTGACCCCTGAACAGCGCCAGTGGTCGGGGTGGATGGCAGCAGCTTGAACGCGTCCGGGATGACGGCCTTGGAGAGCCAGGAGCCGGGGCCGAAGTCTTTATCAGCCTGATCGCGTGGTCCACGGTAGCGGACTGCAGGGAGAAGGGCGCTGGAGGGAAGGGGCTGTGGATGCTCGGGCGGGCCCGGAGCGGGGACAGGAGAGGACGAGTATGAGACGCTTCTTCCTGGAGTGCTTGCGGGTGGCGATGCCCATCGGGTTAGAGCGAGACGGAGAGAAGGGGCCAATGACGTAGCCCACGGACACCTCCCGCGCCAGAGCCGCGTGCCGACTTGGGGCTCACGGAGAGCCGGGAAGAGGTTGCGGGACACGAGACGCCGAGGGACCTAAACAGAGCTTGCAGTCCAAGTGAGGGATTTAAACAGAGCTTGCAGTCCAAAGTGAGGTATTAAAACTGAGCCCGCAGTCCAAGTGAGGCGTTTAACTGAGAGCCTGCAGTCCGGTGCGAGGGAGTTAAACGACCTGTAGTCCGGGGTGAGGGATTAAACTGAGAGCTTGTAGTCCAGAGTGAGGGATTCAACATTGCCCGCAGTCCTAAAAGAGGGATTTATAACTGAGAGCTTGTAGTCCAAGTGAGGGATTAAACCGAGAGCTGCAGTCCAGTGTGAGGGATTTAAACAGGTTTTACGGTCCAGGTGAGGGATTAACTGAGCCCGCAGTCCAAGTGAGGAGTTTAAACTGAAAGCTTACAGTCCAGTGTGAGGGATCCAACAGAGCCTGCAGTTTTTTTTTATATATTTTTTATTTATTTATTTATATTTATTTATATTTATATATATTTATTTATATTTATTTATTTTTATATATAAGCGTTCCAGATATAAGCAGTACCATATATGCAGTTCCATATATAAGCAGTTCCATATATAGCAGTTCCATATATAGCAGTTCCATATATAGCAGTTCCATATATAGCAGTTCCATATATAAGCAGTTCCACATGAAGCAGTTCCAGGTACGGTATAACAGTTCCAGATATAAGCAGTTCCAGATATAAGCAGTTCCGTGAGGGATTAACCTGGGAGCTCGCAGTCCAATGTGAGGGATTCAATTTGGGAGCCGCAGTCCAAGAGGGATTTAAACAGAGCTCGTAGTCCAGAGAGGGATTTAAACAGAGCTTGCAGTCCAGAGAGGGATTTAAAGAGAGCCTGCAGGCCAAAGTGAGGGATTAAAACTGGGAGCACGCAGTCCAATGTGAGGGATTAAACTGAGATCTTGCAGTCCAATGTGAGGAATAAACGGAGCTTGCAGTCAGAGTGAAGGATTTAAACGGAGCTTGGTTAAAGAGAGCCTGCAGACCAATGCGAGGGCTTTAAACTGAAGCTTGCCCACCAATGCACGGGGCCAACTGAGCCTGCAGTACAATGCGAGGGGAATAAACCGTCCGCAGATCTCATACTTACCCACAACGCCAGAAGACAAGGGACAACACAACAGTACCACACCGTACCGGCACAAGGAGGCAGGGATGCGCACGGCTCCCACCGCACCGGTCCAGACCGGCCGTATGCAGCAGCAGGCCGCGACGAGACGAGCAGCGGCGAACTCGCAGAAAGAGCCCGCAAAGGAGGAGAGCGGCAAAGACCCACGGACCACAGCACGAGACCCGCAGCAGGTGCAGCGACAGGAGGAGCAGACCACACGCAGCAAGACAGAGGACAGCAGGGACCGCAGGAGTAAGCGTGAGTAGACAAAAGCGATTCCTCCAGAACGATTCTTTGCGAGGCTTCGGGAGGCCGTGAAGTGGGAGTTTCTCCGCTTTTAAGCGGCTGCCTGGCCGGTACGAGTGATTGGAAGGGGGCGTTTGCTGTGCGATAGGCTGGGGATGTGAACCGGCCTGGAGGGGGTAACTTTGGCTGACGTCTACCAAATTGAATTTCCGCGGGCTGCATGAGGTACAGGAGGGGAAAGGTCTGCATCATTCTGGAGAAGAGAATGTTCCTCGGTAGATGTTCCTTCAGACATCAAAGAGAAGTTGTCCTCTGTGTCACTCAAAGGGTCCCTCTCTGCAGCCGGGCCATCTTTAATTGATTGAGGCAGCTATATGAAAGATAAGAAGGGATTTTCAGACATGAAACTTTAATATCGATGAACAAGTTAGGCTACATACGCTGCTTTCAGTGGCACGTTGAGTGACATGCCTCCTCAGAAACATTAGGGTCTTCATGAGCCATCTTTGTTTGCCTGTCAGTGGCTTCTCAAAAGTCCCACTTGGTTTACTTTTCAGAAGCTTGCTGAACTGGGTTCTTAAAGATGTGGCCCTTGTCTTCACTTCTTCCACTGACAGGAACAAACACGAGAGATTTATATTAACTTACTATTATCGTCATGCTAGCAATTGGTAAGTGTATAGCCCTATTCGGACGGGATTAGTACCTGTGGACCCCTGGTAATTTGTGATAATCGCGGAGGACCTCTGAGATCAGTGCATTCACACGGGATAAGCAATGTCTGTAAATTTCACTGACATAAGGGCCGCACGTGCGCGTTCACGCAGCCCATGAAGATTCTCGTCTGACCACAACAGCAACAGAGATCATGAGGACAAACACATACATGTGGATTTTACTGCTCTACGGTTCTCTGGACCGTACTGTCTGTGCTGTTCAACAATACTGTTTGTACGGACTACCCGTGAACGCACCACATACTCTGCTAGACATGAAACTTTACATACGCGCAAACGAACAAGCAGTAACGGCTGCATCAATGTCTGTACTGTATTAGGACAGAGTGAAAAGTGAACGTGCAAACACAACCAACCAGTCTGATCATTTAGTGTTCTTATCCCGTCTGAATAGGCCTTATGCCAACACTTACCTGGTATCTCAAGTGCAGCCGCAATTTCTGCCCAATTCCTCTCCTTGTCATTTCTGTTATGATAACTTTTACTCGACACGTCATACAAACATTCACGGTGTTGCCACATGTCTACTAGTTTCTCCTCCATCTCTGATGTCCACCGAACTTTCTGGTGCGCCATGCTGCTGTATTTTGGTTTTTTTCCGGTGTTTCCTCACCGGCTTGTCACCTCGTCTTCTTATTGGCTACACGCCGTAGTCATGGCAACGCGCTCGCTTGTCCTCGGGGGACACCACAGAAATCGGGCCAAAACAATCCAACATCTTGGATATCCCCGATTTGAGATCGGGAGCAGTCCCGATGTCCTTCCGAGCGACGAGTGCAGTCTTAACACACCACACACGGCAGGATAATCTGTAAGATTTTGTTACGGAAATCGGAGCGTTTCTTAAGATTGGTAAGGGGTAAATCGGGTCTAAATCGGCCTAAATATCCTGCCGTGTGAGCCAGGCTTAAGTTAAGCAAGTAAAGATTTGTTAGAAAGAAAAGTTACATTGCAAGTTGCAGTCCAAAGTTACCATATGTGTATGTTTGGGTGCGTCAAGGAATATTTGGTGTGTATTATTTATGTACTGCCTCCTAAGATGAGTCTTTTTGTGTTTGCTAGTTCTACGGTGAACTGTCAATAGTAAACCAGACTCTCATGCTTCCCGTGTAAGTAAGTAATCTTTATTTATAGACTGCCTTTTCACTACACATCGGAGTCTCAAAGCGGTTTACATTTTTTGGGAGCGGGGCCAGTACAGGAGGCGCATGCCAGACCTATTGTACTTATTTTTAGTGGTAGGGGAAACCGGAGCACCCGGAGGAAACCTATGCAGACACGGGGAGAACATGCAAACTCCACTCAGAAAGGCCCTGGTCCGACCGGGATTCGAACCCAGGACCTTCTTGCTGAGAGGCGAGAGTGCTATCCACTCAGCCACCATGTGCGCTTGTGTACAATCCGTTGTTCTATGTGTTATTGTTTGTGGCCTGTGACCATGTGGCCTGTGACCATGTGGCCTGTGACCATGTGGCCTGTGACGATGTGGCCTGTGACCTTGTGGCCTGTGACCTTGTGGCCTGTGACCTTGTGGCCTGTGACCATGTGGCCTGTGACCATGTGGCCTGTGACCATGTGTTCTGTGACCTTGTGGCCTGTGACCATGTGGCCTGTGACCATGTGGCCTGTGACCATCTGGCCTGTGACCATGTGGCCTGTGACCATGTGACCATGTGGCCTGTGGCCTGTTACCATGTGGCCTGTGACCATGTGGCCTGTGACCATGTGACCATGTGGCCTGTGACCATGTGGCCTGTGACCATGTGGCCTGTGACCATGTGGCCTGTGACCATGTGACCATGTGGCCTGTGACCATGTGGCCTGTGACCATGTGGCCTGTGACCATGTGACCATGTGGCCTGTGACCATGTGGCCTGTGACCATGTGGCCTGTTACCATGTGGCCTGTGACCATGTGGCCTGTGACCATGTGGCCTGTGACCATGTGGCCTGTGACCATGTGGCCTGTGACCATGTGACCATGTGACCTGTGACCTTGTGGCTTGTGACCAGGGGTGAAACTTACCAGCATGGGTCGCCCTCGTCCAGCTGCTCTCACAAACGTGTGTGACATCACCGCTGCTGGGGAGGTTCTGGTTGCAGGGTTTGGGTTCAACATTTGTTTTAACAGGTGAACGAAGGCGTGCCGACCTCAGACCTCAGACCCCTGGACGGCCTAACCCAGTCTGAAACACAGAGGAAGAGCAGCAAAGATATATGGCCCATGTTCAGAAGTCTGACTGAATATCATGGATTATTTATGTTTATTCTGGGCCTTTAAAAAAATCCACATATTTGAATAACAACCTTTCATATTATGTAGAAAATATTCAATTACTAGAGTTCTCATCTAACGCTGGAAGTGGGAAGTTGGGTGTCGGACGGATGGGTTAAATGCAGAGGACACATTTTCCTACAGGACAATAACGTGACCCAGACCTCAGCTTCTAACAGAACGCCCAAACGTTCATTAAAAATAATTTAAAAAAACATATCTGGCACTCATCCAGCATAAGCTGACATTTGAAAGAAAAAGTGTCATCGTTTCCATAAAATCCTTCTCCTTGGCCTCAGAGTAGCTTTAATTTGCCAACGTCAGCTTAGACAGTCTGGCTTTGAGACGCTGGTGTTTTTATGGGTTGATTCTAAACATGTATAAACCTTCGGATGGTGAACCGTCTATGGTGTCAATATAATATAAACATGTGAAATCTAAATACAATGGACATAAGGCACATCATATTTAACAGATTATCCAATCAGAAAGCAAAATGAGTCACTTATTTGGGTGGTACAGACTACAGCTGATATGTTTCTTGTCCATAAGACACATGGTGTCTGTGGTGTATCTTTATGGTCCTGAACAGCCCCAGCCCTTGTGTATGAGCTCCTTCATCAGAGACTCTGACTCTGTTCCTTTGGCCCCTCACGCTCTACATGTGTTTGTGCCGCTTATTGTCCCATGGCTCATTAGAGCTGTCCTCAGACGAACGCAGAGTGATATAAACACAGAGAGAGAGGGCGAAGCCACACACCTCAGAGTTTAGCTGCTCCTGTGGATTGTTGTCTCGGCTGAAGCGTGGACTGACAAGAAATCAATGTGCGATTAAAAAAAGGGTAAAACTTAGAGACAAGAATTATCAGACGTGGAGACAAAATGTGTCGTTCAAGATGTTCAACCAGTACATCAGTGGTTTGTCATCATTTCTCCACAAATCTCCTGTTTGACGAAACGATGTGAAATGAAATTATGGAAACTCTTATTATTATAATGATAATAATGCATCAGGTTTATACAGAGGTTATTTGGACAATAAAAGACACTTCACATGTCATTATTCATTCACTCTGTACACGTGGTGGTAAACTCCTACAGTGGCCACAGCTGCCCTGGGGCACGAGGCAACCAGTCTGTGCCAATCTGTGACCACCACCAACAGTTCACCAACCTTTATCCTTCACACACACACCAGACTCATTCTAATGTGGGTGAAGGGTTTTACACAACCACAGTTTGACACTTTACACCCACCCAGAGGTCTCCCATCCCAGTACTAACCAGGCCCTGTCCTGCTTAGCTTCAGAGGTCTCACAGGATCTGGCTTTCACGTGCATGTATGGTCATATTCTGAGTGTTCCAAACTGCCTCTTTGTTGTGTTTGTCTGTTCCTTTTTTGCACGGTTCAAAACACATGTAAAGTCAATGACTCTATATAAAAGATTATTTCAGTCTCGGCAGAACTCCCAGAAGCCAATCAGAGCTAAGTCAAGCTAGCTCCATGAGAAGGAATCTGGAGTCAAGACAGCCGAGGGAACTGAGGGTGAGCATATATTTTTTTAAACCAAAATTGGAGATTGTGGCACGTTTACAGGAGGAGCCTTTTCATGACTTCAGCTCTTGACCTAAGAGACGGACGAAACACGGGCCTTTAACGTCGTCATCTCTTACAAAACTACTTGTCACGCCCCCATCTGTCACTAGTCTTCACAGCCTCTTGCTCCAGCTCAACGTGAACCTCACATACCCACTCCGGAGCGTTATGCGGGGGATCTTGGTGCATGTGGTCGGTTCCTCCTCCAGTGTTCTCTGGTTTTCGATCAGCAGCCCCAAACTTATGCATCAGATAAGTCTCGCATTGCCTTCGTTATAAGTTTATTAACTGGAAAAGCATCTCAGTGGGTTACAGCAGCATGGGAGAGCAACTCAGACATTTTTCGCTCCTATTTAGTTTTTTCTAATGAAATGCGTAAGCTATTTGACCACCCAGTGAAGGGCAAAGAAGCAGCTAAGAGAATGCTAGCTCTTAACCAGGGAACCTCCTCCGTTGCCCAATATGCCATAGACTTCCGTATCCTTGCTAATGAGAGTGGTTGGGATGACACCGCCCTACAAAGTGCATTTTTCAGAGGGTTGGCAGACAGCGTGAAGGATGAGCTTGCTGCCAGAGATGAAACTAACAGCCTTGATGAACTAATCTCTTTGGCCACACGTCTAGATAATAGACTCAGAGAAAGACACAGGGAGAGAAGGTCACGCCCGCCATCATCTGGTGGTCTTTTATGCGCCCGCATCATCTCCTACCCCCTCCCCTGCACCTTGTTTTTCTTCTAGGCCTTCTCGAAACTCTAGATCCTCTGATGCTGAGGAGCCTATGCAGCTAGGCCGAACCCGGCTGTCTCAAACAGAACGCCACCGCCGTCAGATGTCTGGTCTCTGCCTCTACTGTGGACAAGAGGGACATAACGTCACTTCATGCCCACGACTGCCAAAAGAGTAGGCTCACCTGTGACTGGAGAGATCCTAGTGAGCCAAACTGTCTCTCCGCAGCCGTCTTCTGACCGGCTTCTTCTCCAGGCCTCCATGTTTTGGTCCCGTGAGTCTCTTTCACTCCACTGTTTTGTCGATTCAGGCGCAGACGATAATTTTATTGACTCTACGATTGTACTGGAAGCCAACATACCAACTGAGCCACTTGAGTGCCCCAGGGAGGTTAATGCATTAAATGGAAGTCACCTAGCCAAGATTACTCACATTACTGTACCAGTCATCCTCATTCTCTCGGGTAATCACCAGGAAGAGATCCGTTTGTTGGTTATTTCTTCTCCTTTAGCTCCTGTAGTTTTGGGACTTCCGTGGCTAAAACTTCACAATCCCCAAATAGACTGGCCGTCCAATAAAATTAACAGTTGGAGTGTTCACTGTCACTCTAATTGTCTTAAGTCGGCCATACCTGTTTGCGAGGGCTTAAAGGGCACTCCTCCTAGCCTTACTGACCTGACCGCTGTTCCCTCCGTGTACCATGATTTGTCACAAGTATTCAGTAAAGAAAGGGCACTGTCTCTCCCTCCCCACCGCCCTTATGATTGTGCTATTGATTTACTTCCGGGTGCCCCTTTGCCTACTAGCCGCTTGTACAAACTTTCTCGTCCTGAGAGGGAGACTATGGAACAGTATATTAAAGACTCTCTGACTTCCGGGTTGATCCGTCCCTCCTCTTCCCCTGTTGGCGCTGGTTTTTTCTTCGTGGAAAAGAAAGATAAGACGTTAAGGCCCTGCATTGACTATCGAGGGTTAAATGATATCACCATAAAGAATAAATATCCTCTGCCACTTATTGATTCTGCTTTCGAGCCTCTACATCAAGCCAGTTTTCACAAAGTTAGACCTCCGTAATGCTTACCATTTAGTTCGCGTCCGCCAAGGAGACGAGTGGAAGACAGCATTTAACACACCCTTGGGGCATTTTGAGTATCTGGTGATGCCGTTCGGTCTAACTAATGCTCCAGCGGTCTTCCAAGCACTGGTGAATGATGTGCTCCGGGACATGCTCAATCGTTTTGTATTCGTTTACCTGGACGATATTTTGATATTTTCCAGGAATGCTAAGGAACATGTAGAACATGTCAGGTTGGTCCTTCAAAGACTGCTTGAAAACAAACTCTTTGTGAAGGCGGAGAAATGTGAATTCCACGCTGCCTCAGTAAACTTTCTTGGGTTTGTCATTGAGCAGGGACACCTAAAACCGGATCCGGCTAAAGTAAGAGCTGTGGCTGAGTGGCCTAGACCTGAGACACGAAAGCAACTCCAACGTTTTTTGGGATTTGCCAATTTCTACAGGAGATTCATCAAGGATTACAGTAGAAAAGCAGCCCCACTAACCCTGTTGACCTCCACATTGTTGCCCTTCCAGTGGTCCGGTGATGCTGACGCCTCCTTCTCCAAACTAAAAGAACTTTTTGTTACAGCCCCAGTTCTATCTCACCCAGATCCTTCCAGACAGTTCATTGTTGAAGTCGATGCCTCTGATTCCGGAGTGGGTGCTGTCCTTTCCCAGCGTTGTCCCAAAGATGAAAAGGTACAGCACCCTCCACAATAACCCGGATCATAATTCATGTCGGCACAAATGACGCTTCACTCCGCCAATCCGAGACCACAAAACGCCATTTTAAGGATCTTTTTAACCTTTTATCAAACTCAGGGAAAACTGTTTTTATCTCCGGTCCTCTGCCCACTATGAACCGCGGCAGGGAGCGTTTTAGCAGGATTTTATCACTCAACACCTGGCTCAATCAAACATCACTCCATCACAACTTTGGTTTTATAGACAATTTTAATCTGTTCTGGAACCGCTACCCCTTCTTCACACCCGACGGACTTCACATCAACCCACTTGGCAACCGGTACCTGATCTCCAACATCACCCACGCAGTCCAATCCCATCCTACATACCTCTGACAACCCACCCCCACATCCCACATCCCTCCTGCCCGTCTGTGCCCCAGCATCAACCCCTGCTCTCTTCCCCAGCACAAAATTACAGTTTTGTCCAGACCCCGCCCCTACAGACCGTCCATACCCAGGAAACCGTCCTTCACCAACCTCATCACTGTTTCCCCCTGCCCTCTCTCATCCTCTGCTCCCCCCACTTCGAACTATGGACTCCCCATCAACAATAACAACCCATCTACCATCAGGTTTGCCCTTTTAAATGTACGCTCCCTTTTAAATAAGACTTTTACTGTTAATGATTTGATTTTAGAACACGAGCTGGATGGTATGTTTTTAACTGAGACCTGGCTGGGTCCGGATGCTCCGGCTGTTCTTACAGAGGCCTCCCCCCCCAATTTTAACTTTGCTTTTAAAACAAGAGAAGGAAAGAGAGGTGGCGGCACAGCCTCAATATGCAGTAACACCCTGGCCACCAAACCTATTGTTTTTAACCAATACTCAAGTTTTGAGTATCACTCTCTTGTTTTTAGCAACCCCAAAATTTTAACAGTAATTATTTATAGGCCACCTAAAAAGTGCAGCCTTTTTATTATTGAATTCTCAGCGTTTTTATCACAGTTACACAATTCTTACAATATGATAATTTTAACCGGTGATTTTAACATACACATTGACAATCCCTCTGACAATTTTACCCTAGATTTTTTAGATGTTCTTAATTACATGGATTTTACCCAACACGTCAGACAGTCAACACACAACAGGGGACGCACCCTCGACCTGGTCATTACCTATGGCCTGACTGCGGATGTGTCCTCTGTTGTCGACTTGGCTGTCTCGGACCACTACTGTGTGTTTTTTAACATCACTGGTTTTATACAGCGTGAGACCTCTGTGAGAACCGTGAGGAAGCGACATCTAACCCCTGAAGTGGCTGCAAATTTTATCGACATCCTAAACAACACTCCCCACTTGGTTTTACCTGCCCCCTGTGATTTTATAGCAAATGATTTTAACAGTAGACTTAGTTCTGCGTTGGATCAGGTGGCTCCTTTAAAAACAAAAATCATAAAAACAAAATCTGCACCCCCATGGAGAAATGAAGAAGTACGCAAAATGAAACAAGAGTGCAGGGTGGCAGAACGAAGATGGAGGAAAAATAAAACAACAATCAACTACGAAATATATAAAAACAATCAAAAAGCATACAATTACACAATTAGAAATCATAAGAACAAATACTTTGCAAATCTAATCAGCCAGAACAAAAATAATCCAAAAATCCTTTTTTCAACCATCGACACCATTTTAAACCCCACAGACTCCCTCTGTGAGGATTTTGCAGTCCACTTCACGGGGAAGATAAATACAATCAGATGTAACATTTTATCCAACCGCACTACTGTTTTTAACACATCTGATTGTTTGTCTTCGCCAGAGGAAACACTGGACAGTTTTGTCCTGGTTGATGCTGAGATGCTTGATAAAGTTTTCTCCTCAGTGAGGCCCACCACATGTCTTTTAGATCCAGTCCCCACTCCATTTTTTAAGTCATTTTATGAATCTTTTAGAGAGGAGCTTTTAAACCTGATGAATTGCTCTCTTCAGACTGGGGTCTTTCCTGCAGCCTTCAAAGCGGCTGTGGTGAGACCCCTTCTGAAGAAGAGCAATTTAGATTTTAATGATTTTAACAACTACAGACCGGTATCCAACTTACCATTTTTAAGCAAAATTTTAGAAAAACTTGTTTTTACCCAGCTCAATGCCTTTTTAGATCAGCAGCAAATTTTAGAGAAATTTCAATCAGGTTTTAGGGTGAACCACAGCACAGAGACTGCTCTTTTAAAGATTTTAAACGATCTTAGACTAAGTTATGATTTCAAAAAGGTGACTGTGTTGGTTCTACTGGATCTTAGCGCTGCCTTTGATACAGTAGACCACACAATTCTTTTATCACGCCTACAACACCTCGGCCTCTCTGGTGCTGTCCACAAATGGTTCACTTCTTATTTAACAGACAGATCCTTCATGGTAAGTTTGGATACCTGCTCCTCTCAGGTCCATAAAATCACATGTGGTGTGCCCCAGGGTTCCATTTTAGGTCCAGTCCTTTTTAACCTGTACATGCTCCCTCTTGGCGCTGTCGTCAGGAGACATGGAATTAACTTCCACAGTTATGCAGATGATACACAGCTGTACATCTCCATGTCTCCTGATGACACCAGGCCAATGGATGCTCTTTTTAACTGCATTTTAGACCTGAAATCCTGGATGGCAGAAAACTTTCTCCAGCTTAACCAGGACAAAACTGAGGTTTTAGTCATCGGTCCTGAGGCCCAGAGAGAGAAACTTTTATCAAAACTCCAATCACACTCTTTTAATCCATCATCACAAGTGAAAAATCTGGGCGTAATCTTTGACTCTGAGCTGACTTTTATTCCTCACATCAAGAGTATCACAAAAATAGGTTTTTATCATCTAAAGAACATCGCCAGAGTCCGCCCCATTCTCTCTCGGGGCAACACGGAGACGCTGATGCATGCTTTTATCACCAGTCGCATTGACTACTGTAATGCCCTGCTCTCTGGTCTTCCCAAAAAGAACATTGCAAGTCTTCAATTACTCCAAAACTCGGCCGCACGTGTCCTGACTAAGACCAGGGGGCGGGACCACATTACACCGGTTTTAAAATCGCTGCATTGGCTCCCCGTGTGTTTCAGAATCGATTTTAAGGTTCTTTTAATGGTTTTTAAATGTCTTAATGGTCTTGGGCCTTCTTATCTTTCAGATTTGCTTTTATCCTATGAACCTTCCCGGCCCCTGCGCTCCTCCGGCAGCAGACTCCTAACCATCCCCAAAGTCAGGACACACACTCACGGCGAGGCATCTTTCCAGCACTACGGCCCCCGTCTCTGGAACAGTCTGCCGGAGGAGCTCAGGGCCGCAGAGAACGTTCATATTTTTAAAAGTAGGCTCAAGACGCACCTTTTTAGAGTAGCTTTTGATTAGTTTTTATTATTCCATTCTATTTATCTTTTATTATTTATTATTTATTATATTGCTATTGCTATTATTCATGTATTGTGTGTTCCTTTTAGTCTCACATTTTAGTGTTTTACTTATTGTATTGTTTTTAGTGTACCCAGTGTTTCCTCTGGAGGAGCCCTCTGCACCGGGAGCAGTGGTCGGTGTGGCTGCGGGGGTCGGACTCTTGGGCCTGGTGGGGGCCTGGGGCCTCGGTTTCATGTCTCCTCTGGGTCCTGTGTCGTCCCCTGTGGCTACGGGCGGCTCTCTGCTCCTGGTGCAGACGGCTCCTTGGATGACGCTTTTTCAGCTGGTTGCATCTGAACCCTGCCAAGTCTCTCATCATGTTTTTATTGTTTTACTGGTGTGTGTGTGTGTGTGTGTGTGTGTGTGTGTGTGTGTGTGTGTGTGTGTGTGTGTGTATGTGTGTTCATGAGCGCGTGTGTGTGTGTTTGTCTGTGGTTTGGGGGGGGTCTGTTGGGTGGTCTGGGGGAGGGGTCTTGGGCCGGCGGGATTGTTTTTAACCAATCTGTAAAGCACTTTGTGTTGCATCTTATGTATGAAAAGCGCTTTATAAATAAAATTTGATTGATTGATCCCTGTGCTTATTTCTCACGCAGGTTGACATCCGCTGAGGCCAATTATGATGTTGGTAACCGGGAACTACTGGCTGTTGTCTTGGCCCTGCAAGAATGGCGCCACTGGTTGGAAGGAGCTGAGCATCCGTTCATCGTGTGGACTGACCACAAGAATCTTTCCTACCTCCATTCAGCCAAAAGACTGAACTCCCGCCAGGCAAGATGGGCGCTGTTTTTGGGGAGGTTTAATTTTGTCTTGACCTTTCGTCCAGGGTCCCGTAATATAAAACCTGATGCTCTGTCCCGTCAGTCCATTCAGGGGGAGCTGGATTCTCAACCGGGTCCCGTCCTTCCTCCCTCTTGTCTCAATATTAGTGCTGAAAATGAAGCTAAGTCCTGTGCTTCGGCCTTGCTCCTTGGTGCTGTGGGGTGGGAAATTGAGAGGGTAGTGAAGGAGGCCCAGCGCGCCAGTCCTGACCCTGGTGGTGGCCCTCCCAATCGTTTATTTGTACCAGATTCTGTTCGCTCCCAGGTGCTCCAGTGGGGGCACTCATCTAAATTAACCTGTCATCCTGGGAGTCATCGGACGCTGGCATTCCTCAGACAGAGATTTTGGTGGCCCTCTATGTCTCGTGACACACGTGCATTTGTTTCTGCTTGTACCGTTTGTAACCGCAGCAAGTCCAGTCATCGGCCCTCTGCCGGTCTCCTCCGTCCACTACCTATCCCCAGCCGGCCTTGGTCACATATTGCGGTGGATTTTGTCACTGGCCTCCCCACATCAGACGGTATTCTGACTATTGTGGATCGTTTTTCTAAGGCTGTGCATTTTCTTCCCCTACCCAAATTACCTTCGTCGTTGGAAACTGCTAAGATACTGGTGCAGCATGTGTTTCGTCTTCATGGTATCCCCATGGACATAGTCTCTGACCGGGGACCTCAGTTTTCCTCCCAGGTCTGGAAGGCTTTTTGTCAATCCCTCGGGGCTTCGGTCAGCCTTTCCTCTGGTTATCACCCTCAATCCAACGGGCAGGCGGAAAGGGCTAACCAGGACCTGGAATCTGCGTTGCAATGTGTGACTGCCCGAAATCCAACTACATGGAGCTCGTTTTTGCCCTGGGTGGAGTACGCCCATAACTCCTTGGTGACGTCTGCCACGGGTATGTCCCCTTTTATGGTCTCCTTGGGTTTTCAGCCCCCTCTTTTCCCTGACCAGGAGACTGAAGTTGCCGTGCCCTCGGTTCAGTTCCATCTACGTCGCTGCCGCAGGATCTGGAGGGTGACCAGGGCGGCTCTCCGACGCACAGGTATCCGTAATCAGGAGATTGCCAACCGCCACCGTGTGGCTTCGCCTTCTTACCAGCCGGGACAGAAGGTGTGGCTCTCCTCTAAGGATCTACCCCTTCAGGTCGAGTCCCGCAAGTTGGCACCTAAGTTTGTAGGCCCCTTCACCATTGATAAGATTATCAATCCCTCAGTTGTGCGTCTGAACTTGCCGAAGTCTATGAACATTCACCCCTCTTTCCATGTATCCCTGTTGAGGCCTGTAGTTTCTAGTCCTCTCTGCCCTCCGGCCGCTCCCCCTCCTCCCGCCCGTGTCCTTGACGACCACCCCGCCTTCACTGTCCGGCGTGTCCTGGATGTCCGGCGTCGTGGGAGGGGCCACCAGTATCTTGTGGACTGGGAGGGGTATGGTCCAGAGGAGAGGTCCTGGGTGCCTCGGCATTTCATCCTGGATGCGGCTCTCCTCCGGGATTTTTATTCGTCGTTCCCTGACAAGCCTGGCCGGACGTCGGGTGACGTCTCCTAGGGGGGGGGTACTGTCACGCCCCCATCTGTCACTAGTCTTCACAGCCTCTTGCTCCTCCCTGTGTGTGTGTGTGTGTGCGTGTGGACCTGGGTGGAGTCTGGAGCTGCTCACCTGCTCTCACTTCAACAATCAAGCAGCCTACATCCAGCCAGCTCTCCAGACAGACTCTGCCAGATTGTTTCGTCTCAATCACGGTGATTTTTCAGTCGGCTACTTTTGATATACTGTTGATACTTACCCCTTTTTGTATACTCACCTTTTTGTCTCCTGTGTTCCTAGCTCCTGGGCTAGGACTAGTGGCAGCCCTTCCTAATCACCTCCGGAACAACGCAATAAACATTTCATTTTTGTATTTCTGTTTTAGTCTGTTTATTGGGTCCTATCGCCAAGCCGTAACACTACTGCTGCAAAAAGTAATGGAAAATAAGTTTACAAAAATGATAAAAAGGCAAAATGTACAGTATCTTACCTTGAGCACGTTTTTACTGCCTTAAAACAAGGTTTGCCATAGAGACAAAGCAAAATTGTCTTGATTTAAAAAAGATAAAAGAATTGTCTCCCTTGGAATGAGGAAAATATAGCAACAGACTAAATATTTTTGTCCCATCGGCAAATTTTGTTTTACTACAATCACAATGTGCTCAGATTAAGATAAAAATCACTCTTCATGCAATTATAACCTTCTTTATTACCCGCACTCTCTCATCTGTAGAACAACGGCACCTCCCGCCCTCTCTTTGTCTCACAATCAAACACTTTGTTCCACTGATCATAACACTGGGATAAAAAGAGCTGGAGAGAAGAGGGTGGGGTCGCAGGTCAGACACCAGGATGTGAGGGAGCGAGGCCGGAGACAACACTCAGGTATGTGAACGGCGGCGGTGCACGGCCGCTCCTTTTGTTTAATTCACATTAAAGTTGAAGAGGGTGTTCTTCAATAATACGTGTTGTTTGTTCCAACAGAAAGTCTTTGTGAAAGTAAAATGTTGTGAGCGTATAAAACCACCACAGGCTGTGTTGGTTCTGTGAGAAGGTTCTGTTGCAGACATATAGAACGAGCCCTGGGAGTCAGTATTTGATGGTCTGGATTGTGAGCTGATTGGCTGAGTGAGGGCGGACCTCTGGAAGCTCTGAAGATGTGACTGAGGGAAAATGATGTGTGACTGTTTCAGGTAGAACCAAACTGTTCTGAGAGTTTGTGTTTTATAGACTAAGGCGCAGCTGTGTTAGAGCCGCAGCAGCCTACATTTGAAAAGGAAACCAATGGTGTCCGCACTTGAACATAAGCCGCACTTGAACATAAGCCGCACTTGATCATAAGCCGCACTTGAACATAAGCCGCACTTGAACATAACCCGCAGGTTTTCTTGTTGTAATGAACCAGAGTCGACTGTTTTAACTGGACACAACATGATTTAATGATAACAATAAACAAGTGTCCTGTTATTTTTCTAATTCAGGATGCTCCACCTCAGCTGTCCTGCTCCACCCAGAGGCTACACCACCTCTGCTGCTGTGACCTGTCCTGCTCCACCCAGAGGCTACTCCACCTCTGCTGCTGTGACTCGTCCTGCTCCACCCAGAGGCTACTCCACCTCTGCTGCTGTGACCTGTCCTGCTCCACCCAGAGGCTACTCCATCTCTGCTGCTGCTGTGACCTGTCCTGCTCCACCCAGAGGCTACTCCATCTCTGCTGCTGTGACCCGTCCTGCTCCACCCAGAGGCTACTCCACCTCTGCTGCTGTGACCCGTCCTGCTCCACCCAGAGGCTACTCCACCTCTGCTGCTGTGACCTAAATCATGTTTCTTATTACTACTATTGTTAGCTTTTTAAAATTATCATTATATTAATTGTTTTGCTACTGCTTGACACCTGCATTTCTCCTACAGGGGGTCAATAAAGTATGTATCCATCTATTAGTACTAAAGTCAATACACTTTGCTCTAAAAACTCCATCCATCTACTTCTCTATCAGTAACAATCTTGGTCTTGCAGCGGGGGCTTCAGGCAAAGTGGGGTTAAGTGTCTTGCCCAAGGACACAACAATAGAAGACAGAGTTGGTGGTCTCGTGGTGGGTTTGAACACACAACCTTCAGGCTCAAAGGCCAACGCTCTACCAACTGAGCCACTGTCGCCCTACAGAGACCTCCTCACAGGTCAGTCTTATCGCAGGGTTCAATGAACTATAAAAAAGTAGTCCGGAAACTATGGAATATTTTTATATTCTCATTATGTCCGATTGAACTTCACTGCAATAGTTGTTGACTAACTAAGCCAAAGGACTTGCACATCCATTAAATTTTGTTTTATTCAATTGCCAAAAACTTAATTAATCCCAAATCAATCATAGGAGCCAGTTTTCTGAACGGCTTTTTGAACTGAACAGATCCCGACTTTCTGCAAAGAGCCAGAACTCCCATGACATTCTTTTTACCCTGACCACAATCAGCCCACACCCATCAGGCATGAGGCCCAGCTCTGCACCTCCTCAGCGGGGTCTGCGAGAGGAGGAGCCCAGCGTGGCATCAGAAACACAGGGAGGAGCAGCCCATTGAACCCAAACACCTCCTCCTTCCACAGACGGAGCAGGTTAAGGCTGTGAACAGCGTGTTTGAGACTGAAGGAGAACACCGCTTTATTTACTTCAACATTCAGCTCAGACACAGCAGAGATTTATATCATTATGCAAACACCTGGAACCCAACATTTTTCTTTGGTTTTTTTGAAAATGTGTGCCAAAAACTGTTCTTTTTTTCCCAAATAAAAATAAACATAAACGGTAACAATGTACAAGCTTTATAAAGAATGATGATGTGCTTAAGCAGAGATAGGAACATTTTAGTTCCAAAGGTTGTTTTGAACTGTGGTCCGGAGGAAAGCTGTGGCCGTCAGACTGTGTCGAGCATGTTTAAAAAACTGGCCAGTTCGTTGTTCGGTAAAATGTAGGTGTTTAAATATATAACAAAGTCCGCACACATTCTTACATCAAAATAAACAGTGGTACATAAGATTTGTACTGTTTCTATTTGAACTCCAGCTGGTGGATTGCATCTTTAATCAAGTGTTCAGGAGCTACACGTGACACAGGCAGGAAGATTCTAACCCTAACAAAAGTGTAATTGTAATGACTAATCTTAGACCAAGTAAGTACATTTATTTGTATAGGGCCTTTTAAGATTAACCCATTGTAGTAGAAGTAATCTCTATTTATATACCGCCTTTTCACTGCAGATCAGAGTCTCAAAGCAGTTTACAAATGTTTTTTTTTTGGGCATTTGTCTCTCACTCCACACAGAAACAGAAACAGGGGCGCCAGTACAGGAGGCGCATGCCAGACCTATTGTGCATGTTTTTAGTGGTAGGGGAAACCGGAGTACCCGGAGGAAACCTACACAGACACGGGGAGAACATACAAACATCCCTGGTCCGACCGGGATTCAAACCCAGGACCTTCTTGCTGAGAGGCGAGAGTGCTAACCACTCAGCCAGCGTGCCGCCCATTGACTGTGATTGACGAAATGTCCTGAGAAACCTCCCTCTATTCGACTGGGGATTAAGAGAAAAAAAATAGCGAGGAACCAACTTATTTTTGCTGATGAAAGTAGACAATCCAGTCGTTCAGAATCTGGTTTCAAACTTCCACATACAGCAATTGTAGCCCATAATATTCTGTGGGCCTTGACAATCAGTGAAATCATCAAAAACGGCTAAAGTTTATATCTGACTTTCATATAACAAAAGAGAAAAATATTACACATACAAGTCAGATTTAAAGTAAATACAGATATGGACAAAGCCTGTCGAACAAACAAATAGGTCTAAGGTTGGGACTTTAGACGGACTCTAACATGTGCAGAGACTGGGGAAGCTCGTTACCATTTTACATAGAGTCCCTTTAAACAGATGTCTTTGGCTTGTACTACTGTCTTTTTAATTGTGCATTTCCTCCACGGACTGCGCCGCCGCTGCTCAGATCGACCTTGGAGCAGAAAAGGTGAAGTTTGGTCTTTGAGTCGTATCCAATTCCCAGCGCGAGCTCCCGATGTAAAGTAATTGTTTGCCTGGAGTACAATGTCTGGCGCTCTCAGAATCCAAATCTTGCTCCAGGATCCGCGGGGACGTGCGAGGAGTGCGAGCGCTTGAACAGACACCAAATTACCTGGCAAAAGGTCAATGGCTTTTAAAAGACTGCGTCAAACTTTAGAAAGAATAATTCAGAGTTAAAAAGTCCAGGGTTTTGCATTTAAGGACTCACATTATGCACAGATGGAAACTCATTCCGTGCTATCATCGGCGGCTGCTGCTGTTAACGTGTTCTTTCTAAATCAGGGGTGTCCAGACTTTTCCGTAAGAAAGCCTTGTTAGTGACTTGACTAGTTTCTACTCGACAGGTAAAGTTTGGATTCTATTTGGAGAAATACGTTTTCTTCGTCTATATTGTCTGACATAGTGGAAAAAGTACTAATCTTCTTGGAAACGTAAGCTTGTGTGTAAACAGGATTACTTTTGGGTTAGGGTTAGTGCACGAGCCCAATGCTCCTATTTACCTCCAAATGTACTTTCATTTTTAATACTTCTTTTTATTTTAATGGTTTCATTTATTTAGACTTTCTTAAGGACTCATGCAGGCACAGGGTCCAAAAGTAATATAATAAAGATGTTTTTATTTAATATATATAAAAGAGTAGTGAATATTAGTATCTTTCAGTAGCTTGTTGGTAAAATGGGCTTAAATGTGTGTTCGAGCCTTTATAGTTGTATCGCTTGTATTTTATTGTGTTTTTATGCCCTTTGCGTCTCCGGTGAATGGTAAGAAAAATAAAGTTATCTGAATGTAAACTTTTTGCAGTTTTTACGTCCTTTCATTTCCGCATTTTTAGTTCAGGCCCTGAACCAGCTGTAACTGTCACAATTATACTCCTTCATATTCGACACATGCTTCCTTTCCCTGATTCAGATCCTTTTTTTAATCCTTTGCAGTAAAACCACATTGGCATACACGTACAAAAAGTCCCCTAGTGTGCATTTAAATACAGCGCTTTCTATTGAGTGCCCTTACTAGAGGCAGAGAGTTCAGACCTCTCAAAGTTCCACAACCAGCACCATCCACTCACATCCAGACTGCTGCATGTTGCGGGCAAGTTTAATGTAATGGCACATTTCATACACGGTGCAATTGCAAATGGTTTACAAATTATGAGAGAAAACATTTAAATTTCAATATAAAGTGGAGCCTATTACTCGACGAACAAAGCAACACAAACGCCTTCTTACACAATCAAGTCCATATTACCAAACACATGTAGCAGCTAGCATTGTCTATGTTTAAGGATTATTCGGAGAGTAGGAACAATTAGGCATTCCCTTTGAAATGATGACTCCCCATGTGTAGTCAGTCCCTGTGCTCCTCAGAGTCCCAGCAGGAGGCCAGTCCCTGTGCTCCTCAGAGTCCCAGCAGGAGGCCAGTCCCTGTGCTCCTCAGGAGTCCCAGCAGGAGTCTAGTCCCTGTGCTCCTCAGAGTCCCAGCAGGAGGCCAGTCCCTGTGCTCCTCAGAGTCCCAGCAGGAGGCCAGTCCCTGTGCTCCTCAGAGTCCCAGCAGGAGTCCAGTCCCTGTGCTCCTCAGAGTCCCAGCAGGAGGCCAGTCCCTGTGCTCCTCAGAGTCCCAGCAGGAGTCCAGTCCCTGTGCTCCTCAGAGTCCCAGCAGGAGTCCAGTCCCTGTGCTCCTCAGAGTCCCAGCAGGAGGCCAGTCCCTGTGCTCCTCTCAGTCCCAGCAGGAGGCCAGTCCCTGTGCTCCTCAGAGTCCCAGCAGGAGGCCAGTCCCTGTGCTCCTCAGAGTCCCAGCAGGAGTCCAGTCCCTGTGCTCCTCAGAGTCCCAGCAGGAGTCCAGTCCCTGTGCTCCTCTCAGTCCCAGCAGGAGGCCAGACCTTGTGCTCCTCAGAGTCCCAGCAGGAGGCCAGTCCCTGTGCTCCTCAGACTCTGTTGGTTCATATGGCTCTAACATTGAGATTTTGGGTGATGTGGAAGAAACCGGAGGAAAGACAAAAAGTTCAAACTCCAAATCCAGGTCTGCACTGGAATCGAACCAGCAACTTTCTTGCTGCTCAGAAATGAGTGGAGCCATTGATCATATCAGCCTCACCTCCGCACATGTAATGAGAAACACACTACGGCTGTATCTGTTTAGTCCCAGGGGCCCATCCAAACCAGATCTATACATGTAACGGTTTAATTACCCACGGTGATTAAGCACTTTGAGCTGCTTTCCAAACGGCGTCGTTATTTCACCTCTGGATTCAATCTCGCAGCAGGCAGAGACCATTACAGCCCGCATGGATTCTGATTACAGACCATGCAATGATTACTGCACTCCGTTTTTCACATTGCAAAAAAAAATAATGAAAAAACACAAAAAACAGCAGCACACAGGTCTTTTTCGTCAACCGTATATTTTCTTGCATTTCTCCGGGCAAATAGCCATGCACACCTGGAGTTGGCTGATAATGGGGGCCAGGGGGAGACGGTGGGTTTTGCCTATGGATGAGGGGATTGGTTATCGCACGGCAGCCCAGCGGAGCATGCCTAATGTGAGTGCCGTGCTATCGCTCCATCGCGTCCAGAGGAAGGGGAGAAAACAGAGGAAACAGACAAGGTGAAGCCGCACAATGGAAAAGCAGTGTATCGCGGTAAAGGGCAGCGGACCAATGCAGGCGGCGGCTGAGAGAGTCCGAGATCTCATGAGAAATGTAATTGGCTTTCGCGGTTATGGCATTCAAAATATGAAAACACGGAGTTAGGTCGTGTTTTAAGGCTTCTATAAAAATCCATACACGAGTCGACCATTATTGTCTGCACTGAAAATGAAGAAACGGTGGGAAATAGAACCAATGGGTGAAAAAGGTTGTGTTTGACCTTCTGGGCACAAGAACTGGAGAAGTTTAACACTGAGTGTAACATGAATCTACAGCCTCAGTCCTGGGTCTACAGCCTCAGTCCTGGATCTACAGCCTCAGTCCTGGGTCTACAGCCTCAGTCCTGGGTCTACAGCCTCAGTCCTGGGTCTACAGCCTCAGTCCTGGGTCTACAGCCTCAGTCCTGGGTCTACAGCCTCAGTCCTGGGTCTACAGCCTCAGTCCTGGGTCTACAGCCTCAGTCCTGGGTCTGCAGCCTCAGTCCTGGGTCTACAGCCTCAGTCCTGGGTCTACAGCCTCAGTCCTGGGTCTACAGCCTCAGTCCTGGGTCTACAGCCTCAGTCCTGGGTCTACAGCCTCAGTCCTGGGTCTACAGTCTCAGTCCTGGGTCCTGGGTCTACAGCCTCAGTCCTGGGTCTACAGCCTCAGTCCTGGATCTACAGCCTCAGTCCTGGATCTACAGCCTCAGTCCTGGATCTACAGCCTCAGCCCTGGATCTACAGCCTCAGTCCTGGATCTACAGCCTCAGCCCTGGGTTTACAGCCTCAGCCCTGGGTCTACAGCCTCAGTCCTGGGTCTACAGCCTCAGTCCTGGATCTACAGCCTCAGTCCTGGATCTACAGCCTCAGTCCTGGGTCTACAGCCTCAGCCCTGGATCTACAGCCTCAGTCCTGGATCTACAGCCTCAGCCCTGGGTTTACAGCCTCAGTCCTGGGTCTTCAGCCTCAGTCCTGGGTCTACAGTCTCAGTCCTGGGTCTACAGTCTCAGTCCTGGGTCTACAGTCTCAGTCCTGGGTCTACAGCCTCAGTCCTGGGTCTACAGCCTCAGTCCTGGGTCTACAGCCTCAGTCCTGGGTCTACAGCCTCAGTCCTGGGTCTACAGCCTCAGTCCTGGGTCTACAGCCTCAGTCCTGGGTCTACAGCCTCAGTCCTGGGTCTACAGCCTCAGTCCTGGGTCTACAGTCTCAGCCGTGGGTCTACAGTCTCAGTCCTGGGTCTACAGTCTCAGTCCTGGATCTACAGTCTCAGTCCTGGATCTACAGTCTCAGTCCTGGGTCTACAGCCTCAGTCCTGGGTCTACAGCCTCAGTCCTGGGTCTACAGTCTCAGCCGTGGGTCTACAGTCTCAGCCGTGGGTCTACAGTCTCAGTCCTGGATCTACAGTCTCAGCCGTGGGTCTACAGTCTCAGTCCTGGATCTACAGTCTCAGTCCTGGGTCTACAGCCTCAGTCCTGGGTCTACAGCCTCAGTCCTGGGTCTACAGCCTCAGTCCTGGGTCTACAGTCTCAGCCGTGGGTCTACAGTCTCAGTCCTGGGTCTACAGTCTCAGTCCTGGATCTACAGCCTCAGTCCTGGATCTACAGCCTCAGTCCTGGGTCTACAGCCTCAGTCCTGGGTCTGCAGCCTCAGTCCTGGATCTATCGCCTCAGTCCTGGGTCTACAGCCTCAGTCCTGGATCTACAGCCTCAGTCCTGGGTCTACAGCCTCAGTCCTGGGTCTACAGCCTCAGTCCTGGGTCTACAGTCTCAGCCGTGGGTCTACAGTCTCAGTCCTGGGTCTACAGTCTCAGTCCTGGATCTACAGCCTCAGTCCTGGATCTACAGCCTCAGTCCTGGGTCTACAGCCTCAGTCCTGGGTCTGCAGCCTCAGTCCTGGATCTATCGCCTCAGTCCTGGGTCTACAGCCTCAGTCCTGGATCTACAGCCTCAGTCCTGGGTCTACAGCCTCAGTCCTGGGTCTACAGCCTCAGTCCTGGGTCTACAGCCTCAGTCCTGGATCTACAGCCTCAGTCTTGGATCTACAGCCTCAGTCCTGGGTCTACAGCCTCAGTCCTGGGTCTACAGCCTCAGTCCTGGGTCTACAGCCTCAGTCCTGGGTCTACAGCCTCAGTCCTGGATCTACAGCCTCAGTCTTGGATCTACAGCCTCAGTCCTGGGTCTGCAGCCTCAGTCCTGGGTCTGCAGCCTCAGTCTTGGATCTACAGCCTCAGTCCTGGGTCTGCAGCCTCAGTCCTGGGTCTGCAGCCTCAGTCCTGGATCTATCGCCTCAGTCCTGGATCCACAGGCTGGTACGTGTGTAAATGTATGATTAATGTATTCTAACCCGCACAAGTGTGATCTCTTGAACTTGTAACAGAGAAGAGACAGACGAGGGTGAGGGTGAATATGATGAATGGATGAAATGGGGAAAGGGTGTGTGATTGTGGACTGCTGTGTTTGTGTGCGTTCATGTTTATTTAAAGTTGGCAGACTTGTATATTCTTTAATCTGTTACTATTATCTGTGCAGCACTTTGGAAACGTGTTTTATAAAAATGAGCTATATCAAGTGTGTGTGTGTGTGTAAGTGTGTGTGTGTGTGTGTGTAAGTGTGTGTGTGTGTGTGTGTGTGTGTGTGTGTGTGTGTGTGTGTGTGTGTGTGTGTGTGTGTGTGTGTGTGTGTGTGTGTGTGTGTGTGTGTGTGTGTGTGTGAAAAAATGAAAAAAATGAATTGAATTGGTTTCATGAGAAACGTTAAATGTCATTCCTGCAAAACACTTTCAAAACACTATTTAGAACCATAAGCATGTTCTAAAAGTCAAACTGGATTCTCTGTCAACTCGGAGCGTTTCACAGATGGATGTGACTCTGAAGCGCAGACGCAGTGGCCTGCACGGCTCCGCCCTCATTTCATATTCGTGACATTTGGTATAATTGTAACTTAGTTTCAGCGGCAGCTTCACAACGACAAGAATAGAAACTCTTTTTTTCTTTTCTTTTTTGGGAGGATAATGGTTTGGAATGAGGCTCGGAGGGTTATCATAGAAAAGTTGGGCACATTCAGAACAGTCAGAGAATAGTGGAGATGGCAGAATAGAAACATAGAAAAGTATCATTTGTCTTTTCACACAATGGGTTTTGGGTATTCATGATTTTAAAGAAATGGGCTTAAGCTGGGGCAACACTTGTAAACACTGGTTACACATTTTTACTGCTATTTTCACAGAAGCAACTTTGTATCGACACAAAAATAAGGTGCAGATTTGATCTTTTAGTGAGTCAGAGATTGTAAAGGTGGTTAGCACTGTGCCGTAACGTTTGCTCCGGGATGATCGTGTTGTCTGTGTTCTGGTGCCTCCTGCAACAGACAAAAACATATAAATGAAACATACGTCCAAACATAGCATCCTGGAGACTTCTGTGATGGAGGGTTAAGGCCCACACAGTCACTCTGTTTAAGCTCAAATAAAACATGCTAAAATATAACCTTTTATGTCCCTTCTGGAGAAAAGTATATTTTTAACCTCTAACATGTTTCACACTTCTGTCTTTTGCACAGTTTGAGTGATTCTGTCCGTGCCCACTGTCCATCTGATGTTATGGAGGTTCTATGATGACGCCACAACAGAGACACAGAAATCATGAAAGAATCCAAACACATTTTTAGGACAAATATATTTCCGTCTTTTAGATCCTTTTTACCTGGTTTTATTTTGACCTAATTTCTCTCCAGTTTTAGTTTAGTTTTACTTCCAGTCCTGTTTCCTTGATTGAGGGTCTGCCCCGCCCTGATGTGTTGCACCTGTGTCAATGGCCCCGTCCCAACACTCGCACTTCACCCTGGCGCCCCTCATTTGTGCGTTCGATGATGGTGCGAGTGCGTAGGGTACAGTCCCAATCCTCCAATGAGGTCTTTGGCCCCGCCCCCTTTGCGCCCCTGACCCATACTTCGCAGTAGCCTGCATCTAAGCGGACTCTGGCGAAGGATATTTCCCATAATTCTTTGCGGTACACAGCAAAACGTACACACCAAATATATATGCTGTATGTGTGTAAATAAGTGTTGCTGTTACTTCGAAACAAGCATAAATGTCTGAAGAATTACAGACATTCTATTTTAACAATTTCATAACTTTTTTAATTCAAGCGTTCATATAACGTTCAATTTAAACTTTACACTTAGTCCAATAAAGTTACTAGGATGTATAAGCTATCAGCTATTTCAAATAACCAATATACATGTATTTTAACGTGTGTGGAGAAACTCATTTTGTTTCCCACAGGGTCAGACAAAATAAGAAATAACCTTTAATTTTTATAAAGTTTAGGTCTGAAAATTACCATTTCTTGACGAGTCAATGATGTCACCTGCACTGTCGCAATTCTGCCTTTTTTGCTGTAACCTGCCACTCAAACCTGTGCACTTCAAACAAATGAGTGTAGGGGGCAGTGTGGCTATTGGAACAGAGCCATATGTACCTGTGTCTCTCTGTGTCTGTACCTGTGTCTCTGTGTCTATATGTACCTGTGTCTCTGTGTCTATATGTACCTGTGTCTCTGTGTCTGTACCTGTGTCTCTCTGTGTCTATATGTACCTGTCTCTCTGTGTCTGTACCTGTGTCTCTCTGTGTCTGTACCTGTGTCTCTCTGTGTCTGTACCTGTGTCTCTGTGTCTGTACCTGTGTCTCTGTGTCTGTACCTGTGTCTCTCTGTCTGTACCTGTGTCTCTGTGTCTGTACCTGTGTCTCTGTGTCTGTACCTGTGTCTCTGTGTCTGTACCTGTGTCTCTGTGTCTGTACCTGTGTCTCTCTGTGTCTGTACCTGTGTCTCTCTGTGTCTGTACCTGTGTCTCTCTGTGTCTGTACCTGTGCTCCTCTCCACTGGCTGCTGGTCTATTGTCACTGTCTCTGCTCGTCTTTGTCTGTTCCTGGTTTGGTTTGGATTCTGGGAATGTTGTTTTTCATTTTGGACTTGTATTTATCCTCATTAAATCATTGTTATTTTTGCATTCCTTAATTCTGTGTCCTCCATTTCACCTCATGACATTAAAAACACTCAACTCATTTCAGCCGTTCACAAACTCAGACTCAGTCAAATGTAAATAATAATTACGACAAAATACAACCACTTTTTTTCTTTCGCCCGCCGACCAAAATGAGTTTTCCGCCTCATTTACAGTGTGAAAAACATGTATACAGTGACACAGAGGTAGAGTAATTATCATAACTGCAGTCCATCTGATTCAGCTTTACAAAAATATGTGTCAATTCCAGGTCCACAACATTATCCTCATGAACGACAGAGATAATTGCGTTCCGCGGTGCTGTACGTGGCCTCAGCAAACCGAGGCCCACTCCGTTATGAAAAGATCAAAGCTTTAACGCGTCGAACTGTGTCAATTACGTCCGGATCTAATCTTCAGAGGTCTTCCTTTGGGCTGATAACCTTCTGGGTGAGGGACGCCGCAGTTATCGCCGAACCCCAGCGCCTCACGCAGCTTCCAACTTTGAACTGCTCCAGGAAATTATAATAAACATTTTGGGTATTGATTTGAGGTTCTGCTCTGAAGGGTTTTTCCACGAGACAGTGGTGGACGGTTCTGTGAGTTTGGAGTCCTGTTAATTGTTAATAGACTGTTAATTACGAGAGGACTGACAGAGTGTGATGTCACCATATTTTACCGATTTAAACAGAAGCTAGGTTTTGTTCCGTGGTAACAGGGGATGATAAAACTATTGCTCTAATAATACGGAGGTTCCCCCGTGTGTGCAGGAATCTGATTGGTCACTTCTAATGACTCTGAATTTACAAAAACATTAGTAAAATACAAAAACCAGAATCATAGAGAGCGCAAAACCACATCGTTTTAAGCCAAAAACAAAAGGCGAAAAAAAGTATGTGCATGTGTAAAAACAATTTGGTCCTGAGTAACTAGAAACATGAATTTTATATTATTAGAAAGTTAGATATGACTGCTTTAGGAGTTGTTCATGTTTTGTGTTAAAATTAGCAATTCAGCTTTAAGTCCTGTGTTCGAATCCCGGTCGGAACAGGGCCTTTCAGAATGGAGTTTGTTCCACCGTAGGTTTTCTCCAGGTGTTTTAGTTTGTCATTGGCAGAGAGTGCGATAGTAAAGTAATCTGTTGTGGTTCAGCTCCAAATATTAAGAAATTGATGCCGGAGCAAAAGGAATGTTTAGCAGATGTCATTACTGGAGACTATTTTGTGGCTCTACTCCCAAGCCCCGGTGATCCAAGATGGCGTCCTGTTCAGATGAAAGGCTTGTGCTCAGTAGATCATGGGACTTCACGGGGAGCGAATGATTGGGCATCGTCTGGTCCTCCCGGTTCTGCGCAGTCGATTATCTCCCATGATGCTTTGCGCCAAATACGCATGTGTGGGTCTCATGCACGTGCACAGAGGGGCTCGGCCGCGCTCTGACCAATCAGAGCAGTTTATCAGAGCGGGAGTTAGAGCGGAGTCAGAGCGGGAAGGAAAGGAGCAGAGTTTGTGGCAGTAAAGTGTGGGTTTAAAGAAAACAGGATTTAAGAAGATGAAAAGTTCAGGACGACAAGGGACACTAAAATCCTCACAAAATCTGATCTTTATGAAAGCTGTAGGTTCTCTGTCAGGTTCTCTGTCAGGTTCTCTGTCAGCTGAGGTCAAGCTGTTTTAGTTTAAACTGAGTTCTATGGGACTTTTTTCTGGGTAGCCCTCGTGAATTTAGTCTGCAGTACCACAGCGCCCCCTGTGGCCATGGGTGGGACAGCTGTAAGCTAGTAATACCCTATCCAGTTATTATTATAGATCCATGTCTACTCCCCACGGGCTGTGATAGTAGCAAAGGAGATGGCAAAAGCTAGGCTAAATGCTAAAGCTAGGCTAAAGGCCTCTCACTCGGGTGCATTAACCCCTCCCACCTGTTAACGGACTTCAATGGAGAAAACCCAGACCTTAGGACAAAATGAAATGAGTTCTGTAATCTGAGGACATCAGATTCACCACCATTGACTAATTGTAAGTATGTTTCGGTTTTGTCTTGTTTGCTAATGAGGTCATAGACACTCGTATATAAATAAACTCAACTCCTCGGTGTATAGAAATGTGTTTAATTTGTGAACTTAATTTGTGAATAGGTCAAAATGCAAAACAGTGTTTACGCTGAAGAGTGAGACGCAGCGTTAAGTATTTCCCCACAGTAAATGTATATGTCAGGAAATGTCAGCCTTAAAATGGGATTTCTCTGGAAGGACACTCCCCCCGGACACACACGTCTGCACAAGTCCTTCACAGCCTTTTGGAATCAGGAAGTATCCACAAACAATGCTACCTTGTTTCCTCATTAAAAGAACATATGGGGCTTTTTAACATGATAATGATGCTATTTACTTTAATATTTTAGGATGATTTTTTACGGAAAAAATACAGAGGCAAGTTTCAATTCATGCACACAATCTGTAAATGATACACACTTCTTTCACTCAAATACAGCTGTGTTTCTCTCTTATATGATTCATTTATTTGGAACGTTCCAAAGAACCACTGATTTAAAAAGGAAAACCATGTACTTTGAGAAGGGTGCCCAAACTTTTGCATATCACTGTGTATGAAGTGTTTAGGAAAATGACCTTGGCAAGTCTTTCAACAATAGCAATAATTTTACTTTTTGGAGGCAGAATACGCTCTGAATTTGTTGTAATAGTGTAAAAAGTTAAAGTTGGGCACTTAAGGTTTGTTTCATAAATCATACTTTGTTTGTGCCGACAGAATCAAACACAACATATTGTCTTAATTTCAATAGAAACTCAATCTGTATTCACTTCAAACGTACGTTTTTATATTTTGTATAAATGCCCACTCCCACTCCTTGCCTGTGGGGGTGTACCTGGAAAGAGAATTACCCTATGCTTTTGTATGGTGCCTTCTTTCCTCTTGAAAACGTCTTTACAGTTCTAAAGTTGCTCTTGGTCAAATGCTACGTCCCAGATGCTGTCGATGCTGAAGGGACTATTCTTTTTGGGCCAGTCTCGTTTAGCCGCTGTGGACTTTAGAATGCATTCGTTACATGAATGGGGCGAGCGTGACTACGTCTACAGTCTATGGTTGGGAATAACATGTCATTATTTATGGGGGGAAACAAGTAAAAAAAACAGATTTATTACTAATTATATCAAATATTATAAGACAAGCTATAAATAAATATTATAATTCGAACCCATGCTTATACTGATTAATTTGCTATATTTCCCTTGTGAATCAGTAAAATATGTAGCAGTGAGTCCAAGCCTGAATAAAACATGATCAGAGACCTTGGCCCGGTGTAAAGCTGTGGGTGGTCATTATTTTTGCCAGGATCGGAGAATCCTAATCTGCAGTAATCTACCTGGATTTGTCCAACAACATGAGTCGAGCTGTGGCTATGAATGAAATTACAGCTACATCAGATGTAGGAGAAGGAGGTTACACTGCCACAGCTAAGACTGTAGTACATCATATATAATGGTCCAATCACACGCTGACGTCTTGTACCATGTGATTCCAGTGGGATTAGATTGGATATTCCAAAAAATGCAGTGCTCTGTTTAAAAATTTGCACAATTAGATCTGCTGTAGTATTAATAAAAACATCTTGGGGTGGCGCAGTGGTTATCGCTTGTGTTTCACTGCAAGAATGTCTTGGGTTCGATTCCACCTCAAGGCCTGGTTGTGTGGAGTTTGCATGTTCTCCCTATGTCTGCGTAGGTTTCCTCCAGGTTCTCCGGTTTCCCCGACCACTAACATTTTGTAAAAAAGGTCAGACATGCACCTCCTGTCGGTGACCCCGCTCCTAGTCAAGGGCCGTTGGGATGGGTCCAGGGTCGGGGTTCTGTCTGTTCCTTTAAAGTCTTCATCATCTAGTAGGCCCTTGAAGGTCAGCGAAGACTCTTTTCTTGGAGGTGAGCAGGTTGATCCTTTTAATGGCATCGTCAAATATCTGGCTTGGGCATACTGCTGGTTGGAGTCGTCTCCCAACTAATCTGATTCTTTGGGCTTTAGGTGCAGGTGAGTCTATCCTGTGTTTGTTCCTGCTGTCTTTGTAACTGTGGAGCTTCTTAGCTGAGGAAGCTGCTGGGTGAAGTCCTGTTTTGTGGTGGTGTAAGCGTGATGAGGAGTCCCTCTCCATGGTGCTGAAAGTGGTGTTCCCTGTATCGCTTCTGTCTATCCCTTTGAAATTTCACTGTGTGGTTTTTCTTTGGTCCGCATAACTGAAGGCTGGTATGGTTGTTCTGTCGGTGGAAATGCAGACCATTTCCTCAAATCTTCAGGTTAAGACTAGGTTTCCTCCAGGTACTCCGGTTTCCCCTACCACTAAAAACATGTACAATAGTTCTGGCATGTGCGTCTTGTACTGGCCCCGCTCCCATCTCTGTGTGGAGTGAGAGACTAATGCCCAAAAAAATAACAAATTGTAAACCGCTTTGTGTCTCTGATCTGTGAAAGGCACCTGTTCAAATCCCAGGATATTTCTGCGTGGAGTTTGCATGTTCTCCCTGTGTCTGTGGGTTTTTTTCAGGCTTCTCCGGTTTCCCCTACCTCTAAAAAACTAAATCAATAGAAAAATCCTACAGCTCTGGTCTTGACTAAGCATTAACATCTGGAGATTGGTTAGTGGCTTTTCAAGATGGGTCAAATGCAGAGGACAAAGTTTCCTAATGGGGATAAACTGCACACTTATCTATTAATAATTTAGTGTATTTGAAAACTCAGTATTGCTCCAAATCCATTAATTGAGTCTGTATGTAATGTCCCCTTTAATTACGTATAAGATTTCACACCAAAGCCATGGGACCACCCTTGACAAAGCACATGGCCTTTACATAGATATAATCAAGACACCATTCCTCCGAGCACAATGGAACGTAAATAGACTGTCAAGAGACGCAGCGATTCCTCCATAAAGGCGGCGAAAATACACCTGAAAATGAGGAAAGGATCGAGACGTCCTCAGTTCATGGGCTCAAAAAGCAGAAGACTAATTCTGCAGCTGGGAAATGACGACAACAAAGGAGAAGGTTAACACTTCGGGAGGGGAGAGGGTAAGAGCGGCTCCATGGTAAAAATATTGTGCTTAATTAATTCACTGGAAACCGAAGCTCCGCGCTCAGAGAATAATCCAGGCAGTTCAACCAAAATCAGGTCAAAGGTCCAGTGCTTCATTTTTGCCTCAAAATATCAAAAAGAAAAACTAGTTTAAACCAATTTGCCGCAGTCAAAGCCAAGAGGAGCATGGTGTCTTGGCTCCAGGATGTTAGAACATTTCTGAATTCCTCTTAAAGCAACTTTGAGTGTGTAAATGACCTGGTCCTGTTGACGAGACCGTGTGAACAATAAAACTATTGTCCTTCAATCGAACTTTTGAATCCAGCACGAGGCACATACTTGTTGCTTTGAACCTGCGAGGAAACCAGTATCTCCTCCCACCAGTAGCCGTTCACACACACACCAGACTCATTCTAATGTGGCTGAAGTGTCTTCCCCATGGACACAACAACAGTTTGACCCCACTGTGGGATCAGGTGTTCCCAGAGGTCTCCCATCACAGCACTAACCAGGCAGCCCTGCTTAGCTTCATAGGTCTGCCTGGTTCAGATTAATTCAGGTAAGCGTTTAGATAAATACAAATAATTAAAACAGTGTATACATTCTCAGTGGATATATTTAATACAATAAGATTCCAGGCAGATGATCCACCTTTTCAATTTTCTTCTGCTATATCCATTGCTGGGTCACGGGGGCAGTCTCCAGCACAATGAAGCAAGAACAGTGATAGTGTGGATTATGCATTCGGCCTTAAAGGATAACTGAACACAATTCTTACAATATGATAATTTTAACCGGTGATTTTAACATACACATTGACAATCCCTCTGACAATTTTACCCTAGATTTCTTAGATGTTCTTAATTACATGGATTTTACCCAACACGTCACACAGCCAACACACAACAGGGGACGCACCCTCGACCTGGTCATTACCTATGGCCTGACTGCGGATGTGTCCTCTGTTGTCGACTTGGCTGTCTCGGACCACTACTGTGTGTTTTTTAACATCACTGGTATTATTCAGCGTGAGACCTCTGTGAGAACCGTGAGGAAGCGACATCTAACCCCTGAAGTGGCTGCAAATTTTATCGACATCCTAAACAACACTCCCCACTTGGTTTTACCTGCCCCCTGTGATTTTATAGCAAATGATTTTAACAGTAGACTTAGTTCTGCGTTGGATCAGGTGGCTCCTTTAAAAACAAAAATCATAAAAACAAAATCTGCACCCCCATGGAGAAATGAAGAAGTATGCAAAATGAAACAAGAGTGCAGGGTGGCAGAACGAAGATGGAGGAAAAATAAAACAACAATCAACTACGAAATATATAAAAACAATCAAAAAGCATACAATTACACAATTAGAAATCATAAGAACAAATACTTTGCAAATCTAATCAGCCAGAACAAAAATAATCCAAAAATCCTCTTTTCAACCATCGACACCATTTTAAACCCTGATTTTAGCATGTCTCTTTTAACCCCCACAGACTCCCTCTGTGAGGATGTTGCAGTCCACTTCATGGGGAAGATAAATACAATCAGATGTAACATTTTATCCAACCGCACAACTGTTTTTAACACATCTGATTGTTTGTCTTCGCCAGAGGAAACACTGGACAGTTTTGTCCTGGTTGATGCTGAGATGCTTGATAAAGTTTTCTCCTCACCACATGTCTTTTAGATCCAGTCCCCACTCCATTTTTTAAGTCATTTTATGAATCTTTTAGAGAGGAGCTTTTAAACCTGATGAATTGCTCTCTTCAGACTGGGGTCTTTCCTGCAGCCTTCAAAGCGGCTGTGGTGAGACCCCTTCTGAAGAAGAGCAATTTGGATTTTAATGAAGCTTAAGCGGAGGTTCAGGATGGTAGACTACCTACGTTATCACGCCAGGCTTGACCACGCCTTACTCAGCCTGTCTTAATCAACTCCCCGCAGCCGTGTCAATCAAGCCAGCGTTTAAGAGCAAAGCAGAGCACAGCTCACCAAACGGACTTCAAGCTGCAATGGGCTGCTCTTCGTCACTTTGTTTACTCACGCCTCGCACATTGTTCGTCCTGCATGGTCGCGGCTCCTCTTCAACATCACATGTTTGGGGCTGCGCGCCATGGTCGCTGTGTCTCCACCGCGGCTCCTCTCCTGCGGACTCGCTGCCGCTCGTCTCCCCGTGGCCGCTGCGCTCGCGGCCAGGCTCCGCGCACCCTGCCGCTTCCATACCGGGAACGGGACTTCTGTTTGCCTGCCGTCGTCTGCTGCCTCTGTCCACCCGTCTCCCTGCCTCCACTCACGGTACAGTGTCCGTTTCGTTGTTTTCCCCACTACCATGAACTGCACTGAACTGCGGCGTGTCAGTTAATCCCGCCAAATTGGCTCGCAGGCTGTGTTTTTACCCGATGCATCGTCTGCAGGCTGTTCGTTTTACCATCTGCACTGGCATTTAGACCGTCCGTTTTCACCATGGACCGCACATTTTAACCACTGTATTGGCCTTCTGGCTGTCCGTTTTACTCATGGGATGAACATTCTACACAATGCAGTGACCTCCAGGCTGTCCGTTTGACTATGGTCTGAACATTTACCCACTGCATTGACCTTCAGGCTGTCAGTTGTAACCATGGACTATAACATTTGTCGTCTGCTTGGCCTTTGCGCTGTCTATTTGACCGTGGACTGTAAGTTTTGCCCACTGCATTGCCTCCCGGCTGTCCGTGTCTGATGAGCTGCTCTGATTGGTCGGAGCGCGGCCGAGCCCCTCTGTACTGTTCGACAACCAGCACTTTTAACCAGTGCGTTGGCCTTCAGGCATGCTTCAACGGCCTCACTTCAACGCTTCATCGCAGCACACGTCGGCGGCCGCACACTTCAACGCCCACACGCTTCGCCGACGCCACTTCGGTGGCCGCACGCTTCGGTGACGCCGCTTTGGTGACGCCACTTCGGTGGCCGCACGCTTCGACGACGCTTCGACGACTCCACGCTTCGACTCCTCCTCCACGCTTCGACTCCTCCTCCACGCTTCGACTCCTCCTCCACGCTTCGACTCCTCCTCCACGCTTCGACTCCTCCTCCACGCTTCGACTCCTCCTCCACGTATCGACGACGGCGCACGCATCGACGACGGCGCACGCATCGACGAAGGCGCACGCATCGACAAAGACGCACGCATCGACGAAGGCGCACGCATCAACGAAGGCGCACGCATCGACGAAGGCGCACGCATCGACGAAGGCGCACGCATCGACGAAGGCGCACGCATCGACGAAGGCGCACGCATCGACAAAGGCGCACGCATCGACGAAGGCGCACGCATCGACGAAGGCGCACGCATCGACGAAGGCGCACGCATCGACGAAGGCGCACGCATCGACGAAGGCGCACGCATCGACGAAGGCGCTCGCTTGGGCGGCGCACGCCTTGACGCGGCACGCCTTGGCGCCTCAACAACGCAGCACGCTACGCCGCAGCACGCTTTGACGCAGCACGCTTTGACGCAGCACGCATCAACGATGGCGCACGCATCAACAACGCAGCTCGCTTGGACGCCGCACGCCTTGACGCCGGCGCACGCCTTGACGCCGGCGCACGCCTTGACGCAGCCGCATGCATCAACGACGCCGCTCGCTTGGACGCCGCTCGCTTGGACGCCGCTCGCTTGGACGCCGCTCGCTTGGACGCCGCTCGCTTGGACGCCGCTCGCTTGGACGCCGCTCGCTTGGACGCCGCACGCCTTGACGCCTCAACGACGCTGCACGCCTTGATGCAGCACGCTTCAACGACGGCGCACGCTTCAACGACGGCGCACGCTTCAACGACGGCGCACGCTTCAACGACGGCGCACGCTTCAACGACGGCGCACGCTTCAACGACGGCGCACGCTTCAACGACGGCGCACGCTTCAACGACGGCGCACGCTTCAACGACGGCGCACGCTTCAACAACGGCGCACGCTTCAACGACGGCGCACGCTTCAACGACGGCGCACGCCTTGAGGCAGCACGCTTTGAGGCAGCACGCTTCAACGACGCCGCACGCTTTGACGCAGCACGCTTCATCGCAGCACACGTCGGTGGCCGCACGCTTCATCGCCGTACGTCGGTCGGCGCACACGCTTCCACGTCGGTCTCCGCCTCCTGCCGCATTCTCGACCTCATGCTTCGACGCATTCGTGTGCTCTCATCCATTCATCGTGGAACCAGTGTCGACCATGGACTCGCGTTCCCTATTGGTGGGTAAACAATCCAGCGCTAGGAGAGTTCTGCTTCACAATGACGGGAAGAGCCGGCATCGAAGGATGACTGAAGACGTGGTCTGACTGAAGACGCGGTCTGACTGAAGACGCGGTCTGACTGAAGACGCGGTCTGACTGAAGACGCGGTCTGACTCTGCCCGTTGGTCCTTTTCACTCGAGTGATAGTGGTTCGAGGTTTCTCTTTTCAGCTTCGCAGGAACGCGATGCCGCAACGCCGCACCAAAGCTCTGCTACAACGCCGTGACGGTGGCCTGCTGCAACGCTGGCCTGCTAAGACTGCATGAGTACTGTCGGCGTGGCCTTCAAACCTGGCCGGCTATCTTCCCCAGGCCGCACTCATTGGCTTTTGGTGTGCAGCACTGCCCGCCACGGTTTGCGTGCACTCTGAGTGGCTGTAGGCGGTGCTCCTTCTCATGTTCCCCAGGCATATTCTCTCCTGGTCTCCTGGTGCGGCTCCTGCCGCCGGGCCTGTCTCACGCTTCGCCTTACCTGACGCACCCTGGCCCTCATTCTGACCGGGCCCTTGTGCGTTGGTTTTTGGGGGTCCAGAGATCTCCTATCGAACATCAATCTTCCTGGGTAAGTGTACTTCATGAATCTCATTTTCACCTTCTAGTCTCCCCAAGTGGAATCATGTTCGAATATCAGCGCTCTAAACACCAGCAGTTCATCCTTCATTCAGCATTCTCCTTTCCCTCTCACTGCACACTCTCAGTCTCTGGACATCAGCATCGCGGGTACTGCCGTCACTGCCTCATCTACATCGGCATTAAATACATTCTCTAAAATCCACTTCGAGTCACACTGCTCCACCCTCATAAGAAGATCCTTAAAGGAGTATTGGCATGGTCCTTGTTCTGTAGTTTAGGTCCTGGACGACTAGCCTGTCTGTCCGTGGAGTGGATTCCCTCTCTCTATGTAGGGTCTTCCAAAGGTTTCTCACTTTTTTCCCCACGGGGTTTTGTGAGTTTTCCTTGCCATGCAGGAGGGTCTGGACAGTTAGTGTCCAACTAGAAGGCCCGTGGTGATGATCCAGGATACTTTAACATTCTACAACATCTATGGACATTTTATCAACATTCATAGACTATAATTACTCCTTAAACAATCCCTCAACGACCCCCTGGTCTGAACAAATTCAAAACCTCTGCTCCCTGCATGTAACCTCTCTTCCTTTCTCTACACCCGCCACTCCTTCCGGATAGGAGCAGCCACTTGGACTGCTGCCCTGGGACTCCCTCAATCATCTCTCCAGGAGCTCGGTCCCCGGTTCTCTACCACATTCATCCGTTCTGGCAGCCCAGCGCCTCCTCTCATATAAGTACGTATGCATCTCCTGGTGGTGGCAACTCCTCATTTCCAGCATGCCGCGCACTCGAGCCGAGCTCGTGCGCGTGCCAACGCCTAGCGCTAGAGCCAAGCTCGCGCACGGACATTACGCCGCGCACTCGAGCCGAGCTCATGCGCGTGCCAACGCCTAGCGTTAGAGCCGAGCTCGCGCACGGACATTACGCCGCGCACTTGAGCCGAGCTCGTGCGCGTGCCAACGCCTAGCGCTAGAGCCGAGCTCGCGCCCGGGCATTACGCCGCGCACTTGAGCCGAGCTCGTGCGCGTGCCAACGCCTAGCGCCAGAGCCGAGCTCGCGCACGGAAACAGTCACTCACACCATGCGCCTTCCATAAACGCAGCAACCAAGTCATGGCAAACGCATCGCTAGCCAAGCTCTCTTTTTGGGGATCATGATCTGCACCCAGGCGCAGATCTCTCCAGAGCACGGCCACAGCCGGGGCCTAAGCTCCAAACCAATAAACGAACTCAATCCATAAAATAAACAACTCTTAAACGCATCTCGTCTCTTGTAGTCTCTCCAGGTTGAAATGGAGCTTAAGCGGAGGTTCAGTATGGTAGACTACCTACGTTATCACGCCAGGCTTGACCACGCCTTACTCAGCCTGTCTTAATCAACTCCCCGCAGCCGTGTCAATCAAGCCAGCGTTTAAGAGCAAAGCAGAGCACAGCTCACCAAACGGACTTCAAGCTGCAACCACCTCCTCCCCACCTCCGCCTCAGGATTTCTTCACTTTCACATTCACCTTGCCTTGTTGCCACCACCAGTGTCTAGGCCCCGGGGGATCATGATCTGCACCCAGGCGCAGATCTCTCCAGAGCACGGCCACAGCCGGGGCCTAAGCTCCAAACCAATAAACGAACTCAATCCATAAAATAAACAACTCTTAAACGCATCTCGTCTCTTGTAGTCTCTCCAGGTTGAAATGATTTTAACAACTACAGACCGGTATCCAACTTACCATTTTTAAGCAAAATTTTAGAAAAACTTGTTTTTACCCAGCTCAATGCCTTTTTCGATCAGCAGCAAATTTTAGAGACATTTCAATCAGGTTTTAGGGTGAACCACAGCACAGAGACTGCTCTTTTAAAGATCTTAAACGATTTTAGACTAAGTTATGATTTCAAAAAGGTGACCGTGTTGGTTCTACTGGATCTTAGCGCTGCCTTCGACACAGTAGACCACACCATTCTTTTATCCCGCCTACAACACCTCGGCCTCTCTGGTGCTGTCCACAAATGGTTCACTTCTTATTTAACAGACAGATCCTTCATGGTAAGTTTGGATACCTGCTCCTCTCAGGTCCATAAAATCACATGTGGTGTGCCCCAGGGTTCCATTTTAGGTCCAGTCCTTTTTAACCTGTACATGCTCCCTCTTGGCGGTGTCGTCAGGAGACATGGAATTAACTTCCACAGTTATGCAGATGATACACAGCTGTACATCTCCATGTCTCCTGATGACACCAGGCCAATGGATGCTCTTTTTAACTGCATTTTAGACCTGAAATCCTGGATGGCAGAAAACTTTCTCTAGCTTAACCAGGACAAAACTGAGGTTTTAGTCATCGGTCCTGAGGCCCAGAGAGAGAAACTTTTATCAAAACTCCAATCACACTCTTTTAATCCATCATCACAAGTGAAAAATCTGGGCGTAATCTTTGACTCTGAGCTGACTTTTATTCCTCACATCAAGAGTATCACAAAAATAGGTTTTTATCATCTAAAGAACATCGCCAGAGTCCGCCCCATTCTCTCTCGGGGCAACACGGAGACGCTGATGCTTTTATCACCAGTCGCATTGACTACTGTAATGCCCTGCTCTCTGGTCTTCCCAAAAAGAACATTGCAAGTCTTCAATTACTCCAAAACTCGGCCGCACGTGTCCTGACTAAGACCAGGGGGCGTGTCCTGACTAAGACCAGGGGGCGTGTCCTGACTAAGACCAGGGGGCGTGTCCTGACTAAGACCAGGGGGCGGGTCCTGACTAAGACCAGGGGGCGGGACCACATTACACCGGTTTTAAAATTGCTGCATTGGCTCCCCGTGTGTTTCAGAATCGATTTTAAGGTTCTTTTAATGGTTTTTAAATGTCTTAATGGTCTTGGGCCTTCTTATCTTTCAGATTTGCTTTTATCCTATGAACCTTCCCGGCCCCTGCGCTCCTCCGGCAGCAGACTCCTAACCATCCCCAAAGTCAGGACACACACTCACGGCGAGGCATCTTTCCAGCACTACGGCCCCCGTCTCTGGAACAGTCTGCCGGAGGAGCTCAGGGCCGCAGAGAACGTTCATATTTTTAAGAGTAGGCTCAAGACGCACCTTTTTAGATTAGCTTTTGATTAGTTTTTATTATTCCATTCTATTTATCTTTTATTATTTATTATGTATTATATTGCTATTGCTATTATTCATGTATTGTGTGTTCCTTTTAGTCTCACATTTTAGTGTTTTACTTATTGTATTGTTTTTAGTGTACCCAGTGTTTCCTCTGGAGGAGCCCTCTGCACCGGGAGCAGTGGTCGGTGTGGCTGCGGGGGTCGGACTCTTGGGCCTGGTGGGGGCCCGGGGGCCTGGGGCCTCGGTTTCATGTCTCCTCTGGGTCCTGTGTCGTCCCCTGTGGCTACGGGCGGCTCTCTGCTCCTGGTGCAGACGGCTCCTTGGATGACGCTTTTTCAGCTGGTTGCATCTGAACCCTGCCAAGTCTCTCTTCATGTTTTTATTGTTTTACTGGTGTGTGTGTGTGTGTGTGTGTGTGTGTGTGTGTGTGTGTATGAGTGTTCATGAGCGTGTGTGTGTTTGTCTGTGGTTTGGGGTGGGTCTGTTGGGTGGTCTGGGGGAGGGGTCTTGGGTCGGCGGGATTGTTTTTAACCAAACTGTAAAGCACTTTGTGTTGCATCTTATGTATGAAAAGCGCTTTATAAATAAAATTTGATTGATTGATTGATTGATTTTTTTTTATTTTTTTTTTTTTTACTTACTTTACTTTCTTGTGCTTGTTGCATATCCAGGAACTTTTTTGTTGACATTTTTAGCCTACAATCTTCTTTATGGCGCCCTCTGTATCTATTTGGTGGAACTACATTTGAATTTGGTCCTGGCCTCCTATTGGCTCTGGAGTGATGTGTGACGTGAGTTTGTACAGTGTGACTCTCTGCGCCTGTGGTATAAAAGCATCTCACACACGCCCCAGCAGCGAGTTGGCGTATTCTGGCGACATCTAGTGGATTAAAATGGCAGGTTCAGGCGTCCATCTCTACAATTGTTAGCAATAGTTTACACACCAGAAAGTCTGGTGTGTAAACTATTGCTTTAAGCAGCGATGACAACTGTCTGATTTGTTTTTGTGTACGCCCAACTCTAAGCCCGCCTTCTTATCCCGTGGTTCTCCAAGCAATGCCCTTTCAGAGAGACTTTTCAAATATGGGCGGAGTCAGGCTGGGCACTGGTGTTTAGTTTTCCTTTAGGTCTATAGCAGCAGCAGTAAATACAGACCGACACATAATTAGCATAGTCCATACAAAGGCATTTTCAGAGATCTTTTTAGTGTGTACTACTCTGCGCTGAGCCCTCCATGCCGCCAATTAAGAACATGCGTGTGCAGAGGGGGCTTCCTGATGTTGTCGGCGGGAAGTGGAGTGGAGCCTTTGTGCTCGTAAACACACTGATCATTTCCTGCTGCCTGTGCTGAGCTTCACGTGTGGCGAGCAGCAGGAGCTAATGCTAATGCTACAGCCCATATGTGACGCACTAGGGCAGTTTGACCAACGCCACTCAAGGCTTGGCAACAGTTGGACTATTTTTATTGCACTAATAGTGAACAGGGCACGGTATTGTTTGAACGCAATTGTCCATCTGTGACGGACTTTTCTCTACGAGCTTCTTCTCTGCCCACGGACCATGACTCTTTAACAACCACTTCTTATTTTTTCTATCATAATAAGCTCAGAGTTGGGAAGATGTAACCTTTGACCTGTTGCCATACCAGGGATGCTCAGAGTTTTGTCATAAATAACACCTTTTTAGCCAATTGGGAGCATTGTAACTCATATCTCTGGTTTCATTTGCTGGAATTTAAACCAGTTCTTTGTGTTGATGGATTGGAGCACGTCAGACTCGGGCCCAAGGGTCAAATCCGGCCGTGAGACAATTTTTAGTTGCCCCTGAAATCATGTTCTTTTATTATCTCAGTAACCTGCAGATGGTGAGTGGCTGCTATGGCATGTTTTACTTCTCAGGAAAACAACCATGTAAAATGTAACCTGTTCTAAAATGCAATTAGAACTTATGGTATGGATCAATGGTAACCAAAACATGTCTTGATGTTTGGCCCAGCTGTGGTTAAATCCAAACCTACTAGAAAATATTATCCAATGTCAAATACAACTATTTTGTCAGAATGTGGTCGTTGACATTCCACACAATGGCCTCCCACATACTGAAGGTCAGGGGTGTCATTCATGAGGCCCGCGGCCCGGATCCGGATTCTGTTGCTGGTGCTGTTGCTGGTG
Source organism: Knipowitschia caucasica (assembly GCA_964034765.1). Classification (NCBI taxonomy): domain Eukaryota; kingdom Metazoa; phylum Chordata; class Actinopteri; order Gobiiformes; family Gobiidae; genus Knipowitschia; species Knipowitschia caucasica. The sequence continues at coordinate 1,008,123 of OZ035843.1, forward strand.
CTGTTGCTGGTACCGATGGTAAAGGCAGGTGTTGTGACAAAGCCACAGATGGAGGTGATGATATTTGGACATTTGACTGTATTTTACACAGAGGCACTGCTGCAGTCGTTGTTGAAGTTGTTTTGTTAATTTCATGAATTTTTCATGAAATGTTAATTTCAACTGAATCATGGTCAGTTTGATGCTTTCTCTGTGATAATAACATAACCATGGACCTGACCACACTGAAGATGGTTAAGCTGAGGTGCTGTGTTAAAGTGTTTTTTTATATCTACCGACTGTACCTTTGTTAAAGCTACCGACTGTACCTTTGTTAAAGCTAGTTACTGTACCTTTGTTAAAGCTAGTTACTGTACCTTTGTTAAAGCTAGTTACTGTACCTTTGTTAAAGCTAGTTACTGTACCTTTGTTAAAGCTAGCTACTGTACCTTTGTTAAAGCTAGCTACTGTACCTTTGTTAAAGCTAGCTACTGTACCTAACACAAATATTAATATAAATATTGTGAAATGCCATTTACAACAGACTATTGTAAATACATGACTTTATTGGCACAAAACTCACTGTTACATTTAAGTTAGTAACAGATTTACCGTTAAAACTGAGCAAGTATTAGACCTTTGTACTCTTTTTTTAGGTATTTTTGTAGAGAATCTTCTGGTCTGGCCCAGTTGATCCAAGTAGGTCGTATGTGACCCGCAGACTCCTTACTTAGATTAGAGTGTGTTTTGCAGTGCAGTATTGTCGTGGCTCTCTGCGTTGGAGCGTGGGTAATCTGCGTGTTTAGTGCAGAGGACAGAGGACAGTGGACAGTGGACAGAGGACAGTGGACAGTGGACAGAGGACAGTGGACAGTGGACAGAGGACAGTGGACAGAGGACAGAGGACAGAGGACAGTGGACAGTGGACAGTGGACAGAGGACAGTGGACAGTGGACAGAGGACAGTGGACAGAGGACAGAGGACAGAGGACAGTGGACAGAGGACAGAGGACAGAGGACAGTGGACAGTGGACAGAGGACAGAGGACAGAGGACAGTGGACAGAGGACAGAGGACAGAGGACAGTGGACAGTGGACAGTGGACAGTGGACAGAGGACAGTGGACAGTGGACAGTGGACAGAGGACAGTGGACAGAGGACAGTGGACAGAGGACAGAGGACAGAGGACAGAGGACAGTGGACAGAGGACAGTGGACAGTGGACAGAGGACAGAGGACAGAGGACAGTGGACAGTGGACAGTGGACAGAGGACAGTGGACAGAGGACAGTGGACAGTGGACAGAGGACAGTGGACAGAGGACAGAGGACAGAGGACAGTGGACAGTGGACAGTGGACAGAGGACAGTGGACAGTGGACAGAGGACAGTGGACAGTGGACAGAGGACAGTGGACAGAGGACAGAGGACAGAGGACAGTGGACAGAGGACAGAGGACAGAGGACAGTGGACAGTGGACAGAGGACAGAGGACAGAGGACAGTGGACAGAGGACAGAGGACAGAGGACAGTGGACAGTGGACAGAGGACAGAGGACAGTGGACAGTGGACAGAGGACAGTGGACAGAGGACAGTGGACAGAGGACAGAGGACAGAGGACAGAGGACAGTGGACAGAGGACAGTGGACAGAGGACAGTGGACAGAGGACAGAGGACAGAGGACAGTGTACAGTGGACAGTGGACAGAGGACAGTGGACAGAGGACAGTGGACAGTGGACAGAGGACAGTGGACAGAGGACAGAGGACAGAGGACAGTGGACAGTGGACAGTGGACAGAGGACAGTGGACAGTGGACAGTGGACAGAGGACAGTGGACAGTGGACAGAGGACAGTGGACAGAGGACAGAGGACAGAGGACAGTGGACAGAGGACAGAGGACAGAGGACAGTGGACAGTGGACAGAGGACAGAGGACAGAGGACAGAGGACAGAGGACAGTGGACAGTGGACAGTGGACAGTGGACAGAGGACAGTGGACAGTGGACAGTGGACAGAGGACAGTGGACAGAGGACAGTGGACAGAGGACAGAGGACAGAGGACAGTGGACAGAGGACAGTGGACAGAGGACAGTGGACAGAGGACAGAGGACAGAGGACAGTGGACAGTGGACAGTGGACAGAGGACAGTGGACAGAGGACAGTGGACAGTGGACAGAGGACAGTGGACAGAGGACAGAGGACAGAGGACAGTGGACAGTGGACAGTGGACAGAGGACAGTGGACAGTGGACAGAGGACAGTGGACAGAGGACAGAGGACAGAGGACAGTGGACAGAGGACAGAGGACAGTGGACAGTGGACAGAGGACAGAGGACAGAGGACAGTGGACAGAGGACAGAGGACAGTGGACAGTGGACAGAGGACAGTGGACAGAGGACAGTGGACAGTGGACAGAGGACAGTGGACAGAGGACAGTGGACAGTGGACAGAGGACAGAGGACAGAGGACAGAGGACAGTGGACAGAGGACAGTGGACAGAGGACAGTGGACAGTGGACAGAGGACAGTGGACAGAGGACAGAGGACAGTGGACAGTGGACAGAGGACAGAGGACAGAGGACAGTGGACAGTGGACAGAGGACAGAGGACAGTGGACAGAGGACAGTGGACAGAGGACAGTGGACAGAGGACAGAGGACAGAGGACAGTGGACAGAGGACAGAGGACAGAGGACAGTGGACAGTGGACAGAGGACAGTGGACAGTGGACAGAGGACAGTGGACAGTGGACAGAGGACAGTGGACAGAGGACAGTGGACAGAGGACAGAGGACAGAGGACAGTGGACAGTGGACAGAGGACAGAGGACAGAGGACAGTGGACAGAGGACAGAGGACAGAGGACAGTGGACAGAGGACAGAGGACAGAGGACAGTGGACAGTGGACAGAGGACAGTGGACAGAGGACAGTGGACAGTGGACAGAGGACAGTGGACAGAGGACAGTGGACAGTGGACAGAGGACAGAGGACAGAGGACAGAGGACAGTGGACAGAGGACAGTGGACAGAGGACAGTGGACAGTGGACAGAGGACAGTGGACAGAGGACAGAGGACAGTGGACAGAGGACAGAGGACAGAGGACAGTGGACAGTGGACAGAGGACAGAGGACAGTGGACAGAGGACAGTGGACAGAGGACAGTGGACAGAGGACAGAGGACAGAGGACAGTGGACAGAGGACAGAGGACAGAGGACAGTGGACAGTGGACAGAGGACAGTGGACAGTGGACAGAGGACAGTGGACAGTGGACAGAGGACAGTGGACAGAGGACAGTGGACAGAGGACAGAGGACAGAGGACAGTGGACAGTGGACAGAGGACAGAGGACAGAGGACAGAGGACAGAGGACAGAGGACAGTGGACAGAGGACAGTGGACAGTGGACAGAGGACAGAGGACAGTGGACAGTGGACAGAGGACAGAGGACAGAGGACAGTGGACAGTGGACAGTGGACAGAGGACAGAGGACAGAGGACAGAGGACAGTGGACAGAGGACAGTGGACAGAGGACAGTGGACAGAGGACAGAGGACAGAGGACAGAGGACAGTGGACAGAGGACAGTGGACAGAGGACAGAGGACAGAGGACAGTGGACAGAGGACAGAGGACAGAGGACAGTGGACAGTGGACAGAGGACAGTGGACAGAGGACAGAGGACAGTGGACAGAGGACAGTGGACAGTGGACAGAGGACAGTGGACAGAGGACAGAGGACAGAGGACAGTGGACAGAGGACAGTGGACAGAGGACAGTGGACAGAGGACAGAGGACAGTGGACAGTGGACAGAGGACAGAGGACAGAGGACAGAGGACAGTAATAGGATCAAACCTGCCGCGGAGAAGGGCGGACACCTCCACAAATCGCCTTAATGGATAAAGCGGCGCACGGAGGATAACCTCCTCTCACTCCTGACGCTCCACTCCGACCGGATTACAGGCAGGATGTGGGCGTCGGCAGCAGAAGAATTATATTATCAACGTACAAGCTTCAAGTTGTAACAGGTAAAGCTGCGGCGCCTGACTTTTTCAATCAAAAAAGAGGAAATAAATGCTTGAATTGAAGTTTTTTATCTAAATCTGAGCACATTCTGAAAAATCAAGATTAACCAATGAGACAAAACCATGAAGTATAAGTCTATTAGTTATTTTCTCATTCCAAGAGAGACATTTCTTCAATCTTTTTAAAATCATGTTGCTTTGTCCCTTGGGAAGGTTTAGTTTTAAGGCTCAGTCAGAATTTCCAAATTTGAGCCATTTTCAACATTTTTTCCATCACTTTTTGCAGTGCACTAATTAGGAGCTAATTATTATCAATGTACCCTTGATTAGCACTTAATTAGATGTTCATGAGTCCTAACCTTAACCCACATGGGACAGGGTCATTTCACAGTCAGTTAGAAAGGTAATATGGCCATGTAGAGTAAGGACTAATAAGTGCTTAATAAAAAATAAATATGCGCTAATTATCCATAAATCACCAATTAACACTTAATCTGCTCGTTAGTGAGGGCTAAACTACAGAGTCTTGTAAAAGTAAAAACAAATGAATCTGCATAGAAAACATTTTGCGGACTTGTATGATGAGCCTTCTGAGTCACAGTTTGACTCTCTGGGCTGACAGCTGATTGGCTGAGTGAGGTCTTCTTCTCCAGCTATGACAGGAGGAGGTAAACATGATAAATGTCCGTGAATACAAAAGTTGGATGGATTTCATTGTTTTGTGTTTTAAAATGGCTTCAGATAAAACTACTTTTTTAGTGTAACTACAGCATTTCTCTTTTTTTTTATCAAAATGTTTGTAATCGTTGTTGTTTAGCAGTAAATACTGTAGATGTAACCTTGTCTGCAAGCTGAATTCTCGTGGTATTTGTGAGTTCACAAACACTCGAGAATACATCTTGTCCCGCTCCCGCCAACCCTTTTCGAGTAGAACATCTAGGTGTTCAAGCCAATCACGCGCCAGTCTGGGGGTTTAGGGCGGGATAGTGCCGGGCCGAAGCAAAACAAACATGGCTACGCAGGAGGACGGACACGTAGCTGAGGCTATCAAGTCAGTTTTAGCAGAATCTCCAATTTCTTTTTTGAAAGATGAACAGCGAGAGGCGCTATGTGCATTTCTGGACGGCAAAGATGTTACCGGGATTGGTTTAAGTCAAACCTTGGTAGGCGGGCACACAGCGTCACTTCGCCCAATCAGCTTGAAGTATTCTGCTGCTTATCCCTCCTTTCCCCGAAAGGATTCTCCTGCAGAAGTCCCAGATTGATATTGTGGAGAACGCATTAGAGTTCTACACAATCATCCATCTGCCTCTTGCCAGGTTAATATAGATTATTTGTTCATTAAATTGTACTTTTTTTCTGTTCAGAAAAACCACACTCTGCAAATTAATTTATCCAAAGGCCAATGCAATCTCTGTCTCTGTCTCTCTGTCTGTCTGTCTGTCTGTCTGTCTGTCTGTCTGTCTGTCTGTCTGTCTGTCTGTCTGTCTGTCTGTCTGTCTGTCTGTCTGTCTGTCTGTCTGTCTGTCTGTCTGTCTGTCTGTCTGTCTGTCTGTCTGTCTCTCTCTCTGTCTCTCTCTCTCTCTCTCTCTCTCTCTCTCTCTCTCTCTCTCTCTCTCTCTCTCTCTCTCTCTCTCTCTCTCTCTCTCTCTCATATTGGGAGCATATTGGCAGCTCTAATGTCTAAATTATCAAAAGAACACCTCCCCAACTTTGGGACAAGGACAATTTTCAAGCTGCACGCAGCGGTCCTGGCGCCCACGCAGCGGTCCTGGCGCCCACGCAGCGGTCCTGGCCCCCACGCAGCGGTCCTGGCCCCCACGCAGTGGTCCTGGCGCCCACGTCGCGGTCCTGGCCAACAACATCCCTAGACTAGCTCCAAGAAACCACAGAAGAATATACACTATGATTTAAAAAGTTGAAAAGGCAGTAGAGGAGGTCCGTGCTGTGCCATTCTGTCCCGTTCTTGGCAAACCTGGCGGAGAGGGGGGGTTGCCATGACGCCTGTGTGCGCTGGACTGTGAAGGTCACGGCGATAGCATCGGTCATGACGATTGCGGCGGTGACCCGGGTGGAAGATACACACGTTTAGACACGGAGGTGAGATGGTGCATGTGTGTGATTCTCAAGGGCAGATTCAGCTTAACGTACTGTATGAACAAAGAAATGCTACGGTTTTGGATTCATTTATTTGCCATTTGCAGTAAAACCACATTGGAATACATTTTTAAAAGTCCCCAGTGTGCACAAGACAAGTACATACAAAAAACAATATGAAAAGTATAGAATAATCCCCCCAAAAATACAGTAAAGAATTGTCAATTGTATGAAATCAATCGACTAAAACAGTTTCAACACAGGTGCAAGATCATTAAAGTGCTCTGTTCAAACTGATAACAGCCTGTTGGAAGAAGCTGTTTTCAGTTTGCTAGCACTTTAGCATGTCCTGCATCTCAGAGAACAATATCTTCTGTCAGAGGGAGGATGGCCAGAAGAGTCATTGATTATTCTTAGAGGTCTCTGGTCTCTCTCTGGTCTCTCTCTGGTCTCTCTCTGGTCTCTCTCTGGTCTCTCTCTGGTCTCTCTCTCTGGTCTCTCTCTGGTCTCTCTCTGGTCTCTCTCTGGTCTCTCTCTCTGGTCTCTCTCTGGTCTCTCTCTCTGGTCTCTCTCTGGTCTCTGACGAATATTCACAAAATGCTGCACATCAGACAAAGGAATATGCACTCAGGAATCATAGAGATGACCAGCTTACAAAACCAGACAATTATTGACTCCAAGAATAAACAAATGCTCTCTCCCACTCTCGACGAGGGCAAAAGTCCAACACAATCAGGCGCCCAGTGGTGGGGGGCATTGTTTGCTCAGGTGGAGATGGAAGACCGGGTCCAGACCAGGACCAGGGGCCAGACCAGTCCCAGATCTGTGACGTCATCGGACCCTTTGATAGAAACTGCTGGGAGGAGATTGGCAGTCAGTCAGCCGAGGGCCAGGAGAGGGACATATTAGTTTAGGAGCACTTTTTTTGTTGAATATTCTGTATCTGATTGTAAAGATAATTAAATGCAGATGTTAAACGTGAAGATCTCTTGTCTCGCTCTTGCATCGACTTTGGATACGTCAGTCAAAGGGAATTATTGACTTCATCTCTCTCTGGTCTCTCTCTGGTCTCTCTCTGGTCTCTCTCTGGTCTCTCTCTGGTCTCTCTCTGGTCTCTCTCTGGTCTCTCTCTGGTCTCTCTGGTCTCTCTCTGGTCTCTCTCTCTGGTCTCTCTCTGGTCTCTCTCTGGTCTCTCTCTGGTCTCTCTCTGGTCTCTGTCTGGTCTCTCTCTCTGGTCTCTCTCTGGTCTCTCTCTCTGGTCTCTCTCTCTGGTCTCTCTCTCTAGTCTCTCTCTCTGGTCTCTCTCTAGTCTCTCTCTCTGGTCTCTCTCTCTAGTCTCTCTCTCTGGTCTCTCTCTGGTCTCTCTCTGGTCTCTCTCTCTGGTCTCTCTCTGGTCTCTCTCTGGTCTCTCTCTCTGGTCTCTCTCTCTAGTCTCTCTCTCTGGTCTCTCTCTCTGGTCTCTCTCTCTGGTCTCTCTCTCTAGTCTCTCTCTCTAGTCTCTCTCTCTGGTCTCTCTCTCTGGTCTCTCTCTCTGGTCTCTCTCTCTAGTCTCTCTCTCTGGTCTCTCTGGTCTCTCTCTCTGGTCTCTCTCTGGTCTCTCTCTGGTCTCTCTCTGGTCTCTCTCTCTGGTCTCTCTCTCTGGTCTCTCTCTAGTCTCTCTCTCTGGTCTCTCTCTCTGGTCTCTCTCTCTGGTCTCTCTCTGGTCTCTCTCTGGTCTCTCTCTCTGGTCTCTCTCTCTGGTCTCTCTCTCTGGTCTCTCTCTCTAGTCTCTCTCTCTGGTCTCTCTCTCTGGTCTCTCTCTAGTCTCTCTCTCTGGTCTCTCTTTGGTCTCTCTCTCTGGTCTCTCTCTCTGGTCTCTCTCTGGTCTCTCTCTGGTCTCTCTCTGGTCTCTCTCTGGTCTCTCTCTCTGGTCTCTCTCTGGTCTCTCTCTCTGGTCTCTCTCTGGTCTCTCTCTCTGGTCTCTCTCTCTGGTCTCTCTCTCTGGTCTCTCTCTGGTCTCTCTCTGGTCTCTCTCTCTGGTCTCTCTCTCTGGTCTCTCTCTGGTCTCTCTCTCTGGTCTCTCTCTCTGGTCTCTCTCTCTGGTCTCTCTCTCTGGTCTCTCTCTGGTCTCTCTCTGGTCTCTCTCTCTGGTCTCTCTCTCTGGTCTCTCTCTGGTCTCTCTCTGGTCTCTCTCTCTGGTCTCTCTCTCTGGTCTCTCTCTCTGGTCTCTCTCTGGTCTCTCTCTGGTCTCTCTCTCTGGTCTCTCTCTCTGGTCTCTCTCTGGTCTCTCTCTGGTCTCTCTCTGGTCTCTCTCTGGTCTCTCTCTGGTCTCTCTCTGGTCTCTCTCTCTGGTCTCTCTCTGGTCTCTCTCTGGTCTCTCTCTGGTCTCTCTCTGGTCTCTGTCTGGTCTCTCTCTCTGGTCTCTCTCTGGTCTCTCTCTCTGGTCTCTCTCTCTGGTCTCTCTCTCTGGTCTCTCTCTCTAGTCTCTCTCTCTGGTCTCTCTCTGGTCTCTCTCTGGTCTCTCTCTCTGGTCTCTCTCTCTAGTCTCTCTCTCTGGTCTCTCTGGTCTCTCTCTCTGGTCTCTCTCTGGTCTCTCTCTGGTCTCTCTCTGGTCTCTCTCTCTGGTCTCTCTCTAGTCTCTCTCTCTGGTCTCTCTCTGGTCTCTCTCTCTGGTCTCTCTCTGGTCTCTCTCTGGTCTCTCTCTGGTCTCTCTCTCTGGTCTCTCTCTCTGGTCTCTCTCTCTGGTCTCTCTCTCTGGTCTCTCTCTCTGGTCTCTCTCTAGTCTCTCTCTCTGGTCTCTCTTTGGTCTCTCTCTCTGGTCTCTCTCTCTGGTCTCTCTCTGGTCTCTCTCTGGTCTCTCTCTGGTCTCTCTCTGGTCTCTCTCTCTGGTCTCTCTCTGGTCTCTCTCTCTGGTCTCTCTCTGGTCTCTCTCTGGTCTCTCTCTCTGGTCTCTCTCTCTGGTCTCTCTCTGGTCTCTCTCTGGTCTCTCTCTCTGGTCTCTCTCTCTGGTCTCTCTCTGGTCTCTCTCTGGTATGCGGTCTTTATCTGATCAGAAATCCTTTGCAAATTTGAACTAACGAAACTCTTGACTTGGTAATTCTCAAATGTAGTATTTATGTATTTCTCTGACTTAGAACATGTCATTTATTAATGCTATGGAGGGGGAGGGGCTTATAAGGATTCTTTACTTCTGTCTTCTCCTTTTGAGCTCTATATACTGTCGCACTTAAACAACACTGTCTGCTTTGTATGTGTCGCTCTGAGCCCCTTGTTTAGAGCTGAAAGCTGATTGGCTGAGTGGTGATGAGACGCCTCTATTCGTCTCCGTTTCCTGTTTTCTAACAAATAGCATGTCTCATTAAAGGGGAAGTATGTATTTTGTTATCATACTAAAATGACTAAATTACATCTTAAATCTGTGTCCCCAGATAAAAAATCATCAGGTCCAAACTGTAGGAGACCTTTTCTGAACGGTTCGGTCGTCTGAATGAAAAAATACAAAGGATATGATTTCTATAATATTTATGTTTGCGATTATCCAGAGAGCAGAATGAGACTTTCATTTGGGTCGCTAGTTGATTCTTTAGAGATACAATACAAGATGCAAGAATTTATATGCCATTTGCAGTAAAACCACATTGGAAAAACGGTGCAAGACTACTCCAGTGTGCACCAGACGGCACACACCAGAGCTCCTGACAAACAGGAACAGCAAAGACCAGTTACACACATTTCACAAGGACAGTTAGACATGTTACATCCAGACCTGCCTGGTCTTACCACACCATAGTATGTCATACTAAGGTCTGGATTTGCTAGCCTGACTCTCGCCAGACGCTTGTGGAAGCTGCGCTTCTCACAAAGGTCTGGGACTCCTTGATAGGAGTTAGATTTCAGAACGCAGGGCCTTGTAAAAAAAAAAAAATCCTTGTATGTAATTGGACAAACCACTTTTCAGTTATCTTGAATGACGTCTTCTTTCAACCACTCACATTGAAGCACACGGCTCCCAGGGGTTGCCAAATGCCGGCAAGATTTTCCAGCCTAGCTTTAGCCATCTCCTTTGCCGCTAACGGACCCCGTGGGGAGTAGAGCCACAGTTTTTGCAGTGATTACATTTGCTAAACATTCCTCTTGCTCCAGCTTCAGTTTCTTGATAGAACCAGAACAGAATACTTTACTATCACATCCTTCACCAAACTACAACCTGCCCGTTCGACGCAAACTCTTGACGTCACCCACATCTAACTACAACACCCGCCTCCCACGCTCTCTGATTGGTCGGATGGAATTCAACCGATTGTAATCGCAAACACAGGGACCAGACCCAGATGTTACCTGCAGGACATGATGATTGACCGGAGTGAACAGATGGATAAGGCTACATTCGGACAAGACACTGGAGATTTTTCATTGGATACAAACTGTGACAGTCCTGACCAATCCGGGCGACCGGAGAGGAATGGGAAGACCATTCCACCACCAAACTCTAAATGTATCTTTTTTTCTTTTTGTAGAAGGAAAAACAGCACCACACATTTGTTTGAATTTGTCATACTTAATACACATTTGTACTGTTTCTATTTGAACTCCAGTAGGTGGGTTGCATCAGTATCAGTGCGACAGTCAGGAAGATTCTTGTCGCAAAAATGTCATTGTAATTGTAACGACTTCATTAGACCAGTATAAGTGTGGTCAAAATACGCAACAGCAGCGTTTTTGATTTGAGGATGATTTTTGGTCGGTTTCATGAAGTTTCAAGGTCAGAGTGTGAGTGTGTGGGCTGCTGCAGTGTTCGCCCTGTCTCTCTCTGTGTGAACTTCCCAAACTCTCGACTTCAAACACTGAACTCTGCTCTGCTTACGCTAATTAGCTCGTCCTCACGGCTCCAGCTAATGAGGCGAACACAACAGCGGCCGCAAACCAAACATCCTGCTTCAAATTTCACAGATTGGTTCATACAAAGCAAAGGATGCGTTCAAATATGTGCTGTATTGTAATGTGCTCATGATCTTCTCACATGGATCCAACTGTTTTTAGACTTACTCTTCTTTATGCTAAAGCTAGAGATGTAATACTTGCTTATTTATTATTTTAAAGATAGAGATTTTATGATAATTTAGAACAGAGTTATTGTTCATTTATCTGTGTGCTCCTCATTCCCACTGTTCTGTAACTGATGATGCAACACTGACATTTCCCCACATTTCTCCTTTGTATTAATCTATACAAAGAGAACTCTTATGTAGCACAGCAATAACTCCGTGATCCTAGAATATGTTTGCCCTAATATAACCATACATATATATAAACATATGTGGCAAGACCAGGTCTGGTGGTCTATGCTGAGGGCATTGTTACTCGCCGCCTTGTGGCGCTGAGCTGGTGGACTATTTAAGCGCTCCCATCCCATGTCACTCCGTTTGCCCGCACTTCCCACTGGGCCGTGTGACTCTGCTCCTCTCCAGTCCTACAGTAGGTAAAGTCCCAAATGCGTGGCTCCAAATTGCATAAATCTCCCCATTTCTTACAATATTGTCCTTTTAGCGCTGCTGTATGACTGCAGCCTCACACCGCCCGTTTGCACGGCTTGATTTTGTGTGTCGCGCCCGGGGCATGCTGCCTCATCTGCTGTGACTGGTAATACTCCTCTCCCCATTCATTCATTCACAAAAATCTAACTACTGCTCTCATGGTCCCCCGATGGTAATTGGCCTTGTCTGTGCTGGGCATTGTTGGGCATCACTATGTCCGTTCAATTGGGGCAACAGGTATAATTTAATTTATTTATTGATTAAGACAGCCTTTAAATCCCGCTGTCTGCTCATAGTGCTGCTGCAGGATTGGCAGCTGGTGTCCGCGGCTTGGGCCAGCCCGTGCCCTGCCCCGCCCCCCTGTTGCATTTGCTTGTACAGTACATAACTTTCTGTGACACGCCAGGGGTTGTGCGCTCTCCAGTCTATCACAGCGGTAGGTGCGCGCTTCAGTCACACCTACCACATTTAATAGCAGATTAATTATTATTATTATTATTTACCAGGTGTCAGCGGCGGTCTGCAGCGTTGGGACACGTCTCCTCTGCTGCTTTGCTCCCCCCCCCCTGTTTTACCATCCCCATTGCAAGTTCTTAATTTTGTTTTACCAATGTCTAAAAATAAACTGAATGTACTTTAAATGGAACCTTGGCCTGTCCTATTACTTACCTGTGTGCCTTGAGGAAAAGTTCCCTATAACTAAAAATAGGGTGGCGTTGTTGCAACCACTACTCTCATTTAGAAGTTACTCTAAATTACCACCAGCTAAGGCTCGGTACCAAGACACATATAATATTATTTTCTCCGTTTTTTTGTACCAACAAAAAGATTATTTAAAGTAAAATGTGGATAAATCGGACCACAACATGCTATTTTTAAATGGATCATATCTCTTTGTTTGTTCAGCGGTCAGTAAGTACCTCCAGCCTCTAGGGGGCACTGGTGCTGGAGAATGTTACACACCTGCAGGTAACAAGAGCAGCAGGTGTTGGATGTGAGAGTAAAGTGCTTGGACTCATTATCAGCCCGGGAAACACATGTGTCTGAACTCTAGTGATGGCAATATGAAGCCCCATGAAGCCTTGAGGGATCGCAGCCTATTACTCGGCCCATGAGTCGAAGGCTCGAGGTGAATCATGCTCCACTACGCCATCATGTGGACAAAGAAATACATAACACTCTTAAGTGCTTACAATGAATGGTGAGATCTAATGTTAAAATGTATATTTACAATCTATGGTCTAACGTGTTGTGTTTGAAATGATGCTTTATGAACTATGAACTATTTGAGTCTTTCAGTTAATTGTGTTGATACAACAAACACATCCAAAGTAATACAGTTCTACAGAAAGTGATTAATGGAGGAAAAACTACCAAGAGGTGGATTAATTAAACACAACAAACCATTTATTCCCAATAAATAAATACATTTACTTTGCAACACAACATTTATTATGGGTAGACCGGGATTCGAACACTACATCTTCTGCTTCGGAGTCCGTCATAGACCGACTGCGCCACACAGTTGTTATGAAATGTACTATCCAGCGTATTATTACTAATAACTTGAAGCCTTGATAAATGAGGTTTTACTGAAGTGAAACGTTTTTAATTGTATTTCATATGAAGTAGTTTCTCTATACTTAGTACAGGACTGCTCCACATCACGCACACACACGTACGCACACACACACACGTACGCACACACACGTACGCACGCACACACACGTACGCACACACACACACGTACGCACACACACACGTACGCACACACACGTACACGCACACACACGTACGCACACAGAGGCAGACGGGGACAGCCAATACAGTCTATGGTACAGCCGCGGATCACAAAGCACCTGTCAAAGCAATGCACTCTCCGAACTATATGAAGCACTATATGAACCGTCACGTGGTGCGGCCGCTACGCGAGGCTTCGAACGTCACCAACACACGCCTCAACCCACACTTCACAAGAAACGCCCCCAGATTACTCGGTCCACGCTTCGAAGACTCAGTCCGCTCAGCACATCACTACTGAACTCACACTAAATATTTGCAAACTAGCGTCTCAGTGACGGGACCACAGGGACAGGACCACAGGGACAGGACCACAGGGACAGGACCACAGGGTCTCTACGGGGCGTTCAGCTGTGAGTAAGAAAAAGCCCTGAGAGTTGACATTTGTCTAAAAACGGTCGAGACGTGTTTAGACATTTACATTTTTGTGTTGAGAGCTCTTTATTAGACTTTTGTGTGTATCTCTGTTCCTAAACAAGGCAACTCAAAGCGATTAATGACAAGAAACTCCAGATTAACACTTACAGTAGTTCTATTGTTTGAAAGTGAGGTACCCCAGCTCTAAGTATTGCATCACATTCACCCAACACTTTTTCCACCACCGGAGCTAAACAGAGTGTTCCAAAATGCGACTATACCTTGTCTTTTTGCCTCACAAATAATTCATAGCTGTCTATAATAAATAAAAATGTCAGTTTTTCCAGAGTCATTAGGTTCTGTGATCTCTCCTGTCAACATCAACATGCATGACTAATAACCAGCCTTGACTTTTCAATTAGTGGGAGGTAAACATGTGGACACGGCGGCGCTAGCTTCTGCCACATGATGTAATTAAACATGGATTGATAACGGTTTGTTTACAGAGCCGTGCCACTGTCGGGGTCACGTTTGAGTCAGAAAAAGTCATTTGTCGTCATGGGTGTTTCGTGTTTGTGCAAATGCCAACGCTTTAGCTGCTCACGGGTTAGGGTTAGCGTGGCGTTGGTCATTTCCCGCACAGCAGGCCATTTGGCAAAGTAGCAATAAGAGAGAGGTTGGCTGAAAGCAGGGGTGTCCAAACTTTTCGAAAAGAAGCACATTATCGATCACCGGTCTTGTCAAGGGGCCGACAACCTGGACCGTGAAGCGGTTTGGACTGGATTTGAACGACTCACTCCGCTACATTAGCATTAGCTGAATTTTGAGATAGTATCAAAACACTACGAAAGTCAACGGCTAAATTCCAGATGTTCTGAGGTATACGTTGCCTGTTTTGACTGAGCTGAAGATGGCTGGATGACACTGTGGACTTGTATTTAAAGACTCCTGTGTGTTTGCAAGGCCACATACGATAACACAAAGGGCCACAATGGGCACGTGGGCCATAGTTTGGACATGCCTGGCTTAGTGTCCATGCCACTGAGCAAAACTGACTATTATGAAATTATGATCTTTTCAGTGAGAACTAAACCAACACTGAAAACTATAATCTACGAGAAGTGACACAAACCAAACCATGCACTCACAGCAGAGAAGAAGAAATATACAAACCATTGATACGTTTAATTAAGGGATCATAAAGAGGGGTCCCTGAAGTATTATACTTACAAAAATAACTGCAATAATATCTCGATACATTTACACTGGGTCCAAGTCCACGCTTAGGCCTTTCTGAGTGGAGTTTGCTTGTTCTCACTGTGTCTGTGTAGGTTTCCTCCTGGTGCTCCAGTTTCCCCTACCACTAAAAACATGTGCGTCTCCTGTAGGCGACCTCGCTCCCAGAGGACAAATGCCCACAACAGTTGCTGTGACTCATATTAGTACTTACTTAGATTCAGTGACCTTGCTCTATAAAATGTGCTGTATACAAAATAAAGATGAATTACTATTTAAACGATAATACCCAGTGTGCACATGAGGCATTTTCCTCTCGCTGAGCCACTTCCATCCTCCCTCATCTTCACCTTTCTGATGTCCTCTTTGTCAATTTGAAAAGTACCGGCCTCTTGTTTTGGAGGCACAACAGTGAATATTAAATCTGGGATACCACTGAAAGAATTTGAACTGAAGACAAAATGAACCTTTTTCAAACATGTCTTGTCCATTTGGCAAAACATTTCATCAAAAAACGCTGACGCCGATAAGGTTAAGTTTCATTATTCAACATTAACACAAGCCTGTTCGTAATTTCCAGCTTTGCCATGTGGAGAGTAGACAGAGGCACCATTAGGCTTGCAGCCAGAGTAATCCCCGGTCAAGAAAGCGTGATGGATAGACCAGTGCATGCTCTGACTACAGTTGATGCTATTAATTTGGCGCTTTGCTCGGAGGGAGAGCGCCAAGTCACCCTTAACAAGCGCGGCCGTGTAAGTTGGTAATTGGTCAGGATGCCTAGAGTTCAGTCTGGTCCGCGGCAGCTCTACGCCCACCTCCGCCGCACTCGATGACTCATTAATCATGGATGGCGATGTGTGGAAGTGGGCAGACAAGGCTCGCAGTGAATAATCAACATGACGCTAATGACGCGCCAACCGGATGCCCTCGCCAAACACGTCCGTCACCGCAATGTCACGAGTGGGACGCGAAAACAAGCCGCCCGAGCACTTGATACCGTCTGCGCCCGGGCCAGAGAGCGCACTAATAACCTGTTTGTCTGCGATGGAGAATGTGCTAAGTTGGAGACAGAGCGGCGAGACAAGGGAGGGGCAGATTAGCAAACGTGTGATGGAAATGTTTGGCTAAAAACAACTTGCCAATAGGCTCGGCCGAGCGGCAGAGGAGGGAGTTGTGTCATGGCGAACACGTTTGCTGAGCTATATAAGGAACTGCAACAATATCTCTGCATTTACACCGGTTGGCGTGGTTAGTGGTTGTGCGTCACTGCAAGAAGGTCCTGGGTTTGATTCCCCCTCCAGGCCTTTCTATGTGGAGTTTCCATGTTCTCACTGCAACGCCGTAGGTTTCTTCTGGGTGCTTTGGTTTCTTACTAAGATCATGTACAATGGGAATGAATGTAAGAATACATTGTGAAGCGCTTTTTGTGACCTTGGTCTGTGAAAAATATGAATAAAAAATTTAATTTAAATTATTACATTGCCAACGTTCATCTTGTGGCTGAGTGAATAGCTCACTCTCTTCTCCGCAAGAACATCCTGGGTTCGCAGTCGGGACAGGGCCTTTCTGAGTTTGGATGTTTCTCTGACCAACTTAAAGTAGCAATATGTAAGATTTTTATGTCAAGTCATCATTAAAGGGCCCTAATCTGTCATCATTAAAGGGCCCTAATCTGTCCTCATTAAAGGGCCCTAATCTGTCCTCATTAAAGGCCCTAATCTGTCATCATTAAAGGGCCCTAATCTGTCATCATTAAAGAGCCCTAATCTGTCATCATTAAAGGGCCCTAATCTGTCAGAAGGCATTAATAAATCTGTTCTTTTCCAATACTTCGTTAACTGATAACAGTAGTTCAGAGATTTCTAAATTACTTTTCCAGCCTCTAAATCTTGTCATTGTTTTCATTTCGATGTCCCGCCCTCCACCGTTTCACCAATCAGAAAGTCTGTGATCCGGGCGCCAGAACTCACCGCGTGGAGCTAATCTCACTGGTAAAGTACCATGTGGCGCAGAACTAAAAAAGGTCTCGTTATGATTCTCAAATCATTAACGACAAAACAAGGAATAAAACCAGGATTTCTATCTTTGTGAAAAAGGTGTTGGTTATAGATTTGTTGTTGACAAAACTCTTGTCTATTCAGCTGTTATGGTCCCAGCTGGATTCGTCTGCATATCTGGCAACCTGAGTCAGGGAGAGTGGGAGAGGCTGCAGTACCACTTTTGGACACATTTGTACATTCCAAGACAACCTAGACTGATGAACTAGGTCTACACTAAAAACACCTCCATCTCACGTGGCAAGAGCTCTGGTGTGTGCCGTCTTCTCTCTCCGGTGCACTCTGGGGTAGTCTTTCCCGATGTGGTTTTACTGCAAATGGCAAATAAATTCCTGAATCTTGAATCTATTAACTTGAATTCAAGTCCAATTAGCCACAACTGAAGCAGAATTCAGCAAGCGTTGGATTGTTCACCCGCTAACAGGGAACATGAGCCGGGTTCGGACCGTGACGAGACCGGTTAGTTTTATCCAACTGATGAAGTCTTGTTGCACTAGTAATCCTGAAAACACGTTAACCATCTCATCAGGAAAATATTTGTTCCAATTACAGACTGCCTTGGCGAGCTGCCGAGGTCACCGCAATTGCTCGAGCAGAGAAAAGAAAAACGAGATGCTCAGATAATAAGGCGTCTTGTAAAGGAACAACTCCCAGCCTCGGGCGCTAACCTTGACCCAACTCTACAAACGGTTTGTTATTTGCAGAGCTCGTACATTAGAATGTGCTTCCATGTTTCAGAGGTCAGCAATTTACCCATATGCACTGACACAATGCCCAGTAAGCAGTTATAATGGTGTACACAAGGGACTGCATACAAGCAAGCGTGTTCAGGGTTAGAGCCGGTCTCACTGGATGGAAATAGTCTCATTGTTTGGTAAATGAACTTAATATGACATTCTTAGGACTCTTTAAATAGTGTGTGAAAAATGGAAAGTTCAGAATTTAGGTTTAAAAACTCAACAGGACACTAAGATAATGTGTTTAGAAAAGGCAGATTATTGCACATTTTGAGCCTTTTTTTATGATTGTAGTTTAGGCAAATTTATAAACTCGCAGAAAGAAGTGAACCCCAAGAATCTCCTGAACCTAAATAATCACATAGAAACCTCATAGCAACCGAGAAGCCAATCCAGATTGAGCAAGTGAATGGAGGCAGAGGCATTTGGACAGGGGGGTCAAACTCATTTTGGTTGGGGGCAAATTGAAAAGAATAAGAGCTGGTTGGGGCCGAAGTTTGTTACATATTTTTGTCTTTTTAATAAATTGCCTTTATCGGACAAGAGATTCCAACACCACTGGGACACAAATAAAGAAGAGATATATATGAAGGCCTGTAGTTAAGTTAAATATTTATGTTTTTACATTTAACTTGTTAGTTCATATTGTAGAACAAAATGATAATGTTTTATTATGTTTAAATCATATGGTTGTTTTCTTGAGACAATAGGCTTTAAAATGAAGTATTACTGCGATCAAGATCATGGAAAATCATTTCAGGGGCCACTTTAAAATGGTCTGAGATTTTGACAGTCCTGCAGTAGGAGAAAGTTGTGACCCATGAACACTTAATTAGGCTTCAGCGAGCTCTGGTTTGCTCTGTCCATTCCAAATACCAGCTATAGATTTACTGCACTTGCTTTTATAGATCTGTTTTGATGCCAGACCCTGAAACAGCCCAGATTAAGTCATAACTGGTCAATATGAGACAAGCATTTGACGGACTTTGAAAACATCAAAGTAGTTTCATTGGTATCTCAGTTCCATCGTGCAGGTGTGAATGATGCGTAGGAGGGTCTGTCATGTTCTTAGTTAGGGTTAGGGTTAGGGTTACATTTCAAACCAAACACATTCAATAAGGAACACAGGTCAGAGGCCGGACGTCATGTCGTGCAACACATTTATTTTTATCTCTGTTATCTTTTTAGCATAATAGATAGGATATGTATTTTCCATACATCTTCATAACTTGACACATTGTTGAACGTTAAAGATCCGTCAGTCAAAGCGTAGAAAGTCACTAGTCCATAGAGTGAAATTAGACGAGGCTGCCGCGCTCCACCGTGCTCGTAACCCGCCTTCATCCGGGCGACCGACACGGGGCAGCGGCGCTCTGTGAGGGGCAGTGACGGCTGGTCCACACTGTTCCCGGGAGGCAGCCAGACTGGAGACAGCTGCAGGCCTGGAGCTCCATCGTGGGGCACAGCCACACCGCGGCTGCATACACCATACACACTTAGACCTTGGGTGGCACGGTGGCTGAGTGGTTAGCACTCTCGCTTCTCAGCAAGAAGGTCCTGGGTTCGAATCCCGGTCGGAACAGGGCATTTCTGAGTTAAGTTTGCATGTTCTCCCCGTGACTGCGTAGGTTTCCTCCGGGTGCTCCGGTTTCCCCTACCACTAAAAACATGCACAATAGGTCTGAATGTAAATGAGAGAGTGAATGATGGTGTTGGAGCTGATGGTCCAGTGTGTTCTGGACTCGCTTCTGTCATCACCGTGTGTGGAAGGATTGGAACAATATCTGACTCTGAACATTGGAAAGTGCTTTGGGTCTGTACCTTGGTCTGTAACATGTGCTATATAAATAATTATTACTTAATTGGATAATGACAGAATATTTTTGGCATGACATTTACCCGGGAGCCAAAGAATGACAGGGACAACAATGGGCAACAACACCGGCACATCCAGGAAGCAAAGCAAACGACAGACGTACAGAGACAGAGGCTTTTGTGCCAAGCTACCGCCCCCTACTGCCCGGTCAGCGTAAGTACTACTGAAACCCTGCATTGTCACAGATGCAATACTGTTTTGTTTTCCAAATCTTTTTCTATGTTTTACTTCAGAAGACACAAAACAAGATGAGACAAAAGCAAACTAAATGGACAAAATCAAAAGGCACGGACAGAATCAAGGACAATGACATCTTAAAGCTGGGGTACCTATATTTCAGGCCACAAAACATACAACAGTGTAATAAAATCCATATATCTAGTTCCTCGCTCTCAAACGTTTGGGGAAAAGTTTAGATCAGATTTTTTAGAAAGGCAAAAACCGCACCAGCCTCACACAGTCATCAAGCTCTCAGCCCAAAGTGACACACAGGGGTGTTTCTTACTAGCTCTTTCTTACTAGTATGCAAAAGATAACAGTGTATCATAAAAGAATGCGAAGAGCCCTTGCCTTTACAATTCTGCGTTTAATTTAAGGCTCATTCGTGCGAACAGTGCCTTTTTGGCGCTGACCTCACACTGACGAAGCAGAAGCAGACGTCTTTAGAGGCACTTTTGCTGTAATCCGTCTTCCTGCCAGCGCCGATACGACTGCACCTGCACGACTCCGCGGACGTGACGGAGTCTGCTCTGTAGTCCGGGCCTTCTCCAGTCTGCTTGGAAAAACCACTGAACAAAAGTGAAATACCCGTCATCCTTCCTTCAAACTTTCCTTCGGTCTAAATCTGCCTCTTCAGGGAACGCAGGAGTTTCCTTTTGGACTTGGCAACAGGATCAGGAATACACAGCTTAAGGCTCTTAAGCTTTGTAACTTTTAAAATTGTACGTTTAATAAAGTGTTTCAAAGTCCATCTGCTGGTGCGACAGAAGTTCCGGGAAACACTGATCACAGTCAATTCTAAATCAAGCTGCAGGTAGAATGTTCCAGATTCGTAGCTTCCTCCGCCTTTCACAGCCATGTTTGTCTTTGTTGAATAAGTCACAAATGCTGCAGTTTCTATCAAAAACATCCTGTACATGGTATGGTCTTTTATGGTCTTTTATGGTCTTTTCTGTGTCTATTTATATAACAGTCAAAAGACACATAGTATTTATAAGTGTTTACTTAGAGCTTGTGTTTTTTTCAGCAAGAAGGTCATGGGTTCGATTCCACTTCCAGGTCTTTCTGTATGGAGTTTGCATGTTCTCCCTGTGTCTGTGCCGGTTTCCCCTACTACTGAAAGACTTATGATAGGTCTGAATGTAATGAGTGAATGGATGGTGTTGGTTGGAGGCTTCAATGTGTTCGTGTCTCGCTTCTGTCATCACCGAGTGTAGAGAATGGAAAATATCTGAACTCTCAACATTCTAAAGAGCTTCTCTGTAAAATGTGCTATATAAATAAAGATTACATACTTAACATTCCCTTGAATTGAAGACATTTTAGATCAGCTTTTCCAGACTCTGCCAATGTTTTAATAATGTAAAATGCGTTGTTTACTCCACACGTCCAAAAGTATATGTGCAATTTACTTTTGGACACAAACAAAATGTTAAGTTAAGTTAAACGCCTCCTTGGTTTGGTCCTGGCTCAGTCCATTGTCTGAACGGGTTCATAGAAGATTACTTTATTTATTAAACTTGAAAGAACTGAATTCTTGTAGCTGTTTTAAAACATGGATTGAAACGTGTGTAAAAACGTGGTGCATTGCTGCTCATTGCGCACGTATTTTCCCGCGTGCCCTTATCAAGCGTCTGCCTCACTCTCAAACCGGACTCTTGAGTGGGTCGTATCTCTGTGAATTCTGATTCTTTTTGGACACTTTAAGCTCAAAACAGAGCTTAGACCTTCAACTGTCACGTAGACCCCATGTCTCTGCTGTTCTGCACACGCCACCCACTGAGAGAAGGGCCAGAGACAAAAGACTGGGACCACCGGCTCCGGGACAAAAACTATAGATCATGCCTCGCGGGCCCCTTCGGTGGTCCTTGCAGGCGACAGTGTGCCCTGATGACAATATACACATATACAATCTTGTACACATTGGAGTTTGGTCTGTGACAAAGCCATGTTTAGCTCATAGTTATACCTTCTTGTGCCTACGTAATCTGTGCATTGAAGCTACATGTAAGTTCTGCAAAGTCAGACTTCCAAAGTCTGTGTTTACATCATTAAAGACGTATACTGTATACATCCTTTACTGTGACAACCAGACTCTGCAGGAGCTGCTTTGGACCTGTCAGACCTTCTTATAATAAAAGCTCATAGAACAACACTGTCTGTCTCGTCTGGGGAAAAATCCACAATATTGATCCTGCAGGAGAAACACATCTATCCAGACAAAGTAAAAATACATAATACTAATAAAGGCATTCATTCATTCATTCCTGTTGTAGCATGTTGAGAATTCAGCACACACCGGAGGCAGGAAATTGCCCGAGGCAGATATTCTAATGGATACATGCACATACATACACAATCGACTGTCTGCAGCTTTTGACCGTGATAGTTCTTTCCTCTTGTCATTTGAACACTCAAAGTTCTGACTTTTAGTGTTGGTGAAAATTGCATGGTTTGGTTTCAAGGTCACTTTGAGCTGACAATAGGATTTTTTTCAGTCCAATATTCTGCGCATTTTCCCTCTCACAGCCTTTCCTTTTGTCGTTGCACAACTGTAAGTATAAGCACTTTAGGCTGGAGCAGGTGGCCAGACGCCTGGGGCTTTGCAGACAAGATACTTCAACACAAGTGCACCCAAAAAAATAACTCTAAATGCAAAAAAAGGATAGCAGACATAATTTCTAGACAGCACTAAACAGCAGAAAAGCAGAGATGGCGTCTGTAGAAAGTGCTGATTTAACCAGAGTGAAGTTTGCTGAAGGGTTATATATAGAAGGTGGAGATCAGGAGGAGTTCAGGGCGGATGAACACAGCGGAGGTGAAGTCAGAATGGGAAAACCACAGAGCCCTAATCCGTGGGGGTTACATTATTAATGTTTAAGTTTTCTATATTGTTGTTGCTTCAAAAAGGTCCATGAGCGTGTGATCTGACTTCTTGCCCGTGGTGTTGTACCCGGAAACAGAATGATCCAATGAATGGAAGCCGACTCTTGGACCAACGAGCACGTCATTGGCTCGTTGGTATTGTGTAACGCTGACCAGTTGTGTTGTTTTAAGTTAACAAAAAAAACAGAGACAGTGCAGAGAAAATGGCTCTGACAGCTGATTGTGCCGAGGGTCCGTGGAGGTGGTCTGAGGGGAGGTGGTCTGTGAGGAGGTGGTCTGCGAGGAGGTGGTCTGAGAGGAGGTCTGTGAGGAGGTGGTCTGTGAGGAGGTGGTCTGTGAGGAGGTGGTCTGTGAGGAGGTCTGTGAGGAGGAGGTCTGAGAGGAGGTGGTCTGCGAGGAGGTGGTCTGTGAGGAGGTGGTCTGTGAGGAGGTGGTCTGAGAGGAGGTCTGTGAGGAGGTGGTCTGTGAGGAGGTGGTCTGTGAGGAGGTGGTCTGTGAGGAGGTCTGTGAGGAGGAGGTCTGAGGGGAGGTGGTCTGCGAGGAGGTGGTCTGTGAGGAGGTGGTCTGTGAGGAGGTGGTCTGAGAGGAGGTGGTCTGTGAGGAGGTGGTCTGTGAGGAGGTGGTCCGTGAGGAGGTGGTCTGTGAGGAGGTGGTCCGTGAGGAGGTGGTCTGAGAGGAGGTCTGTGAGGAGGTGGTCTGCGAGGAGGTGGTCTGTGAGGAGGTGGTCTGTGAGGAGGTGGTCTGTGAGGAGGTGGTCTGAGAGGAGGTGGTCTGTGAGGAGGTGGTCTGTGAGGAGGTGGTCTGTGAGGAGGTGGTCTGTGAGGAGGTGGTCTGTGAGGAGGTGGTCTGAGAGGAGGTGGTCCGTGAGGAGGTGGTCTGTGAGGAGGTGGTCTGTGAGGAGGTGGTCTGAGAGGAGGTCTGTGAGGAGGTGGTCTGAGAGAAGGTCTGTGAGGAGGTGGTCCGTGAGGAGGTGGTCTGTGAGGAGGTGGTCTGTGAGGAGGTGGTCTGGAGGAGGTGGTCTGTGAGGAGGTGGTCTGTGAGGAGGTGGTCTGTGAGGAGGTGGTCTGTGAGGAGGTGGTCTGTGAGGAGGTGGTCCGTGAGGAGGTGGTCTGTGAGGAGGTGGTCTGTGAGGAGGTGGTCTGTGAGGAGGTGGTCTGTGAGGAGGTGGTCTGTGAGGAGGTGGTCTGTGAGGAGGTGGTCCTGAGGAGGTGGTCTGTGAGGGTGGTCTGTGAGGAGGTGGTCTGTGAGGAGGTGGTCTGTGAGGAGGTGGTCTGTGAGGAGGTGGTCTGTGAGGAGGTGGTCTGTGAGGAGGTGGTCTGTGTGAGGAGGTGGTCTGTGAGGAGGTGGTCGTGAGGAGGTGGTCTGTGAGGAGGTGGTCTGTGAGGAGGTGGTGGGAGGAGGTGGTCTGTGAGGAGGTGGTCTGTGAGGAGGAGGTGGTCGTGAGGAGGTGGTGTCTGTGAGGAGGTGGTCTGTGTGAGGAGGTGGTCTGTGAGGAGGTGGTCTGTGAGGAGGTGGTCTGTGAGGAGGTGGTCTGTGAGGAGGTGGTCTGTGAGGAGGTGGTCTGGGGAGGTGGAGGAGGAGGTGGTCTGTGAGGAGGTGGTCTGTGAGGAGGTGGTCTGTGAGGAGGTGGTCTGTGAGGTGGTGGTTCTGTGAGGAGGTGGTCTGAGAGGAGGTGGTCTGTGAGGAGGTGGTCTGTGAGGAGGTGGTCTGAGAGGAGGTGGTCTGTGAGGAGGTGGTCTGTGAGGAGGTGGTCTGTGAGGAGGTGGTCGTGAGGAGGTGGTCCGTGAGGAGGTGGTCTGTGAGGAGGTGGTCTGTGAGGAGGTGGTCTGTGAGGGAGGAGGTGGTCTGTGAGGAGGTGGTCTGTGAGAGGAGGTGGTCTGGAGGGTGGTCTGTGAGGAGGTGGTCTGTGAGGAGGTGGTCTGTGAGGAGGTGGTCTGTGAGGAGGTGGTCTGTGAGGAGGTGGTCTGTGAGGAGGTGGTCTGTGAGGAGGTGGTCTGTGAGGAGGTGGTCTGTGAGGAGGTGGTGTGGGTGTGAGGAGGTGGTCTGGAGGAGGTGGTCTGTGAGGAGGTGGTCTGTGAGAGGAGGTGGTCTGTGAGGAGGTGGTCTGTGAGGAGGTGGTCTGTGAGGAGGTGGTCTGTGAGGAGGTGGTCTGTGAGGAGGTGGTCGTGAGGAGGTGGTCTGTGAGGAGGTGGTCTGTGAGGAGGTGGTCTGTGAGGAGGTGGTCTGTGAGGAGGTGGTCTGTGAGGAGGTGGTCTGTGAGGAGGTGGTCTGTGAGGTGAGGTGGTCTGTGAGGAGGTGGTCTGTGAGGAGGTGGTCTGTGAGGAGGTGGTCTGGGGGTGAGGAGGTGGTCTGTGAGGAGGTGGTCTGTGAGGAGGTGGTCTGTGAGGAGGTGGTCTGTGAGGAGGTGGTCTGTGAGGAGGTGGTCTGTGAGGAGGTGGTCTGTGAGGAGGTGGTCTGTGAGGAGGTGGTCTGTGAGGGGTGGTCTGTGAGGAGGTGGTCGTGAGGAGGTGGTCTGTGAGGAGGTGGTCTGTGAGGAGGTGGTCGTGAGGAGGTGGTCTGTGAGGAGGTGGTCTGTGAGGAGGTGGTCTGTGAGGAGGTGGTGGAGTGAGGAGGTGGTCTGTGAGGAGGTGGTCTGAGGTGAGGAGGTGGTCTGTGAGGAGGTGGTCTGTGAGGAGGTGGTCTGTGAGGAGGTGGTCTGTGAGGAGGTGGTCTGTGAGGAGGGGTCTGTGAGGGTCTGTGAGGAGGTGGTCTGTGAGGAGGTGGTCTGTGAGGAGGTGGTCTGTGAGGAGGTGGTCTGTGAGGAGGTGGTCTGTGAGGAGGTGGTCTGTGAGGAGGTGGTCTGTGAGGAGGTGGTCTGTGAGGAGGTGGTCTGTGAGGAGGTGGTCTGTGAGGAGGTGGTCTGTGAGGAGGTGGTCTGTGAGGAGGTGGTCTGTGAGGAGGTGGTCTGTGAGGAGGTGGTCTGTGAGGAGGTGGTCTGTGAGGAGGTGGTCTGTGAGGAGGTGGTCTGTGAGGAGGTGGTCTGTGAGGAGGTGGTCCGTGAGGAGGTGGTGGGAAGAGCTTGAGTGTCTCTCGTTGGTGAAGAGGTGAGAGAACGCAGAGCATTGGTAATGACCGTGGGGCCTGTGTGTCTTTGGGACCGTGGGGGCCGTGTGTGTCTGTGGGACCGCGGGGGCCGTGTGTGTCTGTGGGACCGCGGGGGCCGTGTGTCTGTGGGACCGCGGGGGCCGTGTGTCTTTGGGACCGTGGGGGCCGTGTGTCTGTGGGACCGCGGGGGCCGTGTGTCTGTGGGACCGCGGGGCCTGTGTGTCTGTGGGACCGCGGGGGCCGTGTGTCTGTGGGGCCTGTGTGTCTGTGGGACCGCGGGGCCTGTGTGTCTGTGGGACCGCGGGGCCTGTGTGTCTGTGGGACCGTGGGGGCCGTGTGTCTGTGGGACCGCGGGGGCCGTGTGTGTCTGTGGGACCGTGGGGGCCGTGTGTCTGTGGGGCCGCGGGGCCTGTGTGTCTGTGGGACCGCGGGGGCCGTGTGTCTGTGGGACTGCGGGGGCCGTGTGTCTGTGGGGCCGTGGGGCCTGTGTGTCTGTGGGACCGTGGGGCCTGTGTGTCTGTGGGACCGTGGGGCCCGTGTGTCTGTGGGACCGCGGGGCCTGTGTGTCTGTGGGACCGCGGGGCCTGTGTGTCTGTGGGACCGTGGGGGCCGTGTGTCTGTGGGACCGCGGGGGCCGTGTGTCTGTGGGACCGTGGGGGCCGTGTGTCTGTGGGACCGCGGGGCCTGTGTGTCTGTGGGACCGCGGGGGCCGTGTGTCTGTGGGGCCTGTGTGTCTGTGGGACCGCGGGGCCTGTGTGTCTGTGGGACCGCGGGGCCTGTGTGTCTGTGGGACCGCGGGGCCTGTGTGTCTGTGGGACCGTGGGGGCCGTGTGTCTGTGGGACCGCGGGGGCCGTGTGTCTGTGGGACCGTGGGGGCCGTGTGTCTGTGGGACCGCGGGGCCTGTGTGTCTGTGGGACCGCGGGGGCCGTGTGTCTGTGGGACTGTGGGGGCCGTGTGTCTGTGGTACCGCGGGGCCTGTGTGTCTGTGGGACCGCGGGGGCCGTGTGTCTGTGGTACCGCGGGGCCTGTGTGTCTGTGGGACCGCGGGGGCCGTGTGTCTGTGGTACCGCGGGGCCTGTGTGTCTGTGGGACCGTGGGGGCCGTGTGTCTGTGGGACCGTGGGGGCCGTGTGTCTGTGGTACCGCGGGGCCTGTGTGTCTGTGGGACCGTGGGGCCCGTGTGTCTGTGGGACCGCGGGGCCGTGTGTGTCTGTGGGGCCGTGGGGCCTGTGTGTCTGTGGGACCGTGGGGCCCGTGTGTCTGTGGGACCGCGGGGGCCGTGTGTCTGTGGGACCGCGGGGCCGTGTGTGTCTGTGGGGCCGTGGGGCCTGTGTGTCTGTGGGACCGTGGGGCCCGTGTGTCTGTGGGACCGCGGGGGCCGTGTGTCTGTGGGACCGCGGGTGCCGTGTGTTTGTGGGACCGTGGGGCCTGTGTGTCTGTGGGACCGTGGGGCCCGTGTGTCTGTGGGACCGCGGGGGCCGTGTGTGTCTGTGGGGCCGTGGGGCCTGTGTGTCTGTGGGACCGTGGGGCCCGTGTGTCTGTGGGACCGCGGGGGCCGTGTGTGTCTGTGGGGCCCGTGTGTCTGTGGGACCGTGTGTCTGTGGGGCCGTGGGGCCTGTGTGTCTGTGGGACCGCGGGGGCCGTGTGTGTCTGTGGGGCCCGTGTGTCTGTGCAGGACCGCGGGGGCCGTGTGTGTCTGTGGGACCGCGGGGGGCCGTGTGTCTGTGGGACCGTGGGGCCTGTGTGTCTGTGGGACCGTGGGGCCCATGTGTCTGTGGGGCCGTGGGGCCTGTGTGTCTGTGGGACCGTGGGGCCCGTGTGTCTGTGGGACCGCGGGGGCCGTGTGTCTGTGGGGCCGTGGGGCCTGTGTGTCTGTGGGACCGCGGGGGCCGTGTGTGTCTGTGGGGCCCGTGTGTCTGTGCAGGACCGCGGGGGCCGTGTGTGTCTGTGGGACCGCGGGGGGCCGTGTGTCTGTGGGACCGCGGGGGCCGTGTGTGTCTGTTGGTCCGTGGGGCCCGTGTGTCTGTGCAGGACCGCGGGGGCCGTGTGTCTGTGGGACCGCGGGGGCCGTGTGTGTCTGTGGGACCGTGGGGGCCGTGTGTGTCTGTGGGACCGTGGGGGCCGTGTGTCTGTGGGACCGCGGGGGCCGTGTGTGTCTGTGGGACCGCGGGGGCCGTGTGTGTCTGTGGGTCCGTGGGGCCCGTGTGTCTGTGCAGGACCGCGGGGGCCGTGTGTCTGTGGGACCGCGGGGGCCGTGTGTCTGTGGGACTGTGGGGGCCGTGTGTCTGTGGTACCGCGGGGCCTGTGTGTCTGTGGGACCGCGGGGGCCGTGTGTCTGTGGTACCGCGGGGCCTGTGTGTCTGTGGGACCGCGGGGGCCGTGTGTCTGTGGTACCGCGGGGCCTGTGTGTCTGTGGGACCGTGGGGGCCGTGTGTCTGTGGGACCGTGGGGGCCGTGTGTCTGTGGTACCGCGGGGCCTGTGTGTCTGTGGGACCGTGGGGCCCGTGTGTCTGTGGGACCGCGGGGGCCGTGTGTGTCTGTGGGGCCGTGGGGCCTGTGTGTCTGTGGGACCGTGGGGCCCGTGTGTCTGTGGGACCGCGGGGGCCGTGTGTCTGTGGGGCCGTGGGGCCTGTGTGTCTGTGGGACCGCGGGTGCCGTGTGTTTGTGGGACCGTGGGGCCTGTGTGTCTGTGGGACCGTGGGGCCCGTGTGTCTGTGGGACCGCGGGGGCCGTGTGTGTCTGTGGGGCCGTGGGGCCTGTGTGTCTGTGGGACCGTGGGGCCCGTGTGTCTGTGGGACCGCGGGGGCCGTGTGTGTCTGTGGGGCCCGTGTGTCTGTGGGACCGTGTGTCTGTGGGGCCGTGGGGCCTGTGTGTCTGTGGGGCCGTGGGGTCTGTGTGTCTGTGGGACCGCGGGGGCCGTGTGTGTCTGTGGGGCCCGTGTGTCTGTGGGACCGTGTGTCTGTGGGGCCGTGGGGCCTGTGTGTCTGTGGGGCCGTGGGGCCTGTGTGTCTGTGGGACCGCGGGGGGCCGTGTGTCTGTGGGACCGTGGGGCCTGTGTGTCTGTGGGACCGTGGGGCCCATGTGTCTGTGGGGCCGTGGGGCCTGTGTGTCTGTGGGACCGTGGGGCCCGTGTGTGTCTGTGGGGCCGTGGGGCCTGTGTGTCTGTGGGACTGTGGGGGCCGTGTGTCTGTGGTACCGCGGGGCCTGTGTGTCTGTGGGACCGCGGGGGCCGTGTGTCTGTGGTACCGCGGGGCCTGTGTGTCTGTGGGACCGCGGGGGCCGTGTGTCTGTGGTACCGCGGGGCCTGTGTGTCTGTGGGACCGTGGGGGCCGTGTGTCTGTGGGACCGTGGGGGCCGTGTGTCTGTGGTACCGCGGGGCCTGTGTGTCTGTGGGACCGTGGGGCCCGTGTGTCTGTGGGACCGCGGGGGCCGTGTGTGTCTGTGGGGCCGTGGGGCCTGTGTGTCTGTGGGACCGTGGGGCCCGTGTGTCTGTGGGACCGCGGGGGCCGTGTGTCTGTGGGGCCGTGGGGCCTGTGTGTCTGTGGGACCGCGGGTGCCGTGTGTTTGTGGGACCGTGGGGCCTGTGTGTCTGTGGGACCGTGGGGCCCGTGTGTCTGTGGGACCGCGGGGGCCGTGTGTGTCTGTGGGGCCGTGGGGCCTGTGTGTCTGTGGGACCGTGGGGCCCGTGTGTCTGTGGGACCGCGGGGGCCGTGTGTGTCTGTGGGGCCCGTGTGTCTGTGGGACCGTGTGTCTGTGGGGCCGTGGGGCCTGTGTGTCTGTGGGGCCGTGGGGTCTGTGTGTCTGTGGGACCGCGGGGGCCGTGTGTGTCTGTGGGGCCCGTGTGTCTGTGGGACCGTGTGTCTGTGGGGCCGTGGGGCCTGTGTGTCTGTGGGGCCGTGGGGCCTGTGTGTCTGTGGGACCGCGGGGGGCCGTGTGTCTGTGGGACCGTGGGGCCTGTGTGTCTGTGGGACCGTGGGGCCCATGTGTCTGTGGGGCCGTGGGGCCTGTGTGTCTGTGGGACCGTGGGGCCCGTGTGTCTGTGGGACCGCGGGGGCCGTGTGTCTGTGGGGCCGTGGGGCCTGTGTGTCTGTGGGACCGCGGGGGCCGTGTGTGTCTGTGGGGCCCGTGTGTCTGTGCAGGACCGCGGGGGCCGTGTGTGTCTGTGGGACCGCGGGGGGCCGTGTGTCTGTGGGACCGCGGGGGCCGTGTGTCTGTGGGACCGCGGGGGCCGGGGCACTGAAGGGGTAATGAGGCATCGTCCGTTCATTTTAATATATGTTTCTGAATCTGGGACGTCGGTGGGAGATGATGGAGAAGGTGGGATTGAACCCATAACCTTCCATTGGCTCCAAGGCTATTGCTCCACCAACTGAGCCCCCCCCCCCCCCCCCCCCTGGAAGTGAGAACATACATGAACAATTATATGACTTTATGTGTTTTCCTTAAACAAAGATAGAATTGAGAATTAGCTGATCATCTTGCCTAGTTTTCCCGAGATGTGGCATTGACCCCTAGTCTCACTTCCTGTAGAACTTTCTCTAAACTATGAACTGCCAACGATTGTTTGAATGACCCAATTATTAGAAATGTTTACTTCAACCAGTATCCAACCAGGCACGACCGAACCCGAGTTAAGGACCAAAGAACTAAACATATTCAGATGAATTTATTTGCCTTTTGTAGTAAAACCACATTGGAATAACTTTCCTAAAGTCCCTGTGGGCACAAGACAAGTACCTAAAGCAAGGTTAAAAGTATGGAAATAAAACACACTAAAAAGTGCAGGAAACGGTTTCAGTAAAAGTGCAAGATCATAAAAGCTGCTCTGATGAACAATATAAAAACTGTTCTGGATATACTAACTCAGGGAGAGCTAGAGGACTAGGATGAGACAGAGTTTTATTGAATGGTGAGATCAAACCTTGGAGCCTTGGAACTGTTACTGTCGTCATCTAGAGTTTACGACATTCATTAGTTTTCATTTACTTAAGTTGTGGGAATATTTATGTAAGATCTAAGTCCTTCGGAGAGCTACTGGTAGCTCCTGATCCACAGGTTGCAGACCCCTGTCCTAGCTCATCACATGGTTTACGCTGACACCACATCCTTCATGACCTACTTGGACGATATAGAGTTTTAGAGCAGCTAAAATTAGTCCTGTTTAAAACTAGATTTTAAAGTCAACCTCGTGTTACTTTTGGAGGTGGTGGAGGTGCAACACTGGAAAATGAATGATATCTACAATCTGTCATGTGTTTAAACTTTGCCTCCAGTTCAGAACATATTCAACATTCGGTTAACATGTGAAAGCTGTAAGACAAAATCTACTTCCTCCATTAAAAATGAACGCTCTCATTAGGGAAGAGTAAAGAGAATGTGTGATCTGAACGGATGTGTAAATGGAATCTTTAAAGAACAATGGGGAAATTGGTATTAATGCGCCTCATTGAGTCAGAAAATGAGCCATATGGGACCGTGGTGCTGCACTTCAGTTAAGACTTATCTAATGTGATGCTGTTTGAAGACGGAAAGTGGAAAACATTCATATTATGTTTCAAAGGTTATGTTCAGTACTTGATGTACATTTTATGACACACATTATGTAAAGCCCTTACAGCCGGACACTGCTTCACTCTACTGTAGGGAGGGTTTCATCCAGACCCAGATGGTACTGAGGCAAGTAAGACGGCCACTTTAGTTCATCAGACCAGACCTGAGGCTGACAACCTGGATTTAAAAAACTGGATTGACTGGATTATATGTGGAAAGTTGGGACACAATCATAAAACAAACGTCAGTATATAACTATATAGTCAAAGGGCCTCAATGGAAACTTTGTGTTAGCGACAGAGGGCCACTTAAACTGGCACAGAGGGCCGCAATTGGCTCGCGGGCCTGTGTTTGGACTTGCCTGTACTTAAAGGAATAGTTCACCGTTTTTGCATACTGACATATGTTCTTACCTTACCTTAGACTAGTTAATATGTACCTGTCTGGTCTTAGTCCGTGCGCTCTGTCATGCAAACGGAGCAAAAACGGGAGCACAACCGCAGCCTCCTCTGTATATTTTGTAGCACCAAAAGGTAGCTCCCGCTAGAAGCTACCAAACTCTTCCAAGTGTTCCCTATTAAATGTATATAGTTACGTGACGTGTTACACTGCTAAGTATAGTAACACAGAAATGTAACTGTCGATTTTCTCAGCGGATAAAACGGGTACTATATTGTGAGGCGTAGTAATCTGAGGGGCGCTACGTCCGCGCACTAACTTCTCTCCGGAGACTTCTCTCTCGCTCACTTCCGTCAATAGAAGCAGCGTGACTTGTAATACACACAGTAGCAGCGAGAGAGAAGTCTCCGGAGAGAAGTTAGTGCGCAGAGAAGTTAGGAGCGCTACGTCCGCGCACTAACTTCTCTCCAGAGACTTCTCTCTCGCAGCTACTGTGTGTATTACAAGTCACGCTGCTTCTATTGACGGAAGTGAGCGAGAGAGAAGTCTCCGGAGAGAAGTTAGTGCGCGGACTAGCGCACCTCAGATTACTACGCCTCACAATATAGTACCCGTTTTATCCGCTGAGAAAATCGACTGTTACATTTCTGTGTTACTATACTTTGCAGTGTAACACGTCACGTAACTATATACATTTAATAGGGAACACTTGGAAGAGTTTGGTAGCTTCTAGCGGGAGCTACCTTTTGGTGCTACAAAATATACAGAGGAGGCTGCGGTTGTGCTCCCGTTTTTGCTCCGTTTGCATGACAGAGCGCACGGACTAAGACCAGACAGGTACGTATTAACTAGTCTAAGGCCCTGTCCACACGAAGTCAAGCTCAGGCCTAAACGCAAAAATACTTTATCAATCCAGTGTATCGTCCATACGAGGCCGGCGTTTTGGGGGGGTGTAAACGAACATTTTTGAAAGTAGGTCCCAGAGTGGAAAGATTTCAAAACTCCGTATATGCCGCTCCGTGGTTACTGCCTCTCCGCAATGTATCTGAGACGCTTGCGTCATCGCCCCGCCTCTTGTTAAAGCAGCATGCGCCGCACTCAGAAAATAATGACAACAACAATGTAGCTTGTTGGTTTTGTAATCCAGTGTGACCCGAAGCAACAGTTCAACCTCATCGTCCGTCCATACTAATGTAGTACCAGCTCGCCCACTCGCCATGTTGTCTGTTTACTAAATTCTGCGCATGCCCAGTTCCCGTCACGGAAGTTTGGGCTTGATCCCGTCATTGCGTCACAGCGCCACCAACAGGTCTGGCATAGTTTCACAGCGTTTTCAGGCGTATTGACTACATTCATATGGACGCACACATTTACTGAGCTAACTCCGTGTTTACAGAAAAAGTTTCTGAAATTATAAGCGTTTTGTCTTCGTGTGGATATAGCCTAAGGTAAGGTAAGAACATTTGTCAGTATGTAAAAACGGTGAACTATTCCTTTAAGAATTCTGTCAGACATGGTTACCAAAAAATTTCCATTGATACTGCTCTGTTTTAGGAAGGCGTTTAGGATACAGCGGCTGTGTTTCTCTGCTCTAAACCTTTTTTAAATGTTTATCCACAAAGTCCTCTTCACAAGCCCAAGTCAAAAGGCCGAACAAACCCAAATAATGTGCCACTGTTCATGAATATACAGTGCCTTGCGAAAGTATTCGGCCCCCTTGAACCTTTCAACATTTCAGGCTTCAAACATAAAGATATAAAAAAATTAGTTTTTTGTCAAGAATCAACAACAAGTGGGACACAATCGTGAAGTGGAACGAAATTTATTGGATAATTTAAACTTTTTTAACAAATAAAAAACTTTAAAGTGGGGCGTGCAATATTATTCGGCCCCCTTGCGCTAATACTTTGTAGCGCCACCTTTTGCTGCAATTACAGCTGCAAGTCGCTTGGGGTATGTCTCTATCGGTTTTGCACATCGAGAGACTGGAATTCTTGCCCATTCTTCCTTGCAAAACAGCTGGAGCTCAGTGAGGTTGGATGGAGAGCGTTTGTGAACAGCAGTCTTCAGCTCTTTCCACAGATTCTCGATTGGATTCAGGTCTGGACTTTGACTTGGCCATTCTAACACCTGGATACGTCTATTTGTGAACCATTCCATTGTAGATTTGGCTTTATGTTTTGGATCATTGTCCTGTTGGAAGATAAATCTCCGTCCCAGTCTCAGGTCTTTTGCAGACTCCAACAGGTTTTCTTCCAGAATGGTCCTGTATTTGGCTCCAGCCATCTTCCCATCAATTTTAGCCATCTTCCCTGTCCCTGCTGAAGAAAAGCAGGCCCAAAGCATGATGCTGCCACCACCATGTTTGACAGTGGGGATGGTGTGTTCAGGGTGATGAGCTGTGTTGCTTTTACGCCAAACATATCGTTTTGCATTGTGGCCAAAAAGTTCCATTTTGGTTTCATCTGACCAGAGCACCTTCTTCCACATGTTTGGTGTGTCTCCCAGGTGGCTTGTGGCAAACTTTAAACAAGACTTTTATGGATATCTTTGAGAAATGGCTTTCTTCTTGCCACTCTTCCATAAAGGCCAGATTTGTGCAGTGCACGACTGATTGTTGTCCTATGGACAGACTCTCCCACGTCAGCTGTAGTTATCTGCAGTTCATCCAGAGTGATCATGGGCCTCTTGGCTGCATCTCTGATCAGTCTTCTCCTTGTTTGAGATGAAAGTTTGGAGGGACGGCCGGGTCTTGGTAGATTTGCAGTGGTCTGATACTCCTTCCATTTCAATATAATTGCTTGCACAGTGCTCCTTGAGATGTTTAAAGCTTGGGAAATCTTTTTGTATCCAAATCCGGCTTTAAACTTCTCCACAACAGTATCTCGGACCTGCCTGGTGTGTTCCTTTGTCTTCATGGTTCTCTCTGTGCTTTAAACAGAACCCTGAGACTATCAAAGAGCAGGTGCATTTATACGGAGACTTGATTACACACAGGTGCATTCTATTTATCATCATCAGTCATTTAGGACAACATTGGATCATTCAAAGATCCTCACTGAACTTCTGGACTGAGTTTGCTGCACTGAAAGTAAAGGGGCCGAATAATATTGCACGCCCCACTTTTCAGTTTTTTATTTGTAAAAAAATTATTATTCATTATCCAATAAATTTCGTTCCACTTCACGATTGTGTCCCACTTGTTGTAAAAAAATTAAAATGTTATATCTTTATGTTTGAACCCTGAAATGTGGCGAAATGTTGAAAGGTTCAAGGGGGGCAAATACTTTCGCAAGGCACTGTATCTGGTGAATATTCCATGGTTCTCACTCCGCAGTCACAGAGTCAAACCATTGGCCTCTTTTCTATTGAAGGGATTTTTCCGGAAACTTCTGCTGCTGCTCCATCTTTGTGCAAACGTCCCTCGTGGGCATTTGATCACATTAGGTCTGAGATGCGGCCGCTGTGCCGTAACCGCCGCCGCTGCCACTGAACCCGGCACGAATCAGGTGTGTCTATTTTCCTCATAGAAATGCTAATGATTTTGACCTGATT
Source organism: Knipowitschia caucasica (assembly GCA_964034765.1). Classification (NCBI taxonomy): domain Eukaryota; kingdom Metazoa; phylum Chordata; class Actinopteri; order Gobiiformes; family Gobiidae; genus Knipowitschia; species Knipowitschia caucasica. Next base: position 1,043,473 of record OZ035843.1, read on the forward strand.
GGAGACGGTATGAAAGAAACGGGTTGAAGTCGGCACAGGTTCGAGATGGAGAAACCGGCCGATGCCTCAGCGGAGGATGTTTTTTAAGCTGCTGAATGAAGCATACGGCAGAGTGTGCGTTTACAAAAGTCGGCGTTAGTTCAGATATTTCAGAAAGCAGCCGTTTGTTTCATCTTCTTCGTGCCCCAGAGCTCAACAGAAGCTAAAGATGTATCGTATTGTCTGGGAATAAAAGCAGCGGATTACAGGGAGGAGACAAAGCCAGGTTTTTGAGGTGATTCAAAGGTGCCAATAACTGTGGAAATTCAACTTAGTTGGATTAGATTTTTTTTTTAAACACGGCATCTGCTCGTTCTTAATTTGCTCAAGCTTTGTTTAATCCCATCTGCAACACTCTGAGATTACTTAAGAGAAACAATGTCTTAAAATGTGACACATTTGGAAAACGGATGAAGCGGAAGAAAATGGAATGGAAATGGGATGGTTTTAAGCACTTAAGCTGGTTTACCAAACTTTTTTTTATTCTCCAGAAATATTACAGAGAAAAAGATTCAAGATTCAGTTTATTTGCCATTTGCAGTAAAACCACATTGGAATAACTGTGCAAGACTTCCCCAATGGGCCGATAAGGCAAGACAAGGCAAGTTTATTTGCAAAACACAATTCATACATAAGATAGAGGTCATCAGCATGAATCAAAACGTCCAAGAAACGATGTGATTAGATAAACACACTACGATCATGTGAACTACACGAGTCTGTACTTTCACTTTTTACAGTTACATTTTGTTATTGTTTCGATGTCCCGCCCTCCACCGTTTCACCAATCAGAAAGTCTGTGATCCGGGCGCCAGAACTAACCAAAAATGTCTCGTTATGATTCTTAAACGACAAAAAAGGTGTTGGTTATAGATTTGTTGTTGACAAAACTCTTGTCTATTCAGCTGTTATGGTCCCAGCTGGATTCGTCTGCATATCTGGCAACCTGAGTCAGGGAGAGTGGGAGAGGCTGCAGTACCACTTTTGGCCACATGTTTACATACTGCTGCTTTAAATCCTGACCTGCACATTCACCGGTGGACGCTGAGAGAGCACGAAAAAACGCTGTCATTGTTTGTAGCCGTCTGGAAACAAGACGAATTCCACAGAGAAAGTGAAGTTAGATTTGTTGTTAGTTGGTACACTCAAAAAGAGATTATTTGGTTTAATGTGTCTTAATTTGAGAATATTTTAACTGCCTTAAAATCTGATTTGCCAATGGGACAAAGCAAAATGATCTTGTTTTAAAAAGATACAAGAAATGATCCCTTGGAATGAGAAAATAACAGATTGAGAAGACTGAGAAACTACTCAAAATAAGTTAAAGGCCACTCTAAGCCATTATTACCTCATATTTATCATTTTTGCAGTGTATAAGAGCCTGTTGTGACTGATCAGCTGTAGTAGAGACAGTGCCGAGATGAGCAGCTACTCAAACGATTACACAATTGAGTTTGAAGTTGTATCATTTCCTACACAACTGTTTGCCAAGGTTGCCGGAGTCTTCCCCGTGAGCGCCGCGGATGTGTCAGCCCTGAACGGCAGCTGCGAATGGGGAGATCAGTCATTCTTTCACAGATGGCGCGCCGCACAGAGCTACCAGTCTTACTAAATCAATACTGGCACTAATGAATGCGTCAATTCTCCATATTTGCAGTCAAGTGGAAGTGTGTCGATTTCACAAGAGAGTCACCAGCGAGGCCAGGAGATCAGAAGACACCAGAAAGCCTGTGAGAAAGCTTCCAACCGCGGGTCGACAAAAGCTTTGGGATGAAAATCAAATAAATATACCTATTTCATTGTCTCTTCCACGAGCCGGTGCTCGCATGGTGTCAGTATAATGGGCCGTTGCCGCTGCGGTGGCGCCCGGCAGAAGAAGAAAGGGCTTTGATGCTAATGGATTTAAGCTAGTGGCTTTTTGTGTAAAGTTATTTTCCAATAATGCAGCGTCACTGTGTCCAGAGACCTTCCAGCTCCTTCAGTGGAAGACTGAGACACCCTCAGTGTAAGAAGGAGCGCTACCGCAGGGCCTTTGTCCCCACCGCTGTCAGACTGTACAACAAGTCACTTTAAGTCACTGTATAAGACTGAAAAACCTGCACTACTATTGACACTACTATGATTGATTGATTGCCACTTGTAAATTGCCACTTTAAACTGCCACTTTGTTCACGGAGGTAACTTTATATAACAGCAGTATGTGTTCACGGAGGTGACTTTATATAACAGTAGTATGTTTTCACGGAGGTGACTTTATATAACAGCAGTATGTGTTCACGGAGGTGACTTTATATAACAGCAGTATGTGTTCACGGTGACTTTATATAACAGCAGTATGTGTTCACGGAGGTGACTTTATATAACAGCAGTATGTGTTCACGGAGGTGACTTTATATAACAGTAGTATGTTTTCACGGAGGTGACTTTATATAACAGCAGTATGTGTTCATGGAGGTGACTTTATATAACAGCAGTATGTGTTCACGGAGGTGACTTTATATAACAGTAGTATGTGTTCACGGAGGTGACTTTATATAACAGCAGTATGTGTTCACGGAGGTGACTTTATATAACAGCAGTATGTGTTCACGGAGGTGACTTTATATAACAGCAGTATGTGTTCACGGAGGTGACTTTATATAACAGCAGTATGTGTTCATGGAGGTGACTTTATATAACAGCAGTATGTGTTCACGGAGGTGACTTTATATAACAGCAGTATGTGTTCACGGAGGTGACTTTATATAACAGCAGTATGTGTTCACGGAGGTGACTTTATATAACAGCAGTATGTGTTCACGGAGGTGACTTTATATAACAGCAGTATGTGTTCACGGAGGTGACTTTATATAACAGCAGTATGTGTTCACGGAGGTGACTTTATATAACAGCAGTATGTGTTCACGGAGGTGACTTTATATAACAGCAGTATGTGTTCACGGAGGTGACTTTATATAACAGCAGTATGTGTTCACGGAGGTGACTTTATATAACAGCAGTATGTGTTCACGGAGGTGACTTTATATAACAGCAGTATGTGTTCACGGAGGTGACTTTATATAACAGCAGTATGTGTTCACGGAGGTGACTATATAACAGCAGTATGTGTTCACGGAGGTGACTTTATATAACAGCAGTATGTGTTCACGGAGGTGACTTTATATAACAGCAGTATGTGTTCACGGAGGTGACTTTATATAACAGCAGTATGTGTTCACGGAGGTGACTTTATATAACAGCAGTATGTGTTCACGGAGGTGACTTTATATAACAGCAGTATGTGTTCACGGAGGTGACTTTATATAACAGCAGTATGTGTTCACAGTGACTTTATATAACAGCAGTATGTGTTCACGGAGGAGAACACATGCGTTGTTTTCGCATTGTTTTCTGCCTGATTCATGAATTTCTCCAACAGGGGATTAATAAAGTATCTATGTATCTACGCTGAAAAGACAAATATTATGGTAACATTTATTTAGCAAAAATAACAAATTATTCTGGGGGTGACAGCGGCCAAATTATGCTTTTTTTGCATGTAGTTTGTCATAAGATTATTTTACTAGTTTTAAGATATTAATACTTTGTAATGTTATTAGAGAAAAAGTCTCTAATAGTTTTTAAGCTTGTTTAAGTATTTTTTCTTATTTTCAGACAACTTTTCTTGTTTGAATGAAACAAGTTTGTGAGGCTGTATTTTAAGAACACATTTCTCAAAAATGTTTAAGAAATAAGTGAATAATATTGGAAACATATGTTTTTAAACTAGAGTCAGGTCATTTGGAGCTAGTATTATTTTATTATTATTATTTTCTATTGGCAGATCATTTTTCTTTTTTTCCAGTGTACCTGTGCCCTGTCTGTCCAGGCGATGGACACAGGACAAGTCTCTCTGGAGGATTCTGGCCTCTGTCCGCTCCTGTTAGTGCAGTAATGGAGACGTCTTATAATAAAATGTATTTCCAGCTGTAACCTCCGTTTAAAGCCGTAATATTCTTCCGTTCCTCTCACAGCCGAATGATAAAGCCGTCACCTGCATCACCGGCCAGAGATTATTTGCACGTTCCGGGACTCGCTCGTCGCTCTGAAGGAGGGCCGTGCTTTAACTGTGGACTTTGGGCCCGTTAAAGGGGCTTTTATTTGCCCTGTCAGATTTGGCTGCTCCTGTTTAAAGAGCAGTAACATTATGTAGATCGCCTCATGCTTTTCAGACGAAGCAAGGAGGAGGTCCAAAACATGAAAGGGCTGAAGTGGACTTAAAGGTAATTATAGTTTGAGACATGGCTTCTTTTGGATTTAATGGTAAAGAAAGCGGCGAAACTGAAGTGCGTATGCATGAAAGGAAATCAAGAATGACAAAGAAAGTAAGTGATTATACAATAGAGAGGAAATGATATGTGTTTTTACATTTATATGCTTAAATAATGCAGTGGTTTTATATAACGTCTATTTGAACTCACAAAGATGCTTCACATTTATTATTATTTCAGACTATACCATCACCACCAGTCACACTCTCTCACACACACACACACACACACACACACACACACACACACACACACACACACACACACACACACACACACACACACACCAGACTCATTCTAGGCAATATGTGCCAAGTTGTTTTGCCTGAGAACACAACAACAGCCGCCCCACTGTGGCACCTCATGGTCTTCCCAGAGACCTCCCATCACAGTACTATCCAGACCATGCCCTACTTAGCTTCAGAAGTCTGACAGGATCTGGTTTTCACACGCAAGTATGCCTACATCTCAAATTTGGGCTTCTACCTGCTTTAACCCAAAACCACATCCAGTATCTCCAACATGGCCCTTACTCTGCTGCTCAACGGATCACGTCAGTCCTCCAACTCCACTGGCTCCTCAGAAACCTCCACAATTCAACACAAACGTGGGGAACATGGCACTCAGAATTACCATACATTACAAAAAAAGATAAAATATGAGGTAAGAAATGCTTTTATCGAGTGGTGTTTTATCTTTTTTTTAGTCTGACTGTGTTAAAACAAGATTAACCAACGGGACCACCGTTTGGTCTCATTTCAAGAACTGTGGCTTTATTTTCTCATTTCACGCGAGACATTTCTTGTTTCTTTTTAACCCAAGATACTTTAGCTTGTCCCATTGGCAAATCTTGTTTTAAGGCTGTTAAAATGTGCTCAAATTAAAGCTGCACTAACTGACTTTATTTTTGTATTCATTACGAAAATGCTATCCATGTCCGTGTAGGGCATTGGGATATACGTCCTTTTGAAGAAAAAGTAGTGCAGATTTGTGCTGGCGTGACATTATATTTTAGATCGAGTTTTGATGAAACAAGGAAGAGAATGTGTTTCGGGTAGCAGATTGTGACCAATCACCGCGGACCACTGGCCCCCACTTTCGTGAGAAATCTACAGGTCCGTTAGCATAGACGGCTGAGTTAGCACAACAAGTCGAGGAGCTAACCTGAAGTTTCCTCGTCTTCGTCACCGGTTACTACTTACACAGCAAGACAGCCATCCAAAAGAAAGTCTCGTTCCTCCGCGCTTCCCGGTTCTATCGTTCTATGGTCACGCCATCCACGTGCAAATCCATATCCATGTATTATCCATATTGGGAGACGCTAACTCCGTCTCAACAGTGGGTGTGTGTGGGGGGCGATAGCTTCGTGGGTGCGGGGAGGGGAGCAGGAAGAGAGAGGCCAGCGAGTCCGCTGCTTCAAAATCCCAAAGTCAGTTAGTGCAGCTTTAAGACACATTTTGCCAAATTTGAAAATGTTTTGACTTATTTTTCATCACTTTTGGCCAGTGCGGACTCACTTCCTGTTTTTAAGTCACTTCTTGAGACTCATCTTTTTACTTTGGCTTTTAACTCAGTGGGTTGACTTTCTCTGCAATTTGTATTCTTGTATATGTTTCTATATTATATTGTGTTTTTAGACTTGTGTTCAGCACGTTCTCAAATGTGTTGTTTTTAAAGTGCTCTATAGTTGAATTGAGTTGAACTTATTGCAGTGAAATCGTACATGGTTAATTCAAATAACTTTATTCATCCGTGAGAAACTTAATTCACAGTCGGAGCATCAGAGCATAAAAACACAGAAACGCAAGATCTAAATATAAAGACAGTAAAGGCCACTGAGCTGGGACCTTCTCGCTGTGAGGCCGTGGTGCTGTGCCATAGAATGCATATGAACGAGACACATCCACTTTTTGGACTTTACTTCTACAATGAAAAAGAGACATCTTGTGTTTCCATTTGTCGTCTTTGCAGATTGCACAGGTGCCAGGAGGAGCCGGCAGCACCGTTAGAACTTTAAAGAATGTTTTTAGTTTTTAGGTTTTTTGGACATTTGTTTTTGAATTGTCCCCAAAAAGTTCAAGCCGACAAACCATTCTCAAAACATCAAACTACATTTTCAGCTTTCAACTCCGTTTTCTGCAGAAAATGCTCTGAATGGAAGCCAAAACTGTCAGTGGGCGAGAATGGCATCTTTAAACACCATCAAAGACTTTGAAGGAGCCATTTTTAACCTCTTAACACCGCCTCATTTTGGCTTGTGCACAATGGTTGGGCATACCCAAATGTCTTCGCTTATTTAAAAACACATCTTACATCTCACATGCTTGTGTGATGCATCATTTTAAAGCTAGAGCCTTCTAGTTTATGTAAAAAAACACTAAAATAATGTTTGTCATTCCTATTTCCCTCTGCATCCTTTGAAGTTTGGGAAAAAACCCCCAATTTTTTTAGCCTCGCCTAACATTTTCAATTTCTAAAGGCCCTAAAAAAGGCATACTTCATTGTAAGTTCATAATATTCAAACCCTCTGTTCATTGTGTTGTTGACAACAACTGTCTAAAGTTTCAGACTTCTAAGTTTTATAGTTTTTATGCAGTTTCTCCTTTTCATCAAGTAGTGCACATTTGGCACATTTGGCACAATTGTGCTAAATATCTTTACTTACATTTAATCATCATAAAAACAATATTTTTTATTATTGGTACTTATAAGTTACTAATCTATGTGTGTTTTTTTTTTTTAAATGTCAAAGTTATTTTTTTATGAGTGTAAATTCAATGCAGCTTCGAGAGCGTCCTTTTGGCTTCCATTACGCACAATTCTACAGGCACAACATAAGACAGGACACCATTGTCCCACCCCTTGTTCGAAAGCTTTCCTCATTGGCTACAAGGCCATGTCAATCATTCGGCTCTACCACGTCCCCCTCCCTGCCCTGCTAACAACAAACAGAAAGTGGCCGTGCGTAAAAGGGAGTCGCTTGTTTTATTCACAGAGACGTAGCGAACGAAATCAAGCACCTATCTCTTCGGGGATAGTCTCATTGTGTAGCTAACAAGGTGAGGAACACAAGCATACCCTCTTTGTGGGGGAAAGGCAAAGCTGCATTTCCGCAAACAGTGAAAAGCAGCGTCCGTGCTGTTTCAATTTTTTTTTCTCGCTAAAAATAAATGCTCGTTTTTGGATGATTTCTGCACAATGGATTATACTTTGGGAAACACAAGTGGATTTCCGTTTTCCATGGACAGTAATGGAGAGAATAAGCCATAGCAAGCTGGGAGGAGAGCTGATTTATTTATGTAGTACACGGAAAATGGTAAGAAACTTTTTCGGAGCTGATTCATTTTGTTCCCATATTATGTGTTATATCTTTTGAATGCAATGTCTGATATTGCTGACACTTGTATATAATTGTAAATACAAAAATAAGCTTTAAAATGACATACAGCTTTTGGGGTTTGGTGTTCAAAATGCATCTGTTATTGCTGGTTGAACATTTTAAAAACAAAAACGGCACGCCGGCGCGCCGGTTTCTGTAAGGAGGATTTCTGCCTAGTTAAAAAATAAGACACAAAACATTTGAAAGTAAAAGAACATTTGAATCTCAGAGCTGCTTCAAAGTAGAAAACTCTTTTGTTTGTCAAATGAGTGGATTGTTCTCAGTTGTTGTGTTTGGAATGTGCATTTATTAAACCAGGCTTGTTGCTACGAGCCTTATTCATGTAGAGCTTCTTTCTGCTGTGAAGTGATCATCTGTAGGACATCGTATCCCTGCAGAACATTTACATCTCATTGTGATTCAAATGGGTTTAATAAAAGAAACGAGCCCAAAAGCAAAATCTACCTTTTTAGCATGTTACAACCATAGACTGTGACCATAGACTAGACATAAATGTGAAAAAAACGCATTTACGCACGCGTTAGCCTGCATGAGCCCCATTCATTTAACGAGTGCATTCAAAAGTCCACAGCGGCTAAACTAGACTGGTCCAAAAAATATGAATCCCCTCAGCATCGACAGCATCTGGAACGTTATGTTGAACCAAGAGCCACTTTTGGACCATCCTGTAAAGACGTTTTCGAGAGGAAAGAAGACGCTGTACAAAAGCATTGGGTAATTCTCTTTCCGGGTACACCCCCACCAGCCCGCAGCTCACATACACATGGACCTTTTTGAGCCAGGACCCGCCCTCACTGGTTACAACATTGTTCCTTACCTGGAGTTGTTTTACATGTGTCCACACTGATATTATATATAAAGATTACTCAATAATTATAGGAATCTCAAAGGAATACTGTGTGTGCGGGAAAACTAACAAAATCAGTTTTGTTTTAGTATTTAACTGTAAACAGAATTAACTATTGTTCATTTAAACTCTTGAATAACTTGGTCTTCTTTTCTGGTCAAATTCTGAATCACGTCCACAAAAACGTCAATGAGAGTCACAGGATGCCCAAATATGGACTTTTGGGCCCAATCTCTCATAGTTCCTGACTCTACGCAGCTTCCTGGGAGTTCCCTTTTACAAAGCACTTACAAACTAAGAATTAGTATCTGTATGCCTTGTTAAAGTTTTGTAAATAAAGATAATGCCTGTGTGATGGGAGTGAACAGGAATCTTGTGATGTTTAACTATATTTGACCTAATCTAACAGTGTACAGTATCTGTACATTGTTTTCTACCATAATGGATTCTCTGTGTCAGAGTCAGCCAACATGATAATACATATTTAGCATGAAAAGCATAATGGCTTGAATTAGTCATGATTGAATTGTAGGTGAATTGCAATTTCCTTTGTCAAAACACGCTTATTTGTTTTATGACATATTTCCGTAATTTCCGCTCTGCGAACACACGGCCGATCACCAATAAAATGCAGCAGACAGGAGACATTCAGACTTCACTTTGGACGGATGAGCCGGCGATATCTGTGGAGACTTATGTTTAGCTGCTCTGGAACTAGCGTATAATCACAACATGCTAAGCCCATACCGCAGCCATTCGTTCATCTGCATAAATACATGTTGTGACATCTGTGGGATGAGTTTGGCTGCGTTTACCTTTGACAGGTTTGTGCTCAAGTCTCCACCACGCTTCAGTCTCTCTCTCGCTGCAGACACGTTTATGACAGCGGAATGTATGGCACATGTGGAGGCCTGCGATAAAGAGTGCTACACGTGTCGCACCGAGACTCTACGGGTCGTTATGGAAATGCATTCAGCTGTGGTTCCTGATTCTCCCACAGGAAAACAAAAGAACGGTAGAAATACAGTCTATAAAGCACTAAAACTGAATGACTGAGGTGTGAAAACCTGGATCCAACCATTTCTGTTGGTGAGACAAGGGCAGTGTAAGAGCACAGGGAAAGGCACTCACTGATACAGTAACTGCGTCTGCATTTTCATTGTTTTCTTTGGTATTAAAATTAAATGCTCAAAGATTTGTAAAGAGCTTATTCAGTATATAACAGCAATAATACAGAAGGTTCTGAGTTCGAATCCCGGTTGGAACAGGGCCTTTCTGAGTAGAGTTTGCATGTTCTCCCCGTGTCTGCGTAGGTTTCCTCCGGGTGCTCCAGTTTCCCCTACCCCGAAAAACATGTGCAATAGTTCAGGGTGATTGAGTGTGAGTTTGTGAGTGTGACTGTGGGACAACGGATGGAAATCAGCCCAAGGTACAATCTGGAGTGATGTGTTCATGAACATGTTCTGTCCCAACCAAATAAACAATAAATAAATAAAAAAATACTTTCAATTGCTGTTTTTTAAAGATTGAGAGCTAATTTAAAAGTTATGTGGCACCTCATGTACCCTGTTCTATTGGACATAAATGTAGTCTGCAGTACCATGAGCGCCCCCTGTGCCCATCTGCAGTACCATGGGCGCCCCCTGTGCCCATCTGCAGTACGATGAGCGCCCCCTGTGCCCATCTGCAGTACCATGAGCGCCCCCTGTGCCCATCTGCAGCACCATGAGCGCCCCCTGTGCCCATCTGCAGTACCATGAGCGCCTCCTGTGCCCATCTGCAGTACCATGAGCGCCCCCTGTGCCCATCTGCAGAACCATGAGCGCCCCCTGTGCCCATCTGCAGTACCATGAGCGCCTCCTGTGCCCATCTGCAGTACCATGAGCGCCCCCTGTGCCCATCTGCAGTACCATGAGCGCCCTCTGTGCCCATCTGCAGTACCATGAGCGCCCCCTGTGCCCATCTGCAGTACCATGGGCGCCCCCTGTGCCCATCTGCAGTACCATGAGCACCCCTTGTGCCCATCTGCAGTACCATGAGCGCCTCCTGTGCCCATCTGCAGTACCATGAGCGCCCTCTGTGCCCATCTGCAGTACCATGAGCGCCCCCTGTGCCCATCTGCAGTACCATGAGCGCCCCCTGTGCCCATCTGCAGTACCATGAGCGCCCCCTGTGCCCATCTGCAGCACCATGAGCGCCCCCTGTGCCCATCTGCAGTACCATGGGCGCCCCCTGTGCCCATCTGCAGTACCATGAGCGCCCCCTGTGCCCATCTGCAGTACCATGAGCGCCCCCTGTGCCCATCTGCAGCACCATGAGCGCCCCCTGTGCCCATCTGCAGTACCACGGGCGCCCCCTGTGCCCATCTGCAGAACCATGAGCGCCCCCTGTGCCCATCTGCAGAACCATGAGCGCCCCCTGTGCCCATCTGCAGAACCATGAGCGCCCCCTGTGCCCATCTGCAGAACCATGAGCACCCCTTGTGCCCATCTGCAGTACCATGAGCGCCCCCTGTGCCCATCTGCAGTACCATGAGCGCCCTCTGTGCCCATCTGCAGTACCATGAGCGCCCCCTGTGCCCATCTGCAGTACCATGAGCGCCTCCTGTGCCCATCTGCAGTACCATGAGCGCCTCCTGTGCCCATCTGCAGTACCATGAGCGCCCCCTGTGCCCATCTGCAGTACCATGAGCGCCTCCTGTGCCCATCTGCAGTACCATGAGCGCCTCCTGTGCCCATCTGCAGTACCATGAGCGCCTCCTGTGCCCATCTGCAGTACCATGAGCGCCCCCTGTGCCCATCTGCAGAACCATGAGCGCCCCCTGTGCCCATCTGCAGTACCATGAGCGCCTCCTGTGCCATCTGCAGTACCATGAGCGCCTCCTGTGCCCATCTGCAGTACCATGAGCGCCTCCTGTGCCCATCTGCAGTACCATGGGCGCCCCCTGTGCCCATCTGCAGTACCATGAGCGCCCCCTGTGCCCATCTGCAGTACCATGAGCGCCCCCTGTGCCCATCTGCAGCACCATGAGCGCCCCCTGTGCCCATCTGCAGTACCACGGGCGCCCCCTGTGCCCATCTGCAGAACCATGAGCGCCCCCTGTGCCCATCTGCAGAACCATGAGCGCCCCCTGTGCCCATCTGCAGAACCATGAGCGCCCCCTGTGCCCATCTGCAGAACCATGAGCACCCCTTGTGCCCATCTGCAGTACCATGAGCGCCCCCTGTGCCCATCTGCAGTACCATGAGCGCCCTCTGTGCCCATCTGCAGTACCATGAGCGCCCCCTGTGCCCATCTGCAGTACCATGAGCGCCTCCTGTGCCCATCTGCAGTACCATGAGCGCCTCCTGTGCCCATCTGCAGTACCATGAGCGCCCCCTGTGCCCATCTGCAGTACCATGAGCGCCTCCTGTGCCCATCTGCAGTACCATGAGCGCCTCCTGTGCCCATCTGCAGTACCATGAGCGCCTCCTGTGCCCATCTGCAGTACCATGAGCGCCCCCTGTGCCCATCTGCAGAACCATGAGCGCCCCCTGTGCCCATCTGCAGTACCATGAGCGCCTCCTGTGCCATCTGCAGTACCATGAGCGCCTCCTGTGCCCATCTGCAGTACCATGAGCGCCTCCTGTGCCCATCTGCAGTACCATGAGCGCCCCCTGTGCCCATCTGCAGTACCATGAGCGCCCCCTGTGCCCATCTGCAGTACCATGAGCGCCCCCTGTGCCCATCTGCAGAACCATGAGCGCCCCCTGTGCCCATCTGCAGTACCATGAGCGCCCCCTGTGCCCGTCTGCAGAACCATGAGCGCCCCCTGTGCCCATCTGCAGAACCATGAGCGCCCTCTGTGCCCATCTGCAGAACCATGAGCGCCCCCTGTGCCCATCTGCAGAACCATGAGCGCCCCCTGTGCCCGTCTGCAGAACCATGAGCCCTCCCTGTGCCCATCTGCAGTACCATGAGCGCCTCCTGTGCCCATCTGCAGCACCATGAGCGCCCCCTGTGCCCATCTGCAGTACCATGGGCGCCCCCTGTGCCCATCTGCAGTACCATGAGCGCCCTCTTTGCCCATCTGCAGTACCATGAGCGCCCTCTGTGCCCATCTGCAGTACCATGAGCGCCCTCTGTGCCCATCTGCAGTACCATGAGCGCCCTCTGTGCCCATCTGCAGTACCATGAGCGCCCCCTGTGCCCATCTGCAGTACCATGAGCGCCCTCTGTGCCCATCTGCAGTACCATGAGCGCCCCCTGTGCCCATCTGCAGTACCATGAGCGCCCTCTGTGCCCATCTGCAGTACCATGAGCGCCCTCTGTGCCCATCTGCAGTACCATGAGCGCCCTCTGTGCCCATCTGCAGTACCATGAGCGCCCCCTGTGCCCATCTGCAGTACCATGAGCGCCCTCTGTGCCCATCTGCAGTACCATGAGCGCCCCCTGTGCCCATCTGCAGTACCATGAGCGCCCCCTGTGCCCATGGCAGATCAGAACTGTCATGTTGGAGCGTGACGAGCTCCACTGTCGCTGAATCCTCCTCACACACATTCAAACTAATCAAGGCCCATTGGAAATAGTTTTCACTCACAATAAGAGATAAACTAAGCCACTGATGCCTTTTGCCATATCGCCCATTCTAAATATTAGGACAAAATCCCTTCCTGTCCTACGGCCCATTGCCACGCCCCCTTTTGGTCATGTGGTTTCAACCCAGACAAAATTAAAATGTATTCTTCAGATTTTCAATAAGACTTCTAAGTGTTTGGTCTCAGTAAAGTCACAGTAATTCATATCAAAGCTCAGCTCTCACAAAGACAATGACTGATACCATTTCAAAACGTGTCTATTGCCATCAATTTCGTCAGACTCATTTCTCAAATTGATTCTCGGAGCGTTCAGATTCCGCTTCTCCATTTGTTTTAATTATAATTTGAGCAGAGAGAGACACTGGTGCGTTACTATTTCAGACACAAGCGTAGCATTGGAAAAAGCTGGTTGGCATTTCTCTCTCCATTTCCAATTGACGCATAAATAAATCCAGCCTAACAAAAGAGTGTATTTCTGGCCGGCCACTCACCCCCTGCTGACTCAGGGCCTGTTTTCCCCGCTACCTTGGCTAAAATCAAAAGCGTGTTGGATCATTTGATAGTTCCTGTTGCGTTTCTCTCTACAATATGAATCTCTAATTGGCTGCACACTGCGCTCTTTGATAATTATTATTGTTTCATTGTTTTACACTCTTGACTTCTTCTGCCATTTTGAAAATCCAATTTGAACACACGCAAATCAAGATGGCCGGAGCATCTCGAAAAACAAGTGGCCAATTCTCAGTCGGACGCAGAAAACACTGATTTTAATAACACAACGGGCAAGATTTAAATTGCTGGCTGCCAGAGAGAATTATTATTTTGGCAAAAAAATATTTTCCAAATCCCTGACCGCCGCCGTGCGCTAATGGGACATTTCCTGCGATATCAAGTGACATCTCAATATTTTCAGCTTAATTGGAGCCCGGTTTGGTGGTTAATTAGATCTCCAATATGCACACCATGGAGGACATTTGCCAACACATTCTCTGTGTTTGAAAACTCAGCCTGAATTTAGAAAGTTTTTAAAGGTGGTGTACTTTCATATGGCTTTAAAGATTGAATTATTTTCTACATACACAAACACCAGGAGCAAATAGGATCCAAAATATGAAACGGGGTGAACCACACTTGAATTTACTTAAATTTGGGCAGAGATACTAATAACATTTTTTAACATAGTCCTTATGTTGGTCAATGTGGGTAGAAAAAAGGCTTTCCAATTGAATTTGTATAAAATATGATAAATAATATAAACAGTCTTTGTTCTATCTTTGTTAAAGCAGCGTTCTTAAGTATTTATTTATTCATGCATTATACTTGTTGTCAATCCCAACAAAAAGCATTTTGTAAAAGAAAAAAAGGCAATAAATTGGACCACAACTGCAGATTTAATCTCATAGTGAAACATGTGGTATGTTGTACACCTGTTTCGGGCAGAAAGCCTTTTCCCTTTTGTCTCCAATACTACACATGTGATGATTATAGAACCACACTTTTCTTTAGATCTTTTGACAATAATGCATAGTTTTATAAAGCGCTTTTTTGGACGCTCAAAGACGCTTCTCAGGTTGTTATTCTCTATCTCCAAACAGTAACATTAAACTACTACTGTAGCCACAGCTGCCCTGGGGCACACTGGACTGTAGTGAAGCAACCAGTCTGTGCCATCGGCCCCTCCCACCACCACCAACCACTCACACACACACCAGACTCATTCTAATGTGGGGGAAGTGTCTTGCCTAAGAACACAACCACAGTTTGGCACTTTGCAGCCGCAGCCGCCCCACTGTGGCACCTGCTGTTCCCAGAGGTCTCCCATCACAGCACTAACCAGGCCCTGCTCTGCTGAGCTTCAGAAGTTTGACAGGATCTGGCATGTAACGTGATTTTTATCACATCATTTTATATGTTTTGGTTGGAAATGAAGGTACGGCAAATGTAAGACCTGAAGTGACCAGAGCACAGGAGGGTCATACAGAGGCAGTGAATTTTATCTTATTCTTTTATGACTGAAATGTTTATTGTGTTTTTATCATATGTAGAACATGAGAATAAGTAAGTTTTATTCATATACCGCCTTTCACAGACCAGAGTCACAGTAATGAGAACACTTTATTTTGAGCCTTACAGCAGCTCTGTGCCCACACACTTACCCAATAATTATAATTTAAAACAAAACCAACAACCAATCTCAAAAGGAGTGGGAAGAAGAAAACATCTGTTAGAAGGAAAACAGAAATAGCACAAAGTGGAAAGATTCTAAACATATATCGTCTTTTAGAAACTTTCAAGGCAAATACTTCTCTGGAGTTTGCCACAATCTCAGTATTATTATGTCTTTATGATCAGTTGCTGGTTTTACAGTAGAAATGCTGCACATCCAAAGGCTCTGTTTTCTTAATATTATTTCTTACTGTTTTGTAACTGTTCACACGCACAAGTGTTGACACGCCGTTCCCTGTTCTTCAAATGGCAAACGCTTCGAGGTAATTGCAGAGAGCCAAACTTTTACTCCGGCTTGGTTTTCTCTAAAAGATTGGAAGAGCAGAGCGAGTTACCAGTTATTTTCTGCTCCGGTGGATTTGACGGACGAATAATTATCAATGTTTCTGACCTCGAAAGAGTCACTCGCAAATGTCACCAAACTACCGCCTGTGTGTGTTTTTGGCCTTTCTGCTTAAACGGTCTGAGATGGACCTCGCTGAGAGTGATGGACCTCGCTGAGAGTGATGGACCTCGCTGAGAGTGATGGACCTCGCTGAGAGTGATGGACCTCGCTGAGAGTGATGGACCTCACTGAGAGTGATTGACCTCACTGAGAGTGATTGACCTCGCTGAGAGTGATGGACCTCACTGAGAGTGATTGACCTCACTGAGAGTGATTGACCTCACTGAGAGTGATGGACCTCGCTGAGAGTGATTGACCTCACTGAGAGTGATTGACCTCACTGAGAGTGATTGACCTCACTGAGAGTGATTGACCTCACTGAGAGTGATGGACCTCGCTGAGAGTGATGGACCTCGCTGAGAGTGATGGACCTCACTGAGAGTGATTGACCTCACTGAGAGTGATTGACCTCACTGAGAGTGATTGACCTCACTGAGAGTGATGGACCTCACTGAGAGTGATTGACCTCACTGAGAGTGATTGACCTCACTGAGAGTGATTGACCTCACTGAGAGTGATGACCTCGCTGAGAGTGATGGACCTCGCTGAGAGTGATTGACCTCGCTGAGAGTGATTGACCTCACTGAGAGTGATTGACCTCGCTGAGAGTGATGGACCTCGCTGAGAGTGATGGACCTCGCTGAGAGTGATGGACCTCGCTGAGAGTGTTTGACCTCACTGAGAGTGATTGACCTCGCTGAGAGTGATGGACCTCACTGAGAGTGATTGACCTCACTGAGAGTGATTGACCTCGCTGAGAGTGATTGACCTCGCTGAGAGTGATGGACCTCACTGAGAGTGATTGACCTCACTGAGAGTGATTGACCTCACTGAGAGTGATTGACCTCACTGAGAGTGATGGACCTCGCTGAGAGTGATGGACCTCGCTGAGAGTGATGGACCTCGCTGAGAGTGATTGACCTCGCTGAGAGTGATTGACCTCCTGAGAGTGATTGACCTCGCTGAGAGTGATGGACCTCGCTGAGAGTGATGGACCTCGCTGAGAGTGATGGACCTCGCTGAGAGTGATTGACCTCACTGAGAGTGATTGACCTCACTGAGAGTGATTGACCTCGCTGAGAGTGATTGACCTCACTGAGAGTGATGGACCTCACTGAGAGTGATTGACCTCACTGAGAGTGATTGACCTCACTGAGAGTGATTGACCTCACTGAAGAGTGATTGACCTCACTGAGAGTGATGGACCTCGCTGAGAGTGATTGACCTCGCTGAGAGTGATTGACCTCACTGAGAGTGATTGACCTCGCTGAGAGTGATGGACCTCGCTGAGAGTGATGGACCTCGCTGAGAGTGATGGACCTCGCTGAGAGTGTTTGACCTCACTGAGAGTGATTGACCTCACTGAGAGTGATTGACCTCGCTGAGAGTGATGGACCTCACTGAGAGTGATTGACCTCACTGAGAGTGATTGACCTCGCTGAGAGTGATTGACCTCGCTGAGAGTGATGGACCTCACTGAGAGTGATTGACCTCACTGAGAGTGATTGACCTCACTGAGAGTGATTGACCTCGCTGAGAGTGATGGACCTCGCTGAGAGTGATGGACCTCGCTGAGAGTGATGGACCTCGCTGAGAGTGATTGACCTCGCTGAGAGTGATTGACCTCACTGAGAGTGATTGACCTCGCTGAGAGTGATGGACCTCGCTGAGAGTGATGGACCTCGCTGAGAGTGATGGACCTCGCTGAGAGTGATGGACCTAACTGAGAGTGATTGACCTCACTGAGAGTGATTGACCTCGCTGAGAGTGATTGACCTCACTGAGAGTGATGGACCTCACTGAGAGTGATTGACCTCACTGAGAGTGATTGACCTCACTGAGAGTGATTGACCTCACTGAGAGTGATGGACCTCGCTGAGAGTGATTGACCTCGCTGAGAGTGATTGACCTCACTGAGAGTGATTGACCTCGCTGAGAGTGATGGACCTCGCTGAGAGTGATGGACCTCGCTGAGAGTGATGGACCTCGCTGAGAGTGATGGACCTCGCTGAGAGTGTTTGACCTCACTGAGAGTGATTGACCTCGCTGAGAGTGATGGACCTCACTGAGAGTGATTGACCT
The DNA here is from genome assembly GCA_964034765.1 of Knipowitschia caucasica. Lineage (NCBI taxonomy): Eukaryota > Metazoa > Chordata > Actinopteri > Gobiiformes > Gobiidae > Knipowitschia > Knipowitschia caucasica. Next base: position 1,061,399 of record OZ035843.1, read on the forward strand.
CACTGAGAGTGATTGACCTCGCTGAGAGTGATTGACCTCGCTGAGAGTGATGGACCTCACTGAGAGTGATTGACCTCACTGAGAGTGATTGACCTCACTGAGAGTGATTGACCTCACTGAGAGTGATGGACCTCGCTGAGAGTGATGGACCTCGCTGAGAGTGATGGACCTCGCTGAGAGTGATTGACCTCGCTGAGAGTGATTGACCTCACTGAGAGTGATTGACCTCGCTGAGAGTGATGGACCTCGCTGAGAGTGATGGACCTCGCTGAGAGTGATTGACCTCGCTGAGAGTGTTTGACCTCACTGAGAGTGATTGACCTCGCTGAGAGTGATGGACCTCACTGAGAGTGATTGACCTCACTGAGAGTGATTGACCTCGCTGAGAGTGATTGACCTCACTGAGAGTGATGGACCTCGCTGAGAGTGATTGACCTCGCTGAGAGTGATTGACCTCGCTGAGAGTGATTGACCTCACTGAGAGTGATTGACCTCGCTGAGAGTGATGGACCTCACTGAGAGTGATTGACCTCGCTGAGAGTGATTGACCTCGCTGAGAGTGTTTGACCTCACTGAGAGTGATGGACCTCACTGAGAGTGATTGACCTCGCTGAGAGTGTTTGACCTCACTGAGAGTGATGGACCTCACTGAGAGTGATTGACCTCACTGAGAGTGATTGACCTCACTGAGAGTGATTGACCTCACTGAGAGTGATGGACCTCACTGAGAGTGATTGACCTCGCTGAGAGTGATGGACCTCACTGAGAGTGATTGACCTCGCTGAGAGTGATGGACCTCACTGAGAGTGATGGACCTCACTGAGAGTGATTGACCTCGCTGAGAGTGATGGACCTCGCTGAGAGTGATTGACCTCGCTGAGAGTGATGGACCTCACTGAGAGTGATGGACCTCACTGAGAGTGATGGACCTCACTGAGAGTGATGGACCTCGCTGAGAGTGATTGACCTCACTGAGAGTGATGGACCTCGCTGAGAGTGATTGACCTCACTGAGAGTGATGGACCTCGCTGAGAGTGATGGACCTCACTGAGAGTGATTGACCTCACTGAGAGTGATTGACCTCACTGAGAGTGATGGACCTCGCTGAGAGTGATGGACCTCACTGAGAGTGATGGACCTCGCTGAGAGTGATTGACCTCACTGAGAGTGATGGACCTCGCTGAGAGTGATTGACCTCACTGAGAGTGATTGACCTCACTGAGAGTGACTGACCTCGCTGAGAGTGATTGACCTCACTGAGAGTGATGGACCTCACTGAGAGTGATGGACCTCACTGAGAGTGATTGACCTCACTGAGAGTGATTGACCTCACTGAGAGTGATTGACCTCACTGAGAGTGATGGACCTCGCTGAGAGTGATTGACCTCGCTGAGAGTGTTTGACCTCACTGAGAGTGATGGACCTCACTGAGAGTGATTGACCTCGCTGAGAGTGATTGACCTCACTGAGAGTGATTGACCTCGCTGAGAGTGATGGACCTCGCTGAGAGTGATTGACCTCGCTGAGAGTGATTGACCTCGCTGAGAGTGATTGACCTCACTGAGAGTGATTGACCTCACTGAGAGTGATGGACCTCGCTGAGAGTGATTGACCTCACTGAGAGTGACTGACCTCACTGAGAGTGATGGACCTCGCTGAGAGTGATTGACCTCACTGAGAGTGACTGACCTCGCTGAGAGTGATTGACCTCGCTGAGAGTGATTGACCTCACTGAGAGTGATTGACCTCGCTGAGAGTGATGGACCTCACTGAGAGTGATTGACCTCACTGAGAGTGATGGACCTCACTGAGAGTGATTGACCTCACTGAGAGTGATTGACCTCACTGAGAGTGACTGACCTCACTGAGAGTGATGGACCTCACTGAGAGTGATTGACCTCGCTGAGAGTGATTGACCTCACTGAGAGTGATTGACCTCACTGAGAGTGATTGACCTCACTGAGAGTGATTGACCTCACTGAGAGTGATTGACCTCACTGAGAGTGACTGACCTCACTGAGAGTGATTGACCTCACTGAGAGTGATGGACCTCACTGAGAGTGATTGACCTCACTGAGAGCTTCTCTATGATTCCGGAAATGAACTAATTAGCCACGACTGTGTTTTGATGACCATTGAGAAGCCCGGGTTTCGCTCATGTCTGTGATGTGACCTCATCCATCCAATAAAGTTGTGGTCATTTTTTCTTAATGAATGAATGAATTGTAAGTAAAGCCTGCTTCACACGAGACGATTTTATAATTGTCGGCTGATTTTCCAAACCTGAGAGACCTCACACACGGAGGTCGTGTGTGGTCGTACAGTGTGTGGTGCAGCCGCCCGACAAGATCACACAAACCACACACATCACACACAAACTGATTTCCCCCACGAGCATTCACAGTCAGACGGAAATCTTACAACATCTCTGGAGATCAAGCGTGACTTCAGAGTGAACAATCATGGCGGACGAAGAGGAGGCAGTGGCGATAGTTTCGCAGTTTGTTTTTAACAGAGAAAAAGTGTCATCAAAGGAAAAGGCAATGGTCAAAGAAATGGAGACAACACGAGCTCGGACTGTATATATTTATATATATATATTTAAATATATACTTATATATATATTTATGCCATTGACTGTTATGATTTTTTTCCGGTGTTTCCTCGCCGCCTCGTCACCTCGTCTTCTGATTGGCTACACGCCGCTGTCACCCGGCAGCGTGCTCATCTGTCCCCGACACCACACACAAAGAGAAATGGGGTCAAAACAATCCAACATGTTGGAAATCCCTGAGATCGGAGCAGTCCTGAAGTCCTGCGCGACGCATGGAAGATTGTTGTTAGGCGTAAATCATGTCTTAAATCTGCCTAATTATCCTGCCGTGTGAACCAGGCTTTAGTAAGTGATTCAGGTTTATTTATATAGCACATTTTTTACAGACCAATGTCAACACAAAGCGCTTTACAATGACATGTTTCCATTCGCTCTGCACTCGGTGATGACACAGATGGGCTTCTATGACACTCACACAATGAAGGATGGTTCAAGCAACGACAATAATCAGCTCTGGATTCAGACTCTGTCTCAGTCCAGGCCTTGTCCACAACGTTTCAGTTTTTACCCTTTAGGCTCAATTTTAACATCTATTTTTTTAAATATTATTTGAATTAAGAAAGTGCACAATAATCAACATGTATTTTTTTCAACATGTAAATGTGCCAGAGTTAGCCATGTTGGCTACTGTTCATCTGTAGTCCCGTGGCAGACAGATTAAATAAGACATACAATATAGTTCTTAATAACGTTCTCTATTTCTTATCATGTTTAAGTAAATTAGAGAAATTATAAGGATTGCCCAAAGTATGTTTAGGAATTAAATGTACCCATATAATTTGCATATTTTAACTTTAATATGACAATAAGTGGTGGCAATCGTGGATTTTCATGAGAAATACATATATTTTTTTACTGACAGACACAAAACACTAGGACAGGAACCCAAACAGAACTCTCTTTGTACTGTACTCACTGGTCCGGGATATAGTAAAAGTACAAATCGTTGTGTGCAATAGTACTGCATGTTGTTGACTAAACCGTGTCGCCTCGAGGGTTAAATAACCAACATAACAAATCACCTTCACACAAAACAAATCAATTGTTTTGGTTTGTGTTTTTTGACGAGCGAGGGGCATCTCATCACACCTTTCTCCACAATAACATTTGAATTAATTTTACAATAATTATTTAAAACATATCTGTGTGAAATTCTCCTGAGTCCCATGAAGCCTTCTCTTCCCACGGCCTGTCACGGGTTTTCTGTTTCTGTTTTATTTCTCACTGCGGCTTTATTAGTGTAAAATGCGGTACAATTATAAACAACATTGTAAAGTCCTCTGAGTTAACTGCTGTGATTTAGGGCTTTACAGTAATCAATGAAATGAACACATATATCTCTGCAGTACTTACCATCTCCGCAGTACTTACCACACCCTCCTCGCGGCTCTCGTTGCTTATCGTTCTGGGCTGAGCTCTCGTCCTCCGTCAGCGCTGTCACAGTAAACATCCAGAGTGTCCTTCTCCTCACAAGCCGCTCTCACCGACCACTTGACGGTTTTGTCTCTTTTGAAGGCAAATCAAAGTCTGTGAAACATGCTGTCCCTCATCCACTTCACCGTCAAAGACCCTCAGCGCCGGCTCCCCACAGACCTCATTAAACTCTTAATTTCCCGTTATTTCAAAGACAAGTGAACGCACCTGGCACGCCGCGCAGACCTGTCAATGCACCACTCACGCTGGAGCCTCTGCGGACGCTGATGGCTGACGATCAAACCCAGGTTTTTCACAATATGTTCCAACTCGGACGCGATTCAAGGTGTCGTGACGTTGATGCGCCGCTCTTCTGGGTGCTGGGTTTGCACAGTTCCTGTTCGTCCTTGGGTTGCACAGTCAAATAAAACATGATTTCTTCAAATGCTGTCAAAAAAATCCTTCTTGTATTGAGCGAAATAATGCAGCAATGTCAAAGTATTAGCCACTATTTTTTTTTTTTTTTTCAAAACTTTATTTATAGATTTTCATTTATAAACACCGAACATATCAATAAATAATCGTCAAAGATTATTAAAACAGTTACACAACAGAAATAAAAAGAAAAAGAAGAAAAAGAAATTACATACATGACACACACAGGGGTATGCAAAGTCAGAGACCTCATTGTCCACTTTAACATCCTTATAGGATAAGTCCGTGGGTTGGGGGGGGGCACACTAAAGGTTCAGATAACTAAGTATAGGTTTCCACACATCATAAAAGTTATGGGGCTTGCCAGCCAACTCATACCTCATTCTTTCAATGTGTAATACACCCATTAACTCTCTAAGCCATGCTTGGAAGACAGGGGGAGAGGGAGATTTCCAGGCTTTTAAAATGCATCTCTTTGCTATTACCATCCCATATGACACAACCATGGTGGTCTTATGTCCTAGAATCTCCAGGGTTCTGGAGAAACCAATGAGAGCAGTCTCAGGGTCAGGATCTATGTTTACCCTAAATGCACCAGAATACCATCGAAATATCGAACACCAGAAACCTCGGAGAGTGGGGCAGAGCCAGAATAAATGAGCAAGTGTGCCTTGAGCAGTCTTGCATCTATCACAGAGAGGTGACGTTTGAGGAAAGAATTTGTTTAACTTGACTTTCGAGTAGTGTAATCTATGTATGACCTTAAATTGTATTAGCTGTAGTCTGGCGTTGATAGAGCAATGAGACCACTCAACGCTTGTTTCCATATATCTTCTTCAACTGTAATATTGAGGTCATCTTCCCACTTCTGTTTAATTGTCATTGTCGGCTGGCCCATATTATTTAAAAAATGTTTTACTAGTGAAGACACAAGCCCCTTTGCCTCTGGGGATCCTGATGAGATCTTTAAAAGGACGTTTTCCCCAGGGAGGGTATTGAATGAAGGAATATTCTGTCCAATGTAATTCCTCATCTGTAAGTACCTAAAAAAATGTGAATTGGGTAAATTATACTTTACTTTCAGTTGATCAAATGAGCAAAATTGTTTATTAATGTAGAAATCTTTAATAGTTTTTATACCTTTACAGCTCCATTCTTTAAAAACGATGCAGGAAAAGCATGATTATGCCATATTGGAGTGTCTATAGTTGTCTTAGGAAGCTTGCATGCTGTTCTTATCTGTGACCACATTTTCTGAGCATTAAGAAGGATAAAGGTTTCCCTTTTACGAGAAGGCCATGGACTAGGGGATGAATGTAGGATCGCTTTTAAGGACGTTTTTGAAGCCAGACTATGTTCAATAGTTAGCCATGAAGGAATTCCGTCCAATTCCCTTGGCTCCAATTGCCAGTATACCATCACCCTCACATTAGCTGCCCAATAATAATGTTGAAAACAGGGTAATCCAAGACCACCACTCTCTTTTGGTTTCTGGAGGTGCAGTTTGTTTATTCTGTGTGCCTTATAACCCCAAATAAATGGCAAAATAGTACTGTCAATTAGTTTAAAGTACGACTTAGGGATGAAGAGAGGGATGTTCTGAAACAAATAAAGAAATCTTGGTAAAGACACCATTTTAATTGTGTTTATACGACCTATCATGGATAAAGGAAGTGTCCTCCACTTTTCTATATTCTGCCTAAGAGCATTTAATCGCTCATTGAAATTGATTTTGAAAATAGACTTGGGATTTTTAGGGATTTTTATGCCGAGGTATTTGACCACCTGTGATAATTTAAACTGCGTAGAGGCTACAAACGTTGGATGCAAGTCACATGAAAGCGCCATCAAGTCACTCTTCTGCCAGTTAACAGTATATCCCGAGACCTTTCCAAAAGCATTTATTAAATTCAATAAATGTGATACCGACTGCTCTGGGTCTGAAACAAAAATGGCCAGATCATCAGCATACAGAGATATCTTATGATCAACTCCGCCTATCGTAATGGGTTTAATCAACGGGTTCTCTCTGATACCTATTGTTAATGGCTCGATGGCTAGAGCAAACAATAGTGGTGAAAGAGGGCATCCCTGGCGAGTGCCTCTTTCCAGGAGTATAGGCTTTGATCTTTCTTGATTTGTAATCACACACGCAGAAGGCTTAAGATACGCCAATTCAACCCAAGAAATAAATAATTCACCCAGTCCAAATCTCCCCAGGACTTTTAACAGATATCCCCACTCAACTTGGTCGAACGCCTTTTCAGCGTCTAAATATATAACAGCTTGTTTAGAATGAATAGGAAAATTGAAATATGTGATGTCTAACACTCTCCTTGTATTGAAAAATGAATATCTGTTAGGGATAAAACCCGACTGATCCTTATTAAGCCACTATTTTACCAGCATGAGAAAGGCAGATCCTGTTAGACCTCTGAAGCTAAGCGGGGCTGGGCCTGGTTAGTACTGTGATGGGAGACCTATGGGAACAGCAGGTGCCACAGTGGGGCGGCTGCGGCTGTAAAGTGCCAAAGTGTGGCTGTGTCCTTAGGCAAGACACTTCCCCCACATTAGAATGAGTCTGGTGTGTGTGTGAACGGTCGGTGGTGGTGGGAGGGGCTGATGGCACAGACTGGTTGCCTCGCTTCTGTCAGTCTGCCCCAGGGCAGCTGTGGCTACAGTAGTAGTTTATCACCACCGTGTCATAATGAGTGTCCAAACATGCGTTAATAATTATACTTATTATTATGAATAATAGATAGATGGGATCAGAAAAATACTCTACCATTTGTACAGCACAGTTCATACAGTCTTTCAGTTGTTTGCAGAGGTTTTTATTTCTGTCATTCACATGGCTTCACCTTTTCAGGAAGACTGAAGATGCATAAAGATGAAGTAGTGTACAGATGGATAAGGCCCTAGCTAACCTAACCCTAGCACTGACGCGTCACTGGTGTGAGAACAACAAACAGAGCTGTTTTAGGTCTAATCTCTGAGCCACAGGAAGCAGAGACCTGAGAACTGGACTAATGTGATCCTACTTCCTGGTTCTACGCAGGACCGGAGATGCAGCCTTTTGCATATATAGGGTAGTCTTGTACAGTTTCTCCAATGGATTTACGGCAAATGGCAAATAAACTGAATCTTGAGGCTTGTGAGAAGGAGCTCTGTGAGTCACCATTTGCCTCTTTAGGCTGAGAGCTGATTGGCTGAGTAAGTTCCTTTCTATTTTTACTTTTTTTTTGTCTGAGAACACTGACCCTAAGACCAAATATACATGCACGTGAAAACTCGTGACAGAACCCAACAGTTTTAGAGCCAGGAAATAGTTACACCGCAAAAAGTGTTGAATTATAAGTAAACAATTGCTCAATAATGTTTCCTAATTTGAGAACATTTTTTACTGATTTTCCAACGGGACAAAGCAAAAGGATTTTATTTCAACACAAAGAAATGTCTCACTTGGAATGAGGAGAATAAATCAACAGTTTGTGAATTAAGACTAAATGGCTTTGTCCCATCAGAGAATGTCAGAATGTGTTAGATTAAAATAAAACCCACTTGATTTATGAAATTATTACCTCATATTGTATCATTTTTTTGCAGTGTAGATAGATTGTACTGCATGATTGTGTGCTTGAGTAGTTTTGTGGTTTGAAAGTTGCGTACCCCAGCTTTAAACCAGCACTCATCCTGAAGTGTCACACTCGGACACTTATGGGATCCTCGCATCAATCCTCTTCGATTACGTTTACGAGCCACGGTTTGTACCCATTAAATGAAACTCACCCGGGACTTTTTAATAAACGGCCGCGGTCTTTGTCGCCTCTTCAGCCACTTCCTCCTCGTTTTGTATCCGACTGATATCTGTGTGTTTGTTTACAGGCTGCTGGTGGGGAGGACATTAGCGTGGCCTTGTTAGTGCGGAGGTGTTATAATGACTTAGTGCCGCCGCCGCTGTGACGCCGCGGTGCTACAGGGATGTGGCTAATGGAACATGCTCATCGACCAGTAACTTCTGTGGAAATAATAATACAGGTAACAGTGAAGAAAACTATAGTACATTATAGAGATGGAAAGTTCTCTGTGTGTGAAGTTTTGTTCAGAAAAAGTGGTGAGAGCTGCACCCGACGCTCATAGCACCAGTCCACAGGAAGATGGCTGCTACGTCAGTGAAACAGCCCGGGTGTTTGATTGCCGCTTTTGAATTTCACTTTTTATTGTACATAATAAATCCTGCATTTAACATGTTTGCACATTTCGTTGTTTTGCACAATCTTGAGTGTTTCTATCCATGCCAGATGTGACATGTACATTTCTCCATCAGAGATCAATAAAGTCCATCTTATCTTCAGCACAAGCTTCAGCCAATGTGAGGTTAAGAGTCTTGCCCAAGGACACAACAGCAGACATTAGTGGAAGCAGCTGGAGTGGGTCCCGAGGTGGACTTGAACCCATGATCTTCCAGCCCCAAAGGCCAATGCTCTACCAACTGAGCTACTGTTGCCCCTTTTCATTCCAATATATGCTTCATATATCAGAAAGAAAATCACAAAACACACTCTATCCAAGCGCACTTTCTCTTGTTTTTCAATTAAAATATTCTTCATTAGTCTGTGGAGATGTATGTCCTGAAACAGTTTGTAAGTCGTTTCAGTTACAACTTCATTAAACACTTTTACAAAGCCCCAAACATGAATCTACGTCTATAATTACTTCCTGTTTACAAACCACTTTATACAAATATATTGCGGACACACCTAACAAACTTTAGAATTACTTTTTCAACCCAAAAGTGAGGTTTTGTTCAAGTACGGCGAGCTCGCTGCACTGGGGACTAATTAGTGTTTTAAATGTATAGCTGCACGGCTGAAAGATTAAAATGTAGAATGTTCTGAACTTCCAAACATTATGGAAGAAGAGACGTCTGGTCGTGTCTCCGGCGGCGGAGTCTGCAGGGAGCGGTGCATCCGGCTGGAGGATTTAACATCACTTTAGCTTCGTCTCGTGGTGGATCCAAACAAACAAAACAACTTTTGCATTCTCTCTAAAGGCGGCTTTAAAACTGCGGATTAAATACTGACTACATAGTCTACAATCAATGACAAAGTTGTTGCCCAGGATCAGTTTCACCAGTTTAGGGTCAGGGTTAGTAAGTATTCTATATCGCTATTCTTGTGTTTAATTAAACTGGCCAGTAGGGGGCGCATGAGCAGAGGTGGGACAGTGTTGCTCCCATTGAGGTTTTATGTTTTGCGTACTTCCTGTACATTATAATACTTTTCTGTGTGTCTGTTTCCTCCAAATATAACCTGTGTTTTTTAATAATACCATTTCAGTTTGACCTCTTATTAAGACAAAGGCAAAAAAACTGGTCACATAGAACCACACTAGTAAACTCATCCACACTCGTAAACTCATATTTTATTCTGCATTGTTAAAACCACTCTATAACTGACTGTAAAAGTGTATTCTTACTGAAGGTCATACACCCTCGTTCAGATCATGCTAGTTTCTCAACGTCAATGAACGTAACCACAATCTCCAGCCCACACAACCCTTAAAGAAACCTAAAAACCGTCTGCTATGAAGGTGTCAGGAAAATGGTCCCGTTAGCGATAGCATCTGTTGAAGCAATAGATTTGGAACTCATCAGTAGATTGAAGACTAAGGGATTGGACCTGCTGTTTCAGATCACACTGGTCCCATCAGGCAGGAGAGTTAGTTTGAGCTCGAACTTACTCCCTTGAAGTCTCGTGGAAAAGCAAACAGTTCCACATCAAATTTGGCGAGATCTTTTCCCCACGACAGCACCAGCCTCTACACAAGTTGGTTTAAAACTCTATAAGTGAGCCTGCCTGCTTTCAGAACAACTATTTTTGACCATTGTATGAACTGGGCAATAGAGGTGTAACACCAAATCTTTTATAAAGTAATAGGTTTTTTGTCTTTTGTCTGTAAACATGATTACGGTGCGACTACATGGCAGTGCGTACACATGCCCAGAGTAGGTTTTTATTGATTCCCTCAAGTTTGAGTTAGAGAGCGATCTTTTTCTTTCGTTCTCTTGTTTCAAATCGTGACGTGCACCAATCCGTGACAACAAAAGCCCGCCTCCAAGAGGTGATTGACAGAGGGGGGAAACCGAGCCAACGAATCAGGGCAGTCTAGCTCTGGTCCATAGACAGTAAATACGCATCTTTATGTTTTGGGGTGACTTGGAGAAAATGTGTTTTTGGTGTAAATATGTGACAACAGTATTTGGCCCAAAGACGGAGAATGAGGCCAATGTGGACCGACTTTGTTCTGCTTCTGAGATTCGCAACGAAACTCACAGATGCTTTTCTGCTAAAGACTGTTCCAGAACGACTGTTACCTTAAAATGTAGCGGTGAAAGCTGAATCCTTAGCTTTCACTCATTTGTTTACCTGGAACTTAGCAAGAGGCTACGTCAGTGCACGGATGTGGGGAGCGAGCTCACAGGCAGAGGACGGAGATCCACTCTCTTCACTTGTTCCAACTGAGGTGACATCACATATTTGCACAAAATGTCTATAATTTGACAAGTTTTGAGTGTTGTATGGTGTATTATCCAAATTATTGTGGCTACAGGACATTCTAACATTCTACAACATGTGTGACATTTATCACATGTGTGACATTTATCAACATGTATGACATTTATGGGCAAGGCAAGTTTATTTGTATAGCACAATTCATACACAAGGCAACTCAAAGTGCTGAACAAAACAAGAAAGCATTCAAATCATAAATAATCACAGAACATTAAAAAGAAAGATAAAAATATAAAATCCCTCAGTTGTAGCACAGCTAAACAGAACTGTCTTTAACCTGGTTTTAAACATTGTCAGAGAGGAGGCCTGTCTCACATCTTCAGGAAGACTGTTCCAGATTTTAGCAGCATGACTCTGAAAAGCAGCCTCCCCATGTTTAGTTCTGACTCTGGGCACTAACAGGAGTCCAGTCCCTGTGCTCCTCAGAGTCCCAGCAGGAGTCCAGTCCCTGTGCTCCTCAGAGTCCCAGCAGGAGGCCAGTCCCTGTGCTCCTCAGAGTCCCAGCAGGAGTCCAGTCCCTGTGCTCCTCAGAGTCCCAGCAGGAGTCCAGTCCCTGTGCTCCTCAGAGTCCCAGCAGGAGTCCAGTCCCTGTGCTCCTCAGAGTCCCAGCAGGAGTCCAGTCCCTGTGCTCCTCAGAGTCCCAGCAGGAGTCCAGTCCCTGTGCTCCTCAGAGTCCCAGCAGGAGTCCAGTCCCTGTGCTCCTCAGAGTCCCAGCAGGAGGCCAGTCCCTGTGCTCCTCAGAGTCCCAGCAGGAGTCCAGTCCCTGTGCTCCTCAGAGTCCCAGCAGGAGTCCAGTCCCTGTGCTCCTCAGAGTCCCAGCAGGAGTCCAGTCCCTGTGCTCCTCAGAGTCCCAGCAGGAGTCCAGTCCCTGTGCTCCTCAGAGTCCCAGTAGGAGTCCAGTCCCTGTGCTCCTCAGAGTCCCAGCAGGAGGCCAGTCCCTGTGCTCCTCAGAGTCCCAGCAGGAGTCCAGTCCCTGTGCTCCTCAGAGTCCGGGCTGGTTCATATGGGACTAACATGTCACTAATATATTTTGGTGCGAGGCCATGGAGAGACTTGTAACAAGTTTTAAAGTCTATCAACATGTATGACATTTATCAACATGTATGACATTTATCAACATGTATGACATTTATCACATGTATGACATTTATCAACATGTATGACATTTATCAACATGTATGACATTTATCACATGTGTGACATTTATCACATGTATGACATTTCATATCAGATTCAGATTCATTTATTTGCCATTTGCAGTAAAACCACATTGGAAAAACTGTGCAAGACTACCCCAGTGTGCACCAGACGACTCACACCAGAGCTCTTGCCATGACATTTATCAACATGTATTACATTGGTCTCTCCTTATGGACCAATACCATGTGTTCTATATTTTCTGTGTGTTAACTGTTGATTCTCTGACCTGTGTTGGTGATTTCAATGGTTTTGTTCGGTCTCTGAGATGATTCTGTTTTGAACTTGTGATTGAATTGAAGATATCATGTATGTATAAATATTATGAGAAAATATTTGTGGATCTTCAATATTTCAACCACATGTGAAGTTTCTGGTGAAATGTGGCAGTACTGCTGATATTTAATGCATGAACTCTTGTCTCAGATGAGAAAAAGTTTTGTAGACTCTGTGTTTGACCATCGCCACCTCCCGCCTCAAGCTAAAGCCGATTTTTCACAAAACAGCTGCATTTTTATTCCGTGTTGGCTGTGTGAGGCTCACGCTACATAATTCAACAGCTTGATTTCTCGCATATTTGCTCTGAAAGATAATATGGATATCGAGTTTTCAACAGATGCCCAGAGCTGTGGAGAAAGCGCCGTGTTATGCCAGCTGCGAAGGCCGTGTCCAGAATGTTTGCCGTAATTACATGTGAACTGAGCAAATGTAAAGAGAAATAAGTGTTCTCTTTACTTATTTAAAACAGCGTAATTCACAAGAGGCAGTTTTCCAGTCTTGCACAAGCGCCAACTCTGGACCTGAGCGAAGCCAGAAGGGAGAGGGTCTGGAGAGGAGAATGGTGGACTTCATGTCAACGCTGATGTTTAACTACAGATGGACCTGGACAAAAGCTCACACAACAAACAGACATAGTTAGACACTCGTTTTACTTGTCACCCAGTCCAAGGAGAACATGTCTCGACAGAGACAGAGCACACGGCCCAGGCTCTCTCAGGACTGGTCTGAAGCTCAGACAGTCTGTAAGGTCCTTTTGATGGAACAAGACACGCCTTCATATGCAGAAAGGAAAGAAAGAACCAACAGAACAAAGAACAATGACAAGACCTTCCTGATAATAATAATGTAATGGTTTTATAAAGCGCTTTTTTGGACACTTAAAAACACTTCACATGTCATTCTTTCACTCCATATTGGTAAACTACTGCTGTAGCCAGAGCTGCCCTGGGGCACACTGACAGAAGCGAGGCAACCAGTCTGTGCCATTGGCCCCAAACACACAAACACACACCAGACTCAATCTAGGCAATGGGGGTGAAGTGTCTTGCATAAGGACACAACGACAGCAGTGGGAGTTGGTGATGAAGTTCTTGCGGTGGGCTCGAACCCATGACCTTCAGGCTTAAAGGCTAATGCTCTACCAACTGAGCTACTGTTTCTTATTAGCAAGTTCAAATCCCCCTAAGTCTAGATTTCCTGGAGCCAGAAATGAATCTATTTCAGTATACAATATACAGTCTCTAGCCACATATGAATGATTAAAATTATAACTTTAACAACATTCCAATGACACGTTACCATATTTCTGCACCGTGATAATGCATCAGTTTTATAAAACTCTTTTCAGGACTCTCCAAGACGCTCCGCATCTCATTATTCCTTCTCTCGTTACTGTTAGTGGTAAACGACTACTTTAGCACAAGAACAGTTTTTATTTTTCCTCCATCAGTGCACTTCTCCTCACACTGGGGTGCCTTTATAACAACCTTTATGCTAGCTTTGTGCCTCTTATGCTAGCAGCGGATTTGCCGTGACTTTCACGTGTTAACAGTCTTACCTGAAGTCTCTCTGTTCAAAATGGACAAATTCATTGTGTTTTTTGCTCCTCCCGTTGGCGGCTTGGCTCCAGCATTGTGATATCCAGTTTCTATGCAAGAGATGTGAGCTGACCTTTTGGGTAATGTTGTTGTCGAGGAAATTGCCGTCAGACACTTGTAAGTTCTTGTCGGTTTATTGGAGGCTGCAGCAGGTGCCACTTAGCTGTAATCTGTAGTTTTCAGACAGACAAAAAGAGCAGATTTCTCGTTCCCACTGAGCAAAATCATGGCTTTCTGGCAATCCAGGTCACATTGTTTTACACTGAGAGACATTGGTTTGTTGAAACAAGTTTATTTGTACAGCAGGGTACACAAGGCATAAATAATCACAGAACTGTCTTTAACCTGGATTTAAACATGATCAGAGGAGAAGCCTGTTTCATTTTCAGGAAGACCGTCAGCTGTGTGAATCTGGAATGCTGCCTTCCTAAGTCTAGTTCTGACGCAGAGTCCCAACAGGAGGCTGGGACTCTGGGGGTCGTGTGAGTGTTGTAAAGTTTCTCTGCCCCCTACTGGCCGGGCGCTAGAACTACATCGTTTTTCAACCTCATATGTACGCTGAGAAGTTTGCATTAGGAGCCTGGTCGTTTCTGTTACAGTTTTTCTCAGTCGCTTTGGTGCGACAAAAGTGCGTCACTTTCTCAAAATGAAAAGGTTTTTCTTCAAAAGCAAGTCCAAACGTCCTAACACCTAACACCATTGAGTGTGAACAACAGTCACATGACTTAGTCATGTTTTCATTGTGAAAGTTTACTCTCTCTGTGTTTTCAGTGTTAAAAAGTCAGATCTCGGTGACACTTGGGCACGACTATGAACACACTATACACGACTCTAAATACAGTCACGACAAAGACTGTATTTAGAGACGTACAGTAACTGACATTCTGTAACATATATGTATGTACTGTATGTATATATGTATGTATGTGTGTATGTATGTGTGTATGTATGTGTGTATGTATGTGTGTATGTATGTGTGTATGTATGTGTGTATGTATGTGTGTATGTATGTGTGTATGTATGTATGTGTGTATGTATGTGTGTATGTATGAGTATATGTATGTGTGTATGTATGTGTGTATGTATGAGTATATGTATGTGTGTGTGTATGTATGTATGTGTGTGTATATGTATGTGTATATGTATGTGTATATGTATGTATGTGTGTATCTATGTATGTATGTATGTATGTATGTGTGTATCTATGTATGCATGTACAGTATGTATATGTATGTATGTATGTGTACTGCATATGCTCTTTGTATTTTTGTTGCACAATGCTGTAGAATTACAGTCACATACATGTATATACTGTACGTACATACACAGAACAAACATACAGAATATCATGATGGTAGAACTGTGACAAAAGTAAACAATAAAACACACACCTCCTAACTGAAGCTGAAACTCACCTGAGAGACACTTTTAAATTTAGGAAAGATTTACAGGAAAAAAAAGATAAATGAATGTATGAAATTAGTTTGACAGTTATGATTTTGAACCAGTTCAACAGTTTTGTTTGTGACCAAAGCCATGAAATGAGGACAGTTAGTTTTATAGTGAAAGACTGTTCAGAAGTGAAAAGTCTGTTTCATTCTGACTGAGTTAGTTATTGATACATGAACGAAAGCATTTGTAATGTGTTCAGAGGAGAAACTGCCATGATGATGTGCACCAAGGACCCAATGTTGTGGAGCTTGAACTAATAGTTTTGAGAACTTTAAGTCTGATGTGAGAAATGCACCAAAGCGACTGAGAAAAACTGTAATAGCCTGGAAACGTCTGTGTCTCAGTATAAACTCAGCCTTAGAGTCCGAGTTAGCTTAAAGTCTTATCTTATAAGACTTTAGATGTACTTCAGTGTAGGGCCATGGAGAGACTTGTTCACCTGCAGACATTGATAGAGCTGAGTTTGACAATTTTGTGTTAGCGTCGCAGAGGGCCACATACAATACAATCACACAGAGGGCCGCAATTAGCCCGCGGGCCACCGTTTGGACATGCCTGACGTAGATCATAAGCATCTCGTAGTCATTATGAGACTCCCTGTGGTCCAGAGAATAGTGTTCTTCAACAAGTGGGCCTTGAGATGCTGTTTTGTCTTTGTTTCTCAGCATCATCTGTACTTCTAAGCAGGTTTTCCCGACGTTTCGTCCTTCATCTAAAGAACTTTTTCAAGGGAATGAAATCTCAGACCGCGCGTTGGAGATTTATAACCTTAAATGTAGTGAAGAATAGTGCACTGACCACTATATTGGAGAAACTAAACTACCTGTGGTACTGGAGACTAAATTCACGTGGACTACCCAAAAAAAAGTCCTATAGAACTTTTTAAACTTAAACAGCTCGACCTCAGCTGACAGAGAACCTGACAGAGAACCTACAGAGAACCTGACAGAGAACCTGACAGAGAACCTACAGAGAACCTGACAGAGAACCTACAGAGAACCTGACAGAGAACCTGACAGAGAACCTGACAGAGAACCTACAGAGAACCTGACAGAGAACCTACAGAGAACCTGACAGAGAACCTACAGAGAATCTACAGAGAGCCTACAGAGAACCTGACAGAGAACCTGACTGAGAACCTGACAGAGAACCTACAGAGAATCTACAGAGAACCTACAGAGAACCTGACAGAGAACCTGACAGAGAACCTACAGAGAACCTGACAGAGAACATGACAGAGAACCTGACAGAGAACCTGACAGAGAACCTGACAGAGAACCTACAGAGAACCTGACAGAGAACCTACAGAGAACCTGACAGAGAACCTACAGAGAATCTACAGAGAGCCTACAGAGAACCTGACAGAGAACCTGACTGAGAACCTGACTGAGAACCTGACAGAGAACCTACAGAGAACCTGACAGAGAACCTGACAGAGAACCTACAGAGAACCTGACAGAGAACCTGACAGAGAACCTACAGAGAACCTGACAGAGAACCTGACAGAGAACCTGACAGAGAACCTGACAGAGAACCTGACAGAGAACCTGACAGAGAACCTACAGAGAATCTACAGAGAGCCTACAGAGAACCTGACAGAGAACCTGACAGAGAACCTGCAGCTTTCATAAAGGTTGGATTTTGTCCAAACAACACTCCTTTCCCACTGTCGTACCGGAGGGGTAAAAAAACCCAGATATGCAGCAAAAACCCTACACCCAATGCCACGTTGTGCAGATACAGTACATACACATGCACACAAACACACAAACACACATGCACACAAACACACAAACACACAAACACTCATGCACACAAACACTCATGCACACAAACACACATGCACACAAACACACACATGCACACAAACACACACATGCACACAAACACACTCATGCACACAAACACACACATGCACACAAACACACACATGCACACAAACACACATGCACACAAACACACACATATATACTCACAAAGAAGTGAGACTTCCACAGCTGTTTGTCGCCGCTCTCTGTCGAGGTTATGTAGGTCAGGCGTCTCTGATCTCTCGCTCCTCAACAAAGCATTTTAACTTCTTCATTGTTTATTCTGTCATTAGGAATTATGTATTAGCGTCAGAGCTACGCAGACAATGCTCATCAACAACATTTCAGGCTTCCTCTTCCAGCGCAGCGGCGGCGAGAAAAACAGAATGAGAATTATAACGTGCTTTGAGGCTTTCGACAAGTTTGCCACGAGGCTGGGATTCCAAAACTTTTTTTGCGATGAAATGCGGCGCGTGAATATATTAAGCTTTTGAAGAAGTTGAACTGAAATTATGACTGATGTAAAAGAAGAGGACTTTGCTCAACGAGAACCAAACCAGGATCGACAACGGCTTTGAAGCAATCTGTGCCCAGCTTTCCGGTTTTTGGAGGAGGGAGTGTGTTGTTCGGGAGAATTTTGTCCGATTGAAGAACCTGCTTGATTCTCTGATCTGTTGTTGGCGAATCGGCAGCTTTGTAAAGTCCTCTGAGACAATGGTGTGGTCCATAACGGCACATTACAGAAGGATATAAGGAGGAAAGAACAGGATCGATGATTTGAGACAGAGGAAAGATACTTTATTGATCCCTGTCAGAGAAATGCAGGTGTCCAGCAGCAGCAAAAACACATACACACCAACAAAACCAATAAATCGATCATTCTAACAATCTAACAATAGTTATAATAAAATACAACAGTCGTTCAGGTCACAGCAGCAGAGGTGGAGCTTGGTTCAGACCATTTTCTCTGCTCTGGTCCAAAGTAAAATGCTGAATACTTTATTAGCATTTTTCAAAAAGTTAGCATTCCTCCAGTGGATTTTCCCCTGATCCACTTGGTTCGGACCATGAATCCTCTCTGCTCTGGTCTGGACCAGTGTAAAACCATGAATCCTCTCTGCTCTGGTCTGGACCAGTGTAAAACCATGAATCCTCTCTGCTCTGGTCTGGACCAGTGTAAAACCATGAATCCTCTCTGCTCTGGTCTGGACCAGTGTAAAACCATGAATCCTCTCTGTTCTGGTCTGGACCAGTGTAAAACCATGAATCCTCTCTGCTCTGGTCTGGACCAGTGTAAAACCATGAATCCTCTCTGCTCTGGTCTGGACCAGTGTAAAACCATGAATCCTCTCTGCTCTGGTCTGGACCAGTGTAAAACCATGAATCCTCTCTGTTCTGGTCTGGACCAGTGTAAAACCATGAACACTGAACTGCAACAACATCTCAAGTTTAAAAAAGGAAGAGAAATTAAAAATATCTGTAAAGCACAAACCAACAACTGCTCCATAGGACCTGCTGTTTGTAGATAATAACATTTAATTAAATACTAAAGTAAAAGAGTAAAATAATGGCACTTGGTCCAAGGATAAGTAAGTAAGTAAGTAATGTTTATTTATATACCGCCTTTCACAGACAAGGGTCACAAAGCGGTTTACAATTGTTATTATTTTTTTTGGGCAATTGTCCTCTCACTCCACACGGAGATGGGAGCGGGGTCGCCGAACAGGAGGCGCATGCCAAATCTATTATACATATTTTTAGTGGAAGGGGAAACCGGAGTACCCGGAGGAAACCTACGCAGACACGGGGAGAACATGCAAACTCCACTCAGAAAGGCCCTGGTCCGACCGGGATTCGAACCCAGGACCTTCTTGCTGAGAGGCGAGAGTGCTAACCACTCAGCCACCGTGTAAGTCAGCGTGGACTATACTGCAGTCAGCAGGAGGTGTTTACAGTATTGCACTTTAGCAGCAGAGAATATACATACAAAATGGTAATAAGCTCAAGGTAAAGTGGCGAGTGAATTTTCAGAACAGAAATATCCGATGAGTGGAGTGAATATTGAGAAACCAGTCAGTAAATGTCAGTAAACTAATATATTGTGTATTATTAGCACAGTTTGCATCTCATCATATAAAGTCAAACAAACACCTTCTTGGCCACGGCTTTTTCTAAAATAAAATGTCCCCTCTTTTCGAAGCTCAAACATTCTGAGTGAAGGCGTTCCTCTGTTTCACTGCTGTAACAACATGAGACCCCTGAGGCAGGTTTGTGTTTCTGTCCCATTTCAAACCATTTAAGTCAAGCCCAAAAATGTATGGTTTGACATTTTATGCTGATTCCATCTTTTATACTGAGGAGAATGACACGCCGAGAGCCACACAACGACACACACAGACACACACACACATACACACACACAGACAGACACGGACACGAACACAGATACACACACACACACACACAGACACAGATACACACACACACACAGACACGGACACAGATACACACACACACACACAGACACACAGACACGGACACAGATACACACACACAGACACAGATACACACACACATACACACACAGACACGGACACAGATACACACACACACAGACACACGGACACAGATACACACACAGACACACACACACGGACACAGATACACACACACACAGACACGGACACAGATACACACACACACACACACAGACACAGATACACACACACACACACAGACACAGATACACACACACACACACAATAACTTTACCTCACAGTGTTTCCCGCACATCTTGGACATCTCGTCTTCTTCAACTTTGGACTAAAACAACTTTAATCATTGCCTTCATGCATTTCAAAGACGTTTCCCCCTCTCTCTTTGATCTTTTATTTCCCCTTCACCTACGCACACTCCGGAGTCACGACCATTTATCATTATGCAAAGCCCTCCCCCAGAAAATCTGCTCTCTCCGTTTGGAATGTTCAAACCGGAGCTGGAAGTGACTGACCTCAAAGTGGGAAGAGGAAAGTCCAGGCCGCCGCCGCCACCGCCGCCGCCGCTGGATGCAGATGTTAGCAGCCTCGGCGTGCTAACAGAGCGTGCTGGGCCTGATATATGCAGAGTGCAATAAGTGCAATTAGAGAGGCATCTGCATTCGGGTCCAGGCGGCGTAAACAACGGCGTCCGTGATGAGAGGAAGTGGGTCGTATCCGTGCGCGAGGACTGCAGATGAGTTTGGATTCTGCCATGAAATTTCGTTTTGGTTTGTGCAATTATTGAGTTTAATTGAATCCAATTTAGACACCTGCGTTTAGAGCCGATGCGAGACTATGTGTGAAGTCATTTGGTTTCGCTAATGACTGGAAACTCTCTTCCCACTTTTTTCTTTAGACTATTGTGTTGAGCCAATTTGGATAAGAGCACATACTGAGTGTTGGTTCTACAGTCCCTGCTGTGTCTAAATAAACCTTTAAGGGCTGGAACAAGTGAACAGATTTATCAGAACTAATGGATTATTTAAATAGACCTCTGTGTTGGCTATGACTAACAAATAATGAGGATTGTCCAAAAAGCATTATATAAAACCTGTTACGAGCCATAGTTGGTGATTTTAGCTCATGCTGTATGACTCCAGACGGGGAAGAGAAACGGGAGGCAGTGGTGCAAAAGGTAACACGGTTTATTCTGTAAAAAGAATCCACCCTCTCAACCCTAGAAAGGCCTCTACCTAAAATGTTTCTGCATTTGGTTCAGAAAAATAGTTCACAGATTTTTTCTTTGTCAATTTTCTGTCTCTAAAATGTGCATCCAAACAGGTTGAAAACGACTCGAGAGCCTTACTTCTATACTAAGCTTTCAGACGGCCAACGACTCAAGAGCCTTACTTCTATACTAAACTTTCAGACGGCCAACGACTACTTCTATAAGCTCTCCACTCTGGTCTTTCTTCTGTTTTTCACTACAGAGTAAACAAACCAAGTGCTTGATTCATGGCGGCTCTTTTAAAAGATACCGAGCTGTTGAGGCACTAAAAACATCACAGGAGCCGTCATAGCTCGCAATTGCACCAGTATTTTCCACAATAATCCATTTTGCTTTTGTGACACCAGATAAAAGCAGGAAGTGGCTCCTCAGCACCGGGCCCCAGTGGCTCTGAGATATCGCCCAGTCTTATCGCGCCAACATACGGCCCGGCTTTGATAGATAGGAGCTCCATAAGGAAGAAATCACTATAGTGCCATTGACAATCTAATCCACGTACACCTCCTCCAGTGGCCTTTGTTTTCAGAAGATACTCATTCAATATTTTCCTCAGCCATTTAGATTTTTGAAAATGGATTTAGAACTGAAATGATTGCTACAAATAAAGTAGAACACCGGGATCTATGACAGACATCTCTGGCCCATTTTCATGCACGATCAATGGGCACATAAGAGTTCATTTGGACTTTTTCTGGTGGGATAAAAACATTCATTCATTCATAACCCCTTTATTAGTTATTATATCTATCTATCTATCTATCTATCTATCTATCTATCTATCTATCTATCTATCTATCTATCTATCTATCTATCTATCTATCTATCTATCTATCTATCTATCTATCTATCTATCTATCTATCTATCTATCTATCTATCTATCTTACCTCATTCTGGGTGTTGCGTAATCATTGGACTCTTCCATCAGTCTTGGTTCGAAGGCGGTGTCCTCACACAAACTTTTAATGGATTGACTGAGCTGCTAATTTCTCAGCTCAAACTTCCTCTGCAAGTGTCACTTCAGTTTAATTGACTAAAAAGTCGCTAATTAAGTGCGGATAGGTTTTAGCCCAGCCATGAATGAAAAATCCCCCAGATTCCAAACACCAGGAGCAGATTTGTCTGTGTCAGAGGACGAGGGGGCTGCACGCGCCGAGAGACGGGAAATGGAGTTTAGATTATGTCATCAGTCTGAGCTATGCAAAGCAATAAGGAGAAACACACTCCTTTGTCGGACAATTGAATTAGTAATGCTGGTTCTGCTGGTTCAGTGCTTGATTGAGGTCAGTGGATGATATTTGAAGAAAACACACGAGAGACTGGGTTCATAATGAGAGTATGAAGTATGCAACCGCAATCCATTTGGCTTTTTAAACAGCTCTCGTCTCAGCATACTTCACATGCTAGCCTGGACTTAGCCATCCACAAACGCCGGTCCATGATCATTTCCTACATGTACGTCTGGGTCAGATCCTAGTGGCTGCAGTTTTCTCGGTTGAATATTTTGCGCTGAATTTGCTGGTTGTAGTTTGGTAATAGCGGCGAATGCCATAGTAAAGTAATCCGTTCTGGTTTGTCTCCCAAATATGAAGAAATTGAAGCCGGAGCAAGAGGAACATTCATCCAATTTCATTGTGGCTCTACTCCCCACGGGCTTCGTTAATGCCAAAGGAGAGGAGGCTAAAGCTAGGCTAAATGCTAAAGCTAGGTTTAATGCTAAATCCCTCACTCACCCGGGACACATTACGTTACATAAACTCAGATCCAATCGTTTCAATCAATTTGTTCACGGAGATCGAGGGTGCAAATCCAGACCTATGTATGACATGAAATGTGTGCGATGGTATACATACATACCTGTCTCAGTATACATACATACCTGTCTCAGTATACATACATACCTGTCTCAGTATACATACAGACCTCTGTCTCAGTATACATACAGACCTGTCTCAGTATACATACATACCTGTCTCAGTATACATACAGACCTCTGTCTCAGTATACATACCTGTCTCAGTATACATACAGACCTCTGTCTCAGTATACATACAGACCTCTGTCTCAGTATACATACAGACCTCTGTCTCAGTATACATACCTGTCTCAGTATACATACAGACCTGTCTCAGTATACATACAGACCTCTGTCTCAGTATACATACAGACCTGTCTCAGTATACATACATACCTGTCTCAGTATACATACAGACCTGTCTCAGTATACATACAGACCTCTGTCTCAGTATACATACAGACCTCTGTCTCAGTATACATACAGACCTCTGTCTCAGTATACATACAGACCTGTCTCAGTATACATACAGACCTCTGTCTCAGTATACATACAGACCTGTCTCAGTATACATACAGACCTCTGTCTCAGTATACATACAGACCTCTGTCTCAGTATACATACAGACCTCTGTCTCAGTATACATACAGACCTGTCTCAGTATACATACAGACCTCTGTCTCAGTATACATACAGACCTCTGTCTCAGTATACATACATACCTGTCTCAGTATACATACAGACCTGTCTCAGTATACATACAGACCTGTCTCAGTATACATACAGACCTCTGTCTCAGTATACATACAGACCTCTGTCTCAGTATACATACAGACCTCTGTCTCAGTATACATACAGACCTCTGTCTCAGTATACATACAGACCTCTGTCTCAGTATACATACATACCTGTCTCAGTATACATACAGACCTCTGTCTCAGTATACATACAGACCTGTCTCAGGATACATACAGACCTCTGTCTCAGTATACATACAGACCTGTCTCAGTATACATACATACCTGTCTCAGTATACATACAGACCTGTCTCAGTATACATACAGACCTCTGTCTCAGTATACATACAGACCTGTCTCAGTATACATAGAGACCTGTCTCAGTATACATACAGACCTCTGTCTCAGTATACATACAGACCTGTCTCAGTATACATACAGACCTCTGTCTCAGTATACATACAGACCTGTCTCAGTATACATACATACCTGTCTCAGTATACATACAGACCTGTCTCAGTATACATACATACCTGTCTCAGTATACATACAGACCTCTGTCTCAGTATACATACAGACCTGTCTCAGTATACATACAGACCTGTCTCAGTATACATACAGACCTGTCTCAGTATACATACAGACCTGTCTCAGTATACATACATACCTGTCTCAGTATACATACAGACCTGTCTCAGTATACATACAGACCTCTGTCTCAGTATACATACCTGTCTCAGTATACATACAGACCTGTCTCAGTATACATACATACCTGTCTCAGTATACATACATACCTGTCTCAGTATACATACAGACCTGTCTCAGTATACATACAGACCTCTGTCTCAGTATACATACAGACCTGTCTCAGTATACATACAGACCTGTCTCAGTATACATACAGACCTGTCTCAGTATACATACATACCTGTCTCAGTATACATACAGACCTGTCTCAGTATACATACATACCTGTCTCAGTATACATACAGACCTCTGTCTCAGTATACATACAGACCTGTCTCAGTATACATACAGACCTGTCTCAGTATACATACAGACCTGTCTCAGTATACATACAGACTGTTCAGTATACATACAGACCTGTCTCAGTATACATACATACCTGTCTCAGTATACATACAGACCTGTCTCAGTATACATACATACCTGTCTCAGTATACATACAGACCTCTGTCTCAGTATACATACAGACCTCTGTCTCAGTATACATACAGACCTGTCTCAGTATACATACATACCTCTGTCTCAGTATACATACAGACCTGTCTCAGTATACATACAGACCTCTGTCTCAGTATACATACAGACCTCTGTCTCAGTATACATACAGACCTGTCTCAGTATACATACAGACCTCTGTCTCAGTATACATACAGACCTGTCTCAGTATACATACATACCTGTCTCAGTATACATACAGACCTGTCTCAGTATACATACATACCTGTCTCAGTATACATACAGACCTGTCTCAGTATACATACAGACCTCTGTCTCAGTATACATACAGACCTGTCTCAGTATACATACAGACCTGTCTCAGTATACATACAGACCTCTGTCTCAGTATACATACAGACCTCTGTCTCAGTATACATACAGACCTGTCTCAGTATACATACAGACCTCTGTCTCAGTATACATACAGACCTCTGTCTCAGTATACATACAGACCTGTCTCAGTATACATACATACCTCTGTCTCAGTATACATACAGACCTGTCTCAGTATACATACAGACCTCTGTCTCAGTATACATACAGACCTCTGTCTCAGTATACAGACCTGTCTCAGTATACATACATACCTCTGTCTCAGTATACATACAGACCTCTGTCTCAGTATACATACAGACCTCTGTCTCAGTATACAGACCTGTCTCAGTATACATACAGACCTCTGTCTCAGTATACATACCTGTCTCAGTATACATACAGACCTCTGTCTCAGTATACATACAGACCTCTGTCTCAGTATACATACAGACCTCTGTCTCAGTATACATACAGACCTGTCTCAGTATACATACAGACCTGTCTCAGTATACATACAGACCTCTGTCTCAGTATACATACAGACCTGTCTCAGTATACATACAGACCTCTGTCTCAGTATACATACAGACCTGTCTCAGTATACATACAGACCTGTCTCAGTATACATACAGACCTCTGTCTCAGTATACATACAGACCTGTCTCAGTATACATACAGACCTCTGTCTCAGTATACATACATACCTGTCTCAGGATACATACAGACCTCTGTCTCAGTATACATACAGACCTGTCTCAGTATACATACATACCTGTCTCAGTATACATACAGACCTGTCTCAGTATACATACATACCTGTCTCAGTATACATACAGACCTCTGTCTCAGTATACATACAGACCTCTGTCTCAGTATACATACATACCTCTGTCTCAGTATACATACAGACCTCTGTCTCAGTATACATACAGACCTGTCTCAGTATACATACAGACCTGTCTCAGTATACATACAGACCTCTGTCTCAGTATACATACAGACCTGTCTCAGTATACATACAGACCTGTGTCAGTATACATACAGACCTCTGTCTCAGTATACATACAGACCTGTCTCAGTATACATACAGACCTCTGTCTCAGTATACATACAGACCTCTGTCTCAGTATACATACAGACCTCTGTCTCAGTATACATACAGAACTCTCCTGTCTCAGTATACATACAGACCTCTGTCTCAGTATACATACAGACCTCTCCTGTCTCAGTATACATACCTCTGTCTCAGTATACATACAGACCTCTCCTGTCTCAGTATATATACAGACCTGTCTCAGTATACATACAGACCTGTCTCAGTATACATACAGACCTGTCTCAGTATACATACAGACCTGTCTCAGTATACATACATACCTCTATGTGGTATTTCCACATGTCGTTGGAGAAAGAGCAGAACACAGGCCAGAGCTGAGAAAATATGGCAAATACACTTTTATCACAACCACTGCTGCCGTCTTTAAAAGTTGTCAACGCACACTCAATCTCAAACCAACAAAGTTCTTTGGTAGTGGTTCAAAAAAGCAGGACTTTGCTGTTTCGCCCTCGGGTCGTTATCTCTGCTTTAAATAAATAGACTTAATGAGCAGCGGTACTTTGCAAAAGCCCTTTGTTCTGTGAGCATCATTTACATTACAGTGTGGCGCCACGGTCCAACATTACTCTTTTATTTATAGGCAGAAAGTATTCAAGATAATTCGTTTCAGGCCATATTCTGTTTGTTCCCATGTTAACAGCCTTAAATAATCAGGTATATTACAGACATTTGCAGCACAGGACAAAGTCACGTTGGTTTTGTTGGTGGAGATGCCCAAAGCTGATGAATGCACATAACGTTTTACTGCAAAATGAAATAGTGGTGGAAAGATACAGTAAGAGATAAAATATTCTTCTATTCGTCCCACAGTGAGAATATTTCAGTGCCACCGTTACACATTCCAGCAGAGAAATACAAGGAAATAGATTGCTCACATGCTTATAAATGCTGTATTATTAAATGTTTTGTTAAATTACTTATTATTATTGCATGTTCTTGATAGCAGAAATGCATGAAATAAAATGAGGTGGGAGTGTGTTTGACTTCTCTGCTTTAGTTTGGGAACTGGTAAAAAAAATGTCACCTAACAGACCCAAAAGCAAGCCTCATTCTGCTCGAAAACCATAAAAGAAAAAATATATATTGTGGATTTATGTTCATGGTAAAAAACAATTAGATATCGAGATACACGTAAAATTATTATTATTATTATTCAAATTTAAATATAGTTTTAGATGTAATGGCTATTGAAGAACATATTACTGTGCATATCATTCCAGAGTTGACATGGAGGAGAAAAGATAAGCTGTCGGGGCATTTACTCCTCTTCTTCTTCCCATGTTTGAGTTGTTTTAGTTGAGTCCGTGAACTCCGTCATGTGAACAAGTAAACTGTTTATTATTGCGTGACAACATTGATTTATGTTGCCATTTCCTTCACCTCAAACGTCTTTAAAAATCTTGTTTACCGCCGCAGCCCTTCCGTTTAATTTGTTGCCCGAGGAAATATATTTTGGCACTTTTTTGGCACCCGGGAGTCGTTATGAAGTTGCGACGCAGTGTTACCCTTGGCAACAACATGAGAGTGAGTGAAGAAAATACAGCTTTGATTAACAACATTGTATTCCCCTGATTGTGGCATTTCAAATCAGAGTCTGTTTGTTTGACTCGTGCACAGGCTTTGCTGAGAGTGGCTTACGCACAGACGCACTATTCTAATGGCTTTTTTAATAATAATAATAATAATAATATAAATGTTAGGGACCTTTGCCTCGGGACAACGATTTTGGCTCTTCAAAACGGTCGACAGGGAGGTGTGTGAGTTGTTTTGGTCAGATTGTGTAACTGGGAATTAGAGAGGTTGTTATGGAGAGACAATGGTGGAAGATTGTGCGGAGAAGAGGTTAAAACATTCATTATCCATTTTGTGTATCTCATAAGACGGGATAAAAAATGAAAAGAGGATAGAAATAGACAAAGCCAGACTGAGCAAAACATTACGACCACTGGAAAAATGGACTTTACATTATCAGAGACAGGGACACAGCGTTTAGTAAAAAGAATAAAATGTCTAATGTTTGTCTGATAAAGAAGCAAGTTAAGAATATCTAGCTTTAGCAGAATCAAGGCATAAAAATATACATACTTGTTTTGAAAGCCTGTCTTTAAATATATATGTCAATTAAATATACAAAGTGTAAGATATATGGATCACAAATGTATGTACCGTAAGACCTACTGTATGTACCATATGCATACTAGCCCTTGATATTGTATTTTTTTTTAAACAGTTGAAGAGAAGATTTTTATCACCTTGAAGATGACAATCCAGTCAGTAAGATTTTCATATCAAGTCATCATTAAAGGGCCCTAATCTGTCCTCAGTAAAGGGCCCTAATCTGTCATCATTAAAGGGCCCTAATCTGTCATCATTAAAGGGCCCTAATCTGTCATCATTAAAGGGCCTTAATCTGTCATCATTAAAGGCCCTAATCTGTCATCATTAAAGGCCCTAATCTATCATCATTAAAGGGCCTTAATCTGTCATCATTAAAGGCCCTAATCTGTCATCATTAAAGGCCCTAATCTGTCATCATTAAAGGGCCCTCATCTGTCATCATTAAAGGGCCTTAATCTGTCATCATTAAAGGCCCTAATCTGTCATCATTAAAGGGCCTTAATCTGTCATCATTAAAGGCCCTAATCTGTCATCATTAAAGGGCCCTAATCTGTCAAAAGTCATTAATAAAACATGTTCTTTTCCAATCCTTCTTTAACTGATAACAGTCGTTCAGAGATATTTGAATTTCTAAATTACTTTTCCAGCCTCTAAATCTTGTTATTGTTTTCATTTCGATGTCCCGCCCTCCACCGTTTCACCAATCAGAAAGTCTGTGATCCGGGCGCCAGAACTCACCGCGTGGAGCTAATCTCACTGGTAAAGTACCATGTGGCGCAGAACTAAAAAAGGTCTCGTTATGATTCTCAAATCATTAACGACAAAACAAGGAATAAAACCAGGATTTCTATCTTTGTGAAAAAGGTGTTGGTTATAGATTTGTTGTTGACAAAACTCTTGTCTATTCAGCTGTTATGGTCCCAGCTGGATTCGTCTGCATATCTGGCAACCTGAGTCAGGGAGAGTGGGAGAGGCTGCAGTACCACTTTTGGACACATGTTTACAGACTGCTGTGAAATAAAATAGGATTAAAAAGCCATTACTGGTCAACAACAAAGGACATCCTTGAATGAGTAAAGAGGGAATGCCTGAATCTCGTCAATAAATGATAACAACAAGATATTTGGTACTTCTACACGAGACAATAGTAAGTTAGCGATGTTACCTTGACATGTTTCGACAAAATACTTCCTCAGAAACAATTGAGAATTCACCAAATAAACCTGTTCCCGAGCCTGAGCCATTCTAATTTGGCACATTGCAATAAAAAACACATTGTTCTTGTATAAATGACTCAAAAATGAAATTACAATTTGGCTTTTGTTGTGCAGAGAAATATTCGGCTGCTCTCTCTCAGACGCCCCACATGGAACAGGTGCCTGGATGAAAACATAATCATTGCCTTCAGCCGCTCCTGATTCAGGTAAGTGACTTCAGCGAGTGTCAAAGAGCTGCTGATGGACACTTTTAGAATTTCCACAGGAGTTGGTGGGAGGAATGCCAAATCGTCAAAGCCTCGTAATTATGTTATAATTAATATTTAAGCTTTGCCGGATTCTTGAAACAACACATTAGTCAGACCTGAGAGTTTGACGAGCGGTTGGAATAAATGTTTACTGATACACCCGCACATTCAATCAGGTGTTTCTGTGGACTGTGTTGGCGGCACGGTGGCAGAGTGGTTAGCCCAAGAAGGACCTGGGTTTGATTCCACCTCCATGTCTTTCTGTGTGGAGTTTGCATGTTCTCCCAGTGTCTGCGTACAATAGGTCTGTGTGTAAAACGCTTTGTGACTCTAGTCTGTGAAAGGCGCTATATGAATAAATATTACATTAGGATTGACAAATGGATTATGGAACTTTATGTTTTAGGAGAGAAAATAAAACTGGGGATTGTTCTAGTAAGTAAGCAATATTTATTTATATAGCGCCTTTCACAGACCTGAGTCACAAAGCGGTTTACAATTGTTATTTTTGGGCATTGGTCTCTGACTCCACAGAGATGGGAGGGGCCAGTACAGGAGGCACAGACCTATTGTGCATGTTTTTAGTGGTAGGGGAAACCGGAGCACCCAGAGGAAACCTGCGCAGACATGGGGAGAACATGCAAACTCCACTCAGAAAGGCCCTGTTTTGACCGGGATTCGAATCCAGGACCTTCTTGCTGAGAGGCAGCCAACTATCATACACATCGTACACATTTAAGTTCATGAGCTCCTTTAACAGGTAAGTAAGTAAGTAAGTAAGTAAGTAATCTTTATTTATATACCGCCTTTTCACTGCAGATCTGAGTCTCAAAGCGGTTTACAATTGTTAATTTTGGGCATTTGTCTCTCACCTCACACAGAGATGGGAGCGGGGTCGCCAGTACAGGAGGCGCATGCTAGAACTATTGGACATATTTTTAGTGGTAGGGGAAACCGGAGTACCCGGAGGAAACCTACGCAGACACGGGGAGAACATGCAAACTCCACTCAGAAAGGCCCTGGTCCGACCAGGATTCGAACCCAGGACCTTCTTGCTGAAAGGCGAGAGTGCTATCCACTCAGCCACCGTGCCGCCACCGTGCAGGTGGGAGGGGTTAACTCCTTTCGCAGATTGAAACCTTTGGATCTGAGTTTAGCCTAGCTTTTAAAATGAAAAAATAAATAAATATATATATAGCCCTGTGCCTGTTTACATCCTGCCAACTCCTGTTACGACGACTTCCAAAATGTAATTCTGTTGTTTTTGTAACAATAACTATACATGATTGAATCTTGCAGAAGTGTTCTCCATTGCTCGTTTTTATCATGTACTTTTTACTTTAATTAAACCACAAAAAAATGGGTAAGGGTTAGGGTTAAAAAACGGTTTTTCCATGAATCATTGAGAATATTTCCACAACATTATCCCTCTCCCTATGGCCCATTGGCTCCTGTTTTCAATGTAAGAAGTTCATATTGTCTTCAAGGCTTTGTCTTTAAGGCTTAGAAGGTGGTCTAAGTGAATCCAAGTGTGAGCCGAGGTGAAGGCCCCCTCGTTTCCGTTGATGGTCCGTGCTTCCTGATTTCAATCGACTCTCGTCTCCATCTTTAGTATTTTTGATCTTCTGTTTCAACTATTTTTGCATTGTCCCAGTCCATGATGTGATTTTCTCTTTTGCAGTGGTCCGACGATATTGCCGATTTGAAGTTTTCCTGAGTTGGCTTTTTCATTGGTTGATAATTAAGCAGTACGAGCTTTCTTTACTTTTTTTTTATGAAAAGAACCTTCTTAACTTTGGCTTCTATGTGTTTGTGATTATTGCATTTTTAGCCTAGAATCTGTCCTTCAGAAGCCTTCACACCTCTCGACTCATGTGTGTCTATATATTTCTGTGGATTTACAGTTGGATGAATTATTCTTCTTGATCCAATCTCCCTGCTCCCGGCGCTCTGGCTGCTCTCTGGCTGCTCTCTGCGTTCCCATTAGCTCCTGAGTAAGGGTAGGTTAACCGCGGAGGTGGGCTTCTCCTTCAGGACAGCGGAGGACAACCTGACCTTCCCCAGCAGCTTAACCAAAACAGTGAGAAATATACAATCTTCTCCGAAACTGAAAAATCCTGTTTTCTGGTGTAATCGTGTCCAATTCCTTCAAAGCCGCACGTCTGTAACTCAAATCCAAACATAGTCAAGCGTTCAAACTCCTCTCACTTCATTATGATTAATATTTGAAACCTTGTGAGGAAATGCAAAACGCTCAGGATTTGATGCAATAATTGATGAACATGACCCAATTTTGGAAAGTACTGCAGAGAAAGAAAGGAGTCGTTTGAAGGAGTCGGCAGCAGCACAAATGATATTACTGTAGAATATGTACTTTTTGGCAAAGATTAAAACTATACAACATTGAAGAGTCTCTTGACCAAGCCAGAATTTAAATGAAGTTTCAAGTGCAAGATCATTAAAGTGCCGTTCTAACCACAGCCCTAATGTCTAATCTAACTGGCTCCGTCACTGTCATTGCTGTTGTTTTGGCCTCTGTCTCATCCTTAGATCTGCTTTTTCAGACAGAAAAAAGGAAATGCAAGGGCTGCCCTTCTTTAGCCAATCAGCTCTCTACCCAAAGGGCTAAATATTGCCAGTATATTTGCCAGATATACAGACAAATCCAGCTGGGACCATAATATCTCAATAAAAGGTTAATTTGTCAACAACAAATCTATAACCAACACCTTTTTCACAAAGATAGAAATCCTGGTTTTATTCCTTGTTTTGTCGTTAATGATTTGAGAATCATAACGAGACCTTTTTTAGTTCTGCGCCACATGGTACTTTACCAGTGAGATTAGCTCCACGCGGTGAGTGCTGGCGCCCGGATCACAGACTTTCTGATTGGTGAAACGGTGGAGGGCAGGACATCGAAATGAAAACAATAACAAGATTCAGGGGCTGTAGAAGTATTGGAAAAGAACAGTTTATTAATGACTTTTGACAGATTAGGGCCTTTAATGATGACAGATTAGGGCCTTTAATAATGACAGATTAGGGCCCTTTAATGATGACATGACACAAATAACTTACATATTGCTACTTTAATATGTATTTTGAGTTTGAGATCAGTCTGTAAAATGTATTTTATTTTATTTTCTACATAGTTGTAGTTATTGATTTGTACAGGACGTGATGTCAGGATGGAGTCACATCAGAAAGTAGCTTCAGCCCAATCCTTTCTCAAAATCAATACATTCATTCATTATGCATGGAAAGAAGCCACATACCTTAGCTTTAATTGTCAGGTTGGATCGTATATTTATTGTACCCTGTTTTCTTTCATTATGGATTACCGTGACGCACGCTGATTGAATAAGAAACCAGGAAAGCTGAACCAATCTCTTCTATTCTAAACAACTTTTCATCTTTGCCTGGATTTCCATAATAATTATATGGGATCCGACAAAGAACCTATAGAAGTTTAGCCCAGTTGCTGCTTCGAGACTTAAATATTATTCATTGGTTCTGAAAAATAAACTCTCCAGGCCAAAAGAAACCATTATATTTAGTAAAAACTTCTTGTAGACGACTCTTTGGACTTCGCAGTGTCTTTGGCTCATCTGGTCCTGACCTGTTGGAGAAAGACAGACTTCGCCGAATCCCTCTCTGGAATAACGATGCAGTATCATCCGCAACAACAGCCTGCAGCTTTATCCAGTCGTGAAAATGACAGCTTTTATATATATATATTTTTTTTTTACTGGACTTCTGCCATCCGGACTGGCTAATGGGCCGGTCCAGGGACGGGGCTGCGGCAGGACCCCTCTGGTCTAATGAAGCGTGGAGCTGACCAAGCGGAAAAAAAGCCCGGGACACAAATGCGGAGTCCAAGGTTGATTTGTTTCCTCCGTGCAGTAATCGCATTCAGTGTTTCTCCCAAGAATCCTAAACGGTTGTTTTAGCCGTATTTTGTTGTTGTAATAAGTGCAGATGCTGTGCATTTGGACCTTGTCACCTTTTGTGGAAAGGTGACAAAAGACTAAATTAGTGCAGGGGCTAAAGCTCATTTCATTCTTTTATTGATATTACAATTCGAATATAATCAAAAAAGTATTAATATATGAACAAATAAATGCTTGGAATCACCCAGGGTAAATAATCGACCAATACCTGTGTGTTCTCTTTTCTTTGTGTTTGAACGGTTTGATTCTCTGATCTGTGTTGGCCATTTCAGAAGTCCTCTGAGATAACTGCTGTTTTGGTTTAGGACGAAACAAGAATACATTTATTTGAGTTATAGCGGCTATTGTTTTGTCCACCAGGGGGCAGTGCCTGCAGGTAATCAATGCTGTTTTTAG
This sequence comes from Knipowitschia caucasica, assembly GCA_964034765.1. NCBI lineage: Eukaryota > Metazoa > Chordata > Actinopteri > Gobiiformes > Gobiidae > Knipowitschia > Knipowitschia caucasica. The sequence continues at coordinate 1,095,674 of OZ035843.1, forward strand.
AAGAAACGCTGTCAACTCGCTTCTTTAGTTTTATCAAATGTCAAAATAATAATGATAATAATAATAATGCAGTGGTTTTATACAACGCTTTGCAGGACTCTCAAAGACCCTCCACTTGTCATTATTCTCTCTCTCCAAACACGGTGGTGATAAACTACTACTGTAGCCACAGCTGCCCTGGGGCACACTGACAGAAGCGAGGCAACCAGTCTGTGCCATCAGCCCCTCTCACCACCACCAACCATTCATAGACACACCAGACTCATTCTAATGGGGGAAGTGTCTTGCCTAAGGACACAACCACAATTTGGCACTAATTGTGGTAACTAATACACACAAAACCCATTTCATGTACGGTATTTTTGTATTTTCTTGCCCACTTTGACGATATCGCTCACACCAAAAACAGGAGGTGTGCGACTAAAGAGCAAAATGCCACGTGGCCATTTGTATAAACTTCCATCAAAAACAAAAGGTCACTTTAACTTCAACAGAATAATTTTCTTAGTTAACCTCAGTCCTTCTTAAAGCTGGGGTACCTAACGTGTTGGTTTCTGTTTGTCCCAACAGAAAGAATATTGTAAAAGTAAAATGTTGTGAAATAATCAGACGACAAAAGGCTCATGTTATTAGAAAACTTAATATATTTGGCAAACGTGTAAGAAAGATTCTGGAGAGTCACTTTTGGACGCTGAGAGCTGATTGGCTGAGTGCGGCTGGCCCACTCTCACTCAAAAAAGCAGATAAATATTTTATGTTTTATTGTTGTGTGTTTTTGTGTTATAGAGACTCTTTACGTGTCTAAATTAAAGATTAAATAAAAAATATCAAAAATAGAGATGAGACAGAGGCCCCACTTACAGGCAGGTTCAAAACTAGTGACAGAACGAAACGGTTTTGAGGAAAAAGGACAAGTTTTTTAGTTGTTTCGTGGTTTAAAAGTCCAGGAGCTTTTTATTTGCATGAAGTGATTGTGGTTTAAGTTCAGTTTAAGTTCAGTACATAGTGTTCATGGTGGAAAACCAGGAATCATCAACACAATAATCCAACATTTATATAAAATAAATCCATGATGTATCTCCAACATTCACATTCATCGATTGCGACTGCACCGAGAACAGAAGGAGATTGAACCTTTAGTATCTCCTCCTTCTGCAGCAGCTCATTGATCTCAGGTCAAGTGCATCGCCAATATATTATCTGTTTGCTTTTCTCATTTGTCCATTTCTATTTTTGTAATAATTTGTCTATCATTACAACTCCTCCTGCGGCTATCTAAACCCAATTCCGTGTTTAATTACACGCTCTCACACTCGCGGTTGACTTTCCACAACACATTTTACCCTTTTTTTTGCCTATTGATTTTCATCGTAACACATTTCCAGACTCATGAATTGTTGATGTTTCCGTGGGCCTCCCTTGCTCTCATTTCAGTCATAATGGTGTGTTCTCCCTTAAGTTACTGATTGTATCGTTATGGAATATACACGACCATCGCTCAAACTGAGACTGAGATTCTCCCTGAGGACCATCGCGGCTGCACACATGGTCTGAGGACACAAAAGGCAAACGTGTAAGACCTACACACAAAAGGATTCAATATAAAAATAACCATTGATTTCCAAATCTATGAGAAAAGGATTTATACTTGAGTTGGATGCAGCAGGCGGTGGAGAGGGGAGTCCAATGTTGTGCTTGGTTTGGGTGGGTTTCCTCCAGGCGCTCCGGTTACCTGCACCAGAGGTCAAATCCTTCAGTGGAGGTTGATGACCAAGTGCATATGGGAGAGATGGGTCCCCTGCTGCTGCACTTCCTCTGCTCTGGGTTCAATGCAGAGGACAGATTCCCCACTGGGATAAAGTAAAACCAAAATCCAAAAATACCAGTTTTTATTGTTATGAATTCTTATGAATTCTCAGGCGCTGTAACCACAGCGACCTCTGCTGCTGACGTAAGCCTTGGTGGCCTCAAATGCAGAGGACAAATTTCCCTAAGAGGATGAATGACTTTTATTCATAGTCTGTAAATATTAACCGATGTAGTCACACCTTCATGTGCCTTCACTTCCCACATGTGCCGTCTGTGGGCTTTTTCAAAATGGCCGTAGGGCAGGAAAATGTGTAAAAACGCATTTATGCGTGTGTTGGCTACTTCAGCCCCATTCATTCAAAGGTCCACAGCGGCTAAACTAGACTGGTCCAAAAACAAATACTCCCAAGACCAAGACCAACTTTTGGACCATCCTGTAAAGAGGTTTCCAGAGGAAAGAACACGCCGTACAAAAGCATTGGGTAATTCTATTTCTGGGTACACCCCCACCGGCCCAAAATGAGATTGCAGCATGTCAGCGCACGTGCTCCTGGACCTTTTGGAGCCGGGATCATGCTTTCTATTAAACATGTGTATTTTAAGAATTGGCTGCACATATTAGCCACATGATCTTTGAATAAAATGTGTGAGCTTATATAATCAAATATAAATGTTCTTTATCTGTTGCCGGGTTGCGGATGCAGCAGTCTGACACAGCTGATACAGCTCATGCGGATGTGTGCCATAAACCATCCATATCTCAATATATCTAGGTATTTCACGTTTCAGAATTTCTCACTTCTATTCTCCAAAGTAAATAATAATAATAATAATATTCTCCCAGCTCTCAGCATCCCCTTTGCGTCCTGTGAAGAATGGGCTCATTGGAAGGTACTGCCCCCGGTGGCGACCCTAACTACACGCTGTAAATCCAGGGTTGATAGAAAAAGACAAAAGCACAATTTCGCACAAATCCACCCAAATGGATTTCAGGACTTTATTGAGCAATAAAAAATATACACCAAGGAAAATATCATTTCCCTTATATCTCCAATAGTGTTGCTCTTTTCTTTCAAAATCTGATCCAATACTTTCCACAGACGGCCCATAATAATACTCCAAAATGAAAAATGAAAAAATAAAAATAGTTTTCAGTTTGACAGTAAATAGTTTGTTATCATCCAAAGCAGTTCGAGAGACGCAGTTTATCTGTCAATGCTCTTCAGGAAACTCTTTTAGCCTCTGATCTTAGGTCGTCACATCCGAATCTGCGTCTCCGTAGATCTCGGCCAGTTTCTGAAACTCGGGCCCCCAGTCGTCCAGGTAATTGTAATCCTGCTCCGACTGCGTGCCGAAAGAATCCAGCGGGCTTATCGTCCCCGCCGGCGACCCCTGCCCCTCGAAGGCGTACGTCTGCAGAGAGTCGTACGGAGCCCGCTGGTGTCCAAGTCCGCCTCCACCAGTTTGTGTTTGATGAAGTCGTGGACGTCGGCCTGGTCCACGGACAGGACTGCTGGAGCTGCGTCGCCGTGGCGCCGCTGCGGTGCTGCCTGGCGTCCGGTCTCACGTCCCGTCTGAATTTGAGTTCCTCCGCGGCGGCCGGGTTCCCGCAGCGCGATATGTCGAAGGCCTCGGTGTCCTCCTCGCCGCCCGCGCCCTCGGCGTCGTCGTAGGTGACCACGTTCTCCCGCACGTCCTCCTCCGAGATGAATCAGCGGCTCCTTCTTGCTGCGTCTGAGCGTGATGAAGAGGACCACGATGGCTGCAACAGAGACAAGGAGCATGGAAATATGTAGCTGTTAATGTGTTTGTTTGTAAATATTAGTTAGTACGTTAGTTAGTGTGGATATGTACGTCTTGAAATCATAAAAATCCCAATAGATTTGAAAACATTTGTCCCTGTGCGCAGTTGGATCACATCAGGGCAAACAGTCAACAGGAGACAGGAAGTAAACAACAAATATTTAAGCCCAAAAAGGCAGATTTCAGGTCCAAACTCTCGCAGATGTGATCCACCGAACAGTTAAGGAATACAGTCATTAGGTCACAAACAGACAATCACCAACACAGGTCAGAGAATCAACAGTTAAAACACATGAAGAATATAAAGCACACACAGAAGAAAATGTCCATACATGTTGTAGAATGCTAAAGTGTCCTGATCATCACCAATCCTTTACTGTTGGACCCTAACTGTCCAACAAGACCCTCCTGCATGACAAGGGAAAACTCTTAAAAAACCAGTGGGAAAAAGTGAGAAACCTTGGAGGAGAACTAGGGAAACCCACAGGGAGGGGACCCTATGAGAAAAGGGATCCGCTCCTTCCGGACGGACAGACTAATGATCTAGGACCTAAGGCTAGCTACAAGGACGTGGACCTGTGGCCGCTGAACGTGGACAGGTCCGGTGCAAGGACCGAAGCACTCCCAGGCGGGTCGGGCGGGCAGTCCGCAGGTGTAGATGGAGGAGGCCAGGCTCAGAGATCCCGTCATCGTACCATGAAACAGACAATGGGACAACGGGTGAATAGAAGAGAAGGGGGGGGGACAAACTACAGTCAGATATCCTAAAAATGCTAAAACAGATAAAGTAGGAAGGAGGAGAGGATCGTGCTCAAGTTACCATACTTCTCCAGCAGGGGGCGGCCCTGATGCAGCTTGACTAACACTCTGAGGAGTTTAACCTTCTCCGAGTCTTACCTTCCTAGCCATATGCTAAACTAAAAGAGGACTGTTTTAAACCTAGCCTTGAATAAAGAATAACATACAGCATAATATATAACATAATATACAACATAACACAATACATTATTGAATAATATATAACATAATATATAACATAATACAGCATATATATATATAATATATACACTACATATTATATATTACCTAATTATATGCTAAATTAAAGTAGAGTGCTTTAAGCCTGGCCTTGAATGTGGAGACCGTATCTGCTTCCATTAACATAAATGAAGCTGATTCCACAGTAAAGGAGCTTGGAGCTAAATGCTCTGCCACCAACAGTGACCTTTGAGACCTTAGGGACCACCAGACGTCTGGCGTTTTGTGAGTGCAACGCTCGACTTGGTTGATACGACACTAACGTGTCTTGGAGATAAGAAGGAGCCAAGCCATTTATGGCTTTATATGTTAAGAGTAGGATTTTAAACTTTATTCTGTACTCCACAGGGAGCCAGTGGAGTGATTTTAACACCGGAGTTATGTGCTCCCTCCTTTTGGTACCTGTTAAGATCCTAGCTGCTGTATTCTGAACGAGCTGGAAGCTCTTCAAAGAGGCTTTAGGGCACGCTGCCATTAAAGGGTTAATATGAAATTTGCCGATTTATTTTAATTTCAAATGGATGAAAATATTAAAAAAGTAAAATCCTGGAAAGATTTATTTACTAAAAACAACATAAATGATTTCTTATTATCTGCAACATTTATTGGGTGCTTGAAAATGTAGTTTTGTAATAAAGAGCTTTCTTAGATAACATGTTTGAGTAATAAACAAGATATGTTATGCAATAATTTAGGAAACATTTTCTCAAAATGTTTTAATAAATAAGTACATAATTCT